>VYZT01002685.1:99621-142626 GCA_013400735.1 Pomatostomus ruficeps
CCCCCCCCCTTTTTAAACAAAGCAAAAATTCATCAGCCAAATAGGAATTGACAGCATTCCTTTAAAAAGCAAAATAAAGCTCGCCCCAGCTGGGCAGTCACCAGGCTGCTATATTTATTTGTGTCTCACGTGCTGGGCCCATGTGCAATTGAGCTTCCCTTGATGTGAGCAGGCTTGCTGTGCTCTGCCTTCCCAAGTCCCCCCGGCACACTTAAGCTTTTTCCCTGGCTCCCGCTCTGTGTCACCCCTGTGCCCCAGCAGAGCACAGCTGATCCAAGCCCCCAGGAGCAGCCCAGACTCAAGCGCTGGCTCCAGCCCAAACTCAGACAAAGCTCAAGCTCAACCTTGTCCCAGACCTCCAGAGCTGCAAGGAGAGGCTGGAAATTGATACTCACCCTTTCCGAAATGCATCCTAGAGAAAACTCACAGGCGCTACTAAGGTTTCCCCAACCAATCATTCTTTACTTTGGCTGGCATAAAAAGCTGAAAAATCTATAAGAATACTAAAGAGCACTTTCAGTTGTATTCTGACTCTGTTTCCTCAGCAGTTGGTGAAATTTTTTGGGATAAGCCTGCTTTGCAGTTAAGCATCCTAACTCATAAAAAAGAAACACAACTGTCTTTTTCTTTTGAGCAGTTAAAATTCTTCCCACTAGCAGGTTTCACAATTGAAACTGACCCCTCCACTATTAAAACATGCATTTTTTGCTGCTCCCTGTGACCAGGCTTCTTCTGGTTCTTCATGCTCTGTAAAGCATCTGGCTCAGGAGTAAGGATGACAGCTATCACATTGACTCAAAATGCCCTGCCTCTCTCCTAATGCAGAGAGACTTGAGATGCTCATAGATAGCTCCTACAGCTCTGCACTTTGCAGCTTGGAATTTTAAGATGAATAGTCACAAATTTCAACGTGACTTAAACCACTAGAAGACAAACGTTAATCATTGAGGATCTGCTCTTTGAGAAACTCAAGTGTCCAGGGATGGGACAGACATGAGCCTTTTAGGATGTGCAGCATGGCTTGCTATTACTACCTGACATCTTTGTTTTACTGGTCGAAGTTATTTCTCTTCCCCCCTTCCTTCTCTGAAGAAAATACTCCTCAGACACCTGTGTGGCTGTCCATGTGCCCTCTTCTTCCTCTCAATCTCAGGTTATTCCCTTTTGAAGTAGACACCCCAAAACTTAATGAGCTTCCCTTATTACACCAATCATTCATAACAGCTTCTGAACATCAGGCACAATTTATGACTGCTTCTTCAGATCAGCACAGAGCATTTCCATTTGCCTTTTTAGTACAGAAAATTGTTTTAACAAAATACAAAATGAAAAATCACCTACGAGCTAAGATGTTTCTGAAACAGAAAATGAAACAATGGGTCTCCTTGGTTTGTCTATATGAACACAGAGGTTTTCTGACAGCATTCTTATCAGCATCAGACAAGAAAGTCATCATCAGTAAATTGTTCCTACAGAAAGCACTGTCCTGAACAAAGGGTGATGCAATTTCAAGGCAAGAGAGAGAACTGGTGGTAGAGTTTGTTTCCTTTCTCAGGGCTCAGTTCAGCTCCTCCTGAAGAGGAGCTTCTTGCATTATTATTATTTGTATGCAGGTCATCTGAGTGTTGCCAGGGGTTGGGAATTTCTGCTAAAGATTCTTTTTGACAATTGCTTTGTAGTTTCAGTATTTGCAAACTGCTAAACAAATTAAGAAGAGAGACAGGAAAAAGAATTAGGTCTTCAGCAGTCATCTGACATGCTATTTTAAGCCCTTTTCTGATGACATGCCCTCTGACATTTTTTTATAATGTCAGTGACTTTTAAAATTAGAGTTCAATCAACTAATTTTCAGTGCTCTTGTGCATTAGATTTCAACAAGATCAGTCTACCAGAGTAGTTTTAATCTCTGATTTGTTTTTGCTCTGTTTGGGTTTGTTTTTTGGGGGTTTTTTTGTTCTTGTGCTATAAAGTGGCAAAGAGACTTAAAGGACATTTTTCCATCTAAAAAACTGCACCCTCAGGTAGCTATAGGCAGCAATCCAGTGAATCCTATTCATTTCTTAGTAGGTGGAAACCTCTTAGTCAAGGCTTCACATGGTCTCTCTTTTGGAAAGTGTTTTATTCCTTCATTTATCTATCTCATAAGGCAAACATCTGTTCAAAATCAGGTAAACTCCAGCTGAAACTTTAACTACAGAAGAGCTACATTCATTTCAGAATAACTTCATTTAGAAGAATTCATTCACCAGAGTCCTTGCAAAAATTATTCACCATAGGCAAAACACCACAAGCAGAAAACTACAAACAACAAATTTATTTTACAGAAGTAAACACAAGTTAAAATTTGCATTGTAACACAACTTTAAGATTGAAATGTTAAAAAAGTTTGTATATAAAACAACATGGAAGCAAAAACAGGCACTGGTTATATTTTGTGCATTTATAATTTACTACTTTTGCACAATTGTGGCAATGGAACTGGAGATTCAAAAAAAAAAAAAAAAGGAAAGTCAAATGAAAAATGTGAAAGGGAAGACACTTGAGAAGCCACTTTTGTTAGAAAAGATATCTTAATATGGACTCGAATCAACAGTAGGAGTGACCAGATTTGACACAGTAACACAATCAGGTTGTTCCTGGTACTGGTAGGTAAATCAAAGCAGAGGTGCAAGAAGTGGCTGTTTGACTTCAGTGAGCATTAAATGAGAAAAAAACAAATGCAAAGCATCCATGAAGTTCATGCAATGTGAGGCAAGCCCAAAGGAATTCAAAAGCCCAAGTAAACAAAACTGCTAACCAGTGACCCAGTGGGAGAAGGGCAGTTCTGCAGCAGCTCTGATCCTGTGCCTCTCCAGCTCAGCCACTGCTTACAAGCTTTGCTGTTCGACCTACATCAGCTCGGGGACAGACGAGAAGGAGAAGGAACAAGTGAGAGGGAAACACCATCACTGCAGCAAAAAGCCTTGGAGTAGAAAGAGCTGCAGTCCCAAAGACAGAATCTCTTCAGTGATACCAGTTTGCTTAATACCTGGAACCAAGGTGAACTGGGACTGTGAAAGCAGAAGGCAACTTTGGTGAGAGTGAACAAACAGTGAGAGTTCAGAATGCATACAAAGAGTAAAAAGTAAAAGAAGATCATAAAAGCCAGGAACTTTAATGAAGCAGAGAATACACACAGAAAACAAGTAGGTAGGCTCTGATGGAAGTGATTCTAAAGGAGGCAAGGAGAGCTGACAATTCCTCAGAGAAACAGCACTGAAACACCCAGTGTCCGACTGCAGCACAGAGAAAGGCAGCAGGACATGACTAAATCATGAGCACTTCCTCTCATCTGTATGAAGGGAGCACAGACCCCAGGTCCAGCTACTGGGTGGGGGGAGGGTGTAAATGATGCACAGACTCAATCAAGAAGTAACAAGCATCCCCTTCATTCACCAGCAGAGAGGAGAACAAAAGAAAGTGTTAATGAAAAGGGACAGATGACAGTCTAAATGCTGAATGATTTCTGGAGGACAGTTTATTAAGTAGGTCAAGTGCAAGCATCTAACACTATGCTATTAATGCTAATGGCATGAAAGCCAAGAAAAAAACCCAGAGGAATGTGTATTCAAGCTGGCTGGTCCTGACAAACTTCTTCCTTTGAATACTTGAGAGAAGCGGCTGAAGCAATTCCAGTTCATGTAGAACATGAATCATACAGAACAGAAAAGACTTAAGAAGTCTGGAAAGGAGAAACATGGTGCCTAGCTTTAAAAAATTATGCTAGCGAATTATAGACCACTCAGTTTAACTCCCATCCCAAGAAAAAATATTGAAACAAATAATCAAACTATATGTAGGAAGCTAAGTACGAAGAGATGAGTAACAGGCCCTGTTGGATTGTCAGAAAGAAATTGTGTCAAGCCAATTTAATTTCTTTGTGTGACAGGTAATGGGCCCTGGGCAAAGGTGACAAGCAGTAGATGCCATATATCTTGACTTTTAGTAGGATTTGTGACTGGTGTCTGTGATATTGTCTTCAGCAATCTGAGAAAACATGGACTAGTAACTACTCAAGGAATAGAACCAGTGTCACCGCCTGACTCAGAGGGCAGCTCCCAGTGGTTTCTGCCAACAAGGGAAGCTGTGCTGAGTGAGATGCCCAGGGATCTCTCCCAGGACAAATATGCTGGACATATTATCTTCTACTTGAACAGTGGTATGGAGTAGAGATCTGGTTCATAAATCATATAGATGATACCTGATTGCTGAAAGCTAACATGAGAATTGAAGTGGATCTTTACAATGTGGAAAAGAACTTTTAAACATTGAATTAATACAACAAAGATCAATTAAAGCCTTTAACAGGAAGATACAACCACACGGAAGCAGGGAACAATTAAATAGTCAAAAATGCTTCAAAAAGAAAATAATCTGAGGTGGGCAGGATGTAGTGATTTGCCAGCTGGACTTATCTGAGCAGTATTATGACAGTGTGAAAAAGACAAATATCATGTAGACATAGGGATCTGCATACACGATATGATCTTTCCACTCTACCAAGCAGTGAGTGGCTTCAGCTGGAACACTGCGTCCTGTTTTGGGCATGACTTTAGGAAGGATGTGGGCCCAAGGAAAGAGCCTAGAGGAGAGCAAACAAGAATAGTCATACTTCTAGAAAACATCTCTTTCAGGGCAAATTGAAAGTCAGCAGAAGGAAATACCGGGGGAGGTATGACAAGAAACTTCATGTATATAAAAGACTGTTTAAAAAGGGGAAAAATAGTTTCTTGTTCATGTCCACTGCAAACAGAGCAAGGAGTAACTGACTTAAATTTCAGAAAGAAGAATGCATGCCAACGAGCAAGAAAACAGAAAGCTTTATTGGTAAGCATGGGAAAGTGCTAGAATGTCTGCTTGGGAAGGGCATAGTCTTTATGGTACTGGACAGCTTTCAAATAAATCATATGTCAGGAATAACAGATGTACAAGTGACTGCATCAAGGTAGAGAGATTGGCTTGTGATGTTTTTAAGGACTCTTTGAGCTCCTCTTTTAAGACTCTTTGAAAATGTTCACTTTGAATGCTGGCATCAACCTTGCTTTCCCCTAAAAATGATGTTTGAGAGATGCAATCAAAAAAAGAAATGCTTCAGGTGTATTTCCTAAAATGTGTTTTCTCCGTCACTGCTCTGCAGGATGAAATCACCAGACCTATGCTTTCTGAGCTTCAGTGAGAGACTGTGTCACAGGAAGGGTTACCTTGGCACCAACTCAAAGATAGTATTTATCATAGAAAACGAAAACTTTTATTGTGACTTAAAGCCTGTTAACACGTGCTCTTATAAAGTCCCAAGCATCTGGGCAACATTTTCCTAGAGAGAAGGCATAACAAGAGACACTGTGTGGGACTTAGATTGAATGTGGTATCTCAGATTTCCATTGTGCAGACTGTCTTCGAATGTGTTGATGGGTAAAGAGACATGCTGACATCTTAAGGGAATACTTTTAAGCACAATCTTGAAGTAATTGAATTAAATCACTCCTCCACACACCAAGTTTTCACAGAGAGAGCTAACAATAAATACACAAATATCTATATAAGGGCTTCATTAGGATCACTTACATTTGGAGTTATATTTTTTTCACTCATCTCCAAATGCCACTGATTTTCTACAGCAAGCCTTTCCAACTTCTTGACAACCAGGACAGCAGATTATGCTAAGGCAGTTTATTTGGGAGGCTGAATGGTAAAAATACGTTACACGATTACATACTGGCAGAAAAACTACCTTGGGGGTAGCAGGGACTGTCCCTGTGACCACAGTGCAACCTGGAAGCTACCAAGAGAATAGCCCTGAGCTCTAAGACAGAGACATGGACCCCATCTTTAGGGATGGGGAACTGAAACAAAGGCCCAGATTCCAAAAGCTTTCCTGGGCTCTTCAGCAAACACCTGCCTTTGTGGATCTGGCTTCATATGACTTTGGTGCAGTTACATGAGAAGGCAGAGCATAGCTGGACCTGCTGTCACCCAAGATATCAAAGAAGAGAGAGTTTCAATTAGTCCTGACACAGAAACAGTGATTTCCCAGCTACTTCATCCATACAAACTTCAGAAATGTAGCAAAAAGGAGGAGAGAGGTCCAGTGATGGTCTCCCCTTCCACAAAGGAAAGACTATGAGTTATGAGTTACCAGACATCAGAGAAGCCCCAAGCGTTGGTGTCATTACAACTGTCCTAGCCAAATGGGACCATGGACCACACAATAAAAAAGGGTGCATCACATTTGCTGCTCTAGGAATTACATGTGATTTTAGCATGGTTAAAAGCAATTTTAGGCAAATATCACTGCCAAATTTGAAAAGACTCTGGTTTCCAAAGGAAACTAAACCACTGCCAAGTGGTCTGAAAGCTTGACAAGAGCCATGGGTGAGACCTATCCTGGATGTGAGGCTATGCCCTGTTCCTCCCCACAGCCCACCCTGAGGAAAGCAAGTGTGTTGAGTTTGCATGGCCAGGTTCTGGTAGCAGAGCAGGGGCTACAGAGGTGGCTTCTGTGAGAAGCTGCCAGAAGCTTCCCCCATGTCCAGCAGAGCCAATGCCAGCTGGCTCCAGGATGGACTTGCTGCTGGCCAAGGGTAAGCCAATCAGAGATGCTAGTAATGCCTCTGTGATAACATTTTAAGAAGGGAAAAAAGTTATTATGCAGCTGTAATTGTGGCCAGAGAAGGGAGGAGTGACTCTTCATCCTGAGCAGTGGCAGAAACTACGTGTGATGAACTGACTACAACCCCCATTCCCTGTCTTCTCCTTGCGCCACTGGAAAGGAGAAAGTAGAGCTTGGGAATGGGGGGGGGGGGAAGGGATTTTTAAGATTTATTTTACTTCTCATTATCCTGTTCCGACTTTGGTAATAAATTCAACTAATATCCCCAATTCGAGTCTGTTTTGCCCATGATGATATTTGATGAGTGATCTCTCCTGGTCCTTTGTCTCAAGCCATGAACCCTTCGTTGGATTTTCTCTCCCCTGTGCAGGGGAGGGACAGAGTGGCTTTAGTGCGCATCCAGCCAGGGTCAACCCTCTACAGCAAGGTCAAGGCAGGAAAGGAGAGGCATCCCCCACTTTCCCCACAGCCCCACACCACGACCTGCAAGGGCCAGGGCTGAGGCTGCTGGCTTGTGGTTACAGCTGGCACCTGAAGTGGTGGTTCACTGGGAGATGTTCTGAGCCTCCAGGGAGCAAAGGCCTGACCTCACCTGTCTTGTGCAACTCTCCTGCATTCCCTGAGAGCCCCTGTAGAAGGGAGAACACCAGAAGTGGTATGCCCAACTCCTTCCTATGAGCACGAGCATCTCTGAGGGCTGCTCACGCCTACTTGTAAGCCTTTCGGAGTACCCAAAGGGCTACTGCTCCCTGCCACTTCTCTCTGGAACTCCAGGATGTCTATAGACCACCACTGTGTTAGGAGCATTAGATCAGGATATACATGGAGGTCTTCAAGGTTTCACCAAGAACAGGCCACAGTGATCTTCAGTACCTACAGTGAAGTTGGTAGGAAAGAGCTTCAGCACATGTGGCATGCAACAATTACATTTCAGCACTGGAGACCAGGCCACAGCACAAACAGGGAGTCAGAGACTTGCAGAACTGTGCAGGTGGAAGGGGATCTCTCGAGGTCTCTAGTCCAACTCCCTGCTCTAGGCATGGCCAGACAGACCAGTATTGACCCAGAATTGCCTCAGAAAGCCAAGACGTTTTTTGGCTTTAATCCTCTGCATCAGTGCATCTCTTCTGTGCTCACAGCACTTATTTTTCTGCTTGCTTGCAATGTGAGTGCTATTCTACCTGGACTGCTAGCTGGCTTGCATCAGCACTTCTTTATTCTGAAATCTGTGAGAGCAGAGGATGCCTGAAATGCCATAGAAGAAAGAAGGTCCCATTATTTGCCTGGGATCCCTGAAGCAGTTTCATTTCCTTGATGTGCCAGAGATTTCCTGCCGAGTCAGAGACACCTCCCATGGATACTCACCATAAAGAGCAGGATTCCTCTAGTCTAACATCCTACTTTCGAGATGGACTTCTATCATAAGCTCCCTTTACAGGCTACAGAGAAAGATCACAGGTCTAGGCAACACTGCATTCATCTTAAACTGGATATTTCATTTGAGTGGTTTGACCTGTCTTTAGTCTCCCTCTTTCTGAGCCTCCCAGGAAAGAGGAAAAGATAATTCCTGTTATTTCACAGGGGTATTAAATGTAGTAAATATTTTCAGGCTTGCAGATACTAACCATAACCAAGAACATGGAAGAACCAGACACGAAAATTTCTGTGAGAACTTTTGCTCTATCTCATTCATCTGGATCGCCAGAGCTGGACAAATTACTTGCAGCAAAAGTTTGGCAATGTTTCCTCATGAAATTTTGGCACATAGACATTTTTTGATTAATTTGTTCCTTACGCAAACGTATTCAAAACAAAACTGATGAGAACATATTTCAGCCCATGGACTAAACATGAAAATTTCCCCATGGCTAGAGCAAATTAAAAATTTCAAATGTGAAATGAAATGTATTTATTTTTGGCAAGGAAAGGGACAAAACAACAGCATCCTCTTACATTTCTATTTGAATAAGTTGAAACACAATGTCCTACCATAACTCTTTCAAGAATTCATATGCTCTTCAAAAGCTGGCTAGTAAATCATTTGGTATGACAAAGCAAAGTCAAATAATACTGATAATTCTCCTTGGCTGGATGAGTTCAGGCTGACAGGACTTTTATAAGCACATACATTTTTTCTTTGTTAATTTCTGTGATTCCATAATTGTAAACAAAATTCATCTAAGAAACACTTCTGAAAGAAAAATAAGCAGAGTGCTGAAAATTAGGCTTGACAATATGCAGGAAGAGAGCCATGAGACCCCACACTAGAGGGAGAAAACCTCTAAAATGCTGCAAGCACAGGGTGCTCGGGTGGATTAGGAGAGCCAGGGATAACCTAAGGTAGCAATGGTGTCTTGTTAGGTTTATGAATGAGATTAGAGACAGCATGATAAAGCCTGTACAAAGAAACACCTCCCTGCCTGTTGTAGCAAGAATTACTCAGGTTTGCTACTCAGGTTTAATCTCAGGGCTTCTGTAGAAGGTGCTGAAGTAAACCAGCTGTGAGCAGCATCGTGCTGGGGGAGCTAGGTGCAAGGTCTGCAACCACCCTATTGCACTGCTGTTCCTGGGGAAACAAACATTAGCAAATGCTTTTTTATGGAATTCATTTACCATAGCACATCCTGAAGACAGGCTGCTGGGGAGCAGAGTTATGACATCCAGAAACTGACAACAAGAGCAATAAAACCTGACATATATCATGAAAGCCAAGCTATAGTACTACATGTAATTAACAGAGAGTGTAATTATTCACCTTGAGAAAGACTTTGATGGATGCCTCATAGGTAATTCTTTTTTCCTGTGTTTCATCTTCTCTTGTTCATGGCAGCTAGGAAGGCTAGCTTGCAACTTTCAGCTTTTTGCCCTGTTTCTCATCCAAAGATGTTGTATCTTTACGGCTCATAGCCAGACTTGGTTCAATCCCAGGCTGGATGTTTTGTCTAACCCTGGAGGTGTTTAGTTTCAGGCCTAGCTTTTGAAACTGACATGGTATTACATTAACACGGGATGGACTGTGATAATGGTATGTGTATTAAAATTCCAAGCATGCCCAGTATCACTCAGATGTTTCCAGGATCCCACCCATATGCAAAAGAGCATAATCTTCCTTTTCATGACAACAGTGTTGCTCTTCCTTAGTGCCCACTGAACCCTGACACAAGTTAGAGATGGGAGTGTTTATTTCCCCCCAAATTCTCTGAATTGTCAAGAAATCTGAACAGAAAAGAGAGCATCAGGAAGAGTTTGAACAGTTGCCCAGTCCCAATAAACTGCAGAGGAGGCTCTTATAAAGCTGCAGTACCATACACATGGTGGACTCAGTGGTGGTTGTTGGCGTGCACTGCTTTTGCATGGGAGGAGAAGCAACTGGGGAGGATTTGGCTCAGGCTCTGAAAATCAGAGCGAGAAGCTGCTACTATACAAAATGTGATCATTTAAAAACATTGCAACCATGGGTAATTGATCTAGCTCATGCACTGGGGACTGCATAGAAATTTAAGCTCAGTCACATGAATTTGAAGAGCTCCACAAGCCTTAAATGAAAGAGGAATTTGTAGCCTTGGGACAAAATGACTGAAGCCTTATTTAAAATCTATTGAAGGCAACTAGGATGATTCCACAGGCTTTTGGGGGCATTGGATCAGACCCCAGATGGATGCAAACCTCTGAAGAAGAGGGCATATAATCTTAATGCAGAAAGAAAGACACTTTAAAAGGCAGTGGAATGCACAGTTGGGCTCTGTATGACTGAGTGATGAGTGAGTGTCCATATTGTATTATTTCAGGAAGCCAGAGACTGAGGGACAGCAAAAAAGAATCCAGAAGAGAAACAGAAGTTCCTCTGATAATTACAACTCCCTAGCCACAAACATATAAATACATAAATGCAAAGATAAAAAAAAAAATATCAGAGCTGCAGCACATATATTAAAACCAGGAGAGTCTGCACATTTAGAGAACAGAGAGACAATAGCATATATATTTCTGTAGGCACAGCGTGCAAAATAAATGGCTCAGACAGGCAAGCACAACTAAACATTAATGGCATGGTTGTATTATTTTAAATTGGGTGACTGCAACGTATTCCAGTGAAAATACTGGGACTTGAAAATGACGCAATCCAAGTGAGTAAAAAGTGATGTGTGTTGTAAGCACTACAGAATCCTAAACAGACTACACATATCCTCACATCTCCAAACACCACTTTGATAAATTAATTGCTCCCATGTGATGCCCATCCAGAAAAGGGCACTGTTCACCCTAATGAGCAGGAAAACTGAATTTAATCATAGAGGGAAAAAGCAAGCATTTATTGGTACAGAAGAACAATTTATAGTTTGAAAGAATTATGTGGTTGTAACTGAGAAGTCAAATATGCTATGGAAGTGTATCGATTCACATAACTGAAATGAAGCCATAAAGTCTGTATAACATCTGATCAAAATCACTAAAGAAAGGACGGCTAAGATCTTAGCAGAAAAACAAAAATATTCTAAAGAATGAATATAATACAGTCATTTTTGGAAGGAAAAAAGTTAGCTTGGGCTCTAAGCTAGTGATTTTTAATACACCATTTGGATACTATACAGTGAATTTAAGCAAAGGCCATTTGGTAAAAGTTCTGATCCCAAGGTATTACAAAGAGTAATTGCACAGATCTTTGAGGGATTATGAGATGTCAGACTTTTAATGGATGATGTTTTAATTTGGGTACAGGAAAGTTAATACAAAGGAAGACTTGGGCAAGTATTGCAGGAAGCTAGAAAGAGATGCCAATCCAGTAAGTAAAATACCTGTGGTCTAAAACATTGTGGCCAGAGTTTGGGCAAAGATGACTTAACTGGGGCTCCAGGTAAAAAAAACACAGCAGCAGGATATCCACCTTACAATGTAAATTAGATCTACAGAGATTAATGAATATGATAAACTGTGTTCCATTATTCATTCCAATTCTAACTAGGGTCAATATGTCCTTAAGGAATTATCAGAAAATTAAGCTACCTGGTATTGGGGAGATTAATACAATTAATATGAACATGGAAATAAACAGTTAAAGATGGTGACACTAATCCATCAGCTTAAAAATATCATAATGATATTTTCTGAAAAGCCGTAATACGTGCTTGTCTTACCTGTTTAGACTGAGATTTCTAAGCAGAGCAGACAGAAACTATTGCCAGGTTGACAAAGAAGTGCTAGTAATTTTATTTGCTCCTCTAAACTTGCTTCAATCTAGATACATATGAAAGATATTCAGAAAAGAGACTACAAAGCACTTCAAAGTGGTTGTAAAAAATCTTTTGCCTAATTTTCACAGATACTAAGCATTAGCTTGACTTGGAAATGCAGACAGTAAGCACCTTGCAAAATCAGTCCATTTGTCTTTGGCATCATCTACAACTTCATAGATAAAGCTGATGATCTTTTACCAGGGAAAAAGAATTTAAAGGCACAAATTGCTGTTTGATGCTTAATGTCTAATGCAGAATGTTCCTAGGTGCAAGTTGAAGGTTTAAAAATTTATTTTCATTTGAACTGTAATTGGATTAAAAAGTGCACAGCAAACATTGCTATCATGGCAGTGAAAAGTGGATAGCATTAACACACCAAACTGTGTTTTCTGATACATTCTAAACACATACAGTAAAGATCGTATCAGCAAAAACTGAAATGTGGCTGTCTGTGGTATGGAATGCAGCAACTGCTTTGCAGTGCTGAAGCAGACTGGAAAAGAAAAGGAGAAGAGATAGAAATTTTAATTGCAAAGAGAAGAAATTCAGAAGGTAGCATGTAACGACTTGCATTGGAATTCGGTGAAATTGATGTTAACATCCCTGCTTTTATAGGAAATATCACATGATCACTAATGGTAACAAATGATCTGCACTCTATTTTTATATCCATCCAAAGGATTATTCCTCCATCAGCACTGGGATGCAAAAGCTGCAGCAGGGCACCTGATCAATCTTGGCTCACAGAACTTGCCTTCATAGAGTTTGCACCTGGAGGTTCTCAAGCTTCTAATTTTCAGGCAGCTGACCCCATCTTACACTCTTTGTGTTGGAGAGATCTATCACCACCCCTCTACTAGGGGATATTGCTTTGTGTCATAACATATTGTGCCTTCAGAGGTGGGTGAAGGGAAGCAGCAACCAAGGTTCAAAGTTGGCAGTGTTCACAAGAAACATGAATTTAGCAGCTTTCAACATATGTCTGTATCACAAAAGACAGAAAACATGATATCTGCTTGTCAGACTCACAGGACTGTAGTAACAAGTCAAGATCCAGTGTATAAACTACCCTCTGTGTGAAGCCCAGCACTAGTATGCCGGACGATCTAACAGGACAGGATAAAATTAGCAGGCCTGTAGGAAACATATAAAGGCATAAAGGGCACCAGTTGTCAGATGGGAAATACACTGGGAAAGCTGGTAAGGAGAACCACAGGCTGGGAGAGCTGGGGGTGAGGGGTGCAGGGCAGGAGGAGGCCCTGGCAGAGCTTTTCAGCATGTGCTTGTTTCTTATCAGCTCCGTTCATCCACCAGTTTCACAGGCTGTGCAGTTTGGGGGCATCTAGAAGCGCAGACATGAGCCCTACAGCCCCAGTTAATCTGCTTTGGTATCTGTGGGGCCCTTATGGAAGTCCTCTTGAGAAGTCATCTACGGGATGAATGCACGAAGCCCGCTGAGCCACTTGGCATGGCTGAGTGGCACTGAGGAGCAGCAAGCCCTGTGCCAGGGACAGAGGTGTGCAGATCCTGCAGCAAAAGCCAATGGCCCCCCACTTCCTGCTGTGACACTGCCTTTTTGGTATTTTGCTTCTCTCACCCACTCATTCCCAGCTACTGAGTCATAGGTTCCTGAGGCTTTTCCTGATTCACATGGAAAAGCTACTGAAAAGAGTGCAGGTCCAAACCCTCTGTTTTGTGGCCTCCTCGCAGCTTTGTTTCCCTTTCTGTATCCACCTCTCCATCCTTTTTCTTCCCTTCCCTTTCCCCATTATTGTGGTAAGAGAAGGAAAGGAAACACTTCAGAAATGAAAGATTAGTTTGCTGTATCATAAAGATGAGCTTTGTAATCACTTTCCTTTAAGCAAAGAATTAAAAGATAATAAAAGCCCTAATTAAGGACCTCGTTAGCTTAACTAGATTTTCATATGCAAAGTGAAGTTCACCACGTGCTGCCGCCGTCTGAAAATGCTGCCTGGCACTACATGGGAAACACCTGTGCCAACTCCCCAACTGCATTTTCGTTCTTCATTTCAGTTACCTTTCTATCTTCCCCCTCCTTTCCCATCTGTGCCAGGGTTCAGCAGGCTTGGGATGATGCGGGGCTGCCTTGTGCTGGGCACATGGAAGACAGACTTGGCATTACCTTGTGAGCCACGTGACAGAAACATGCATGAGACCAAAGAGCAGGGAAATATGGGGGAGAGCAGACAGGACTGATGAGGGCTGGGCACACATGGACCCAAGAGGAAGGCAGAGGGAGCACATAGGAAGCCCTCAGGCCAGACTGGTTTGATGACAGGTGGAGATTATCCAGGTGGAGGATCTGAGTCAAGCTGAGCACAGGAATACTTTGGGTGAGTCTGGATGCCACAGGGCAGAGCTAGAGGGAGGAGATGCTGGCTGGGGCTCACCCCCATCTTGGCCCCTGTACAGAACCTCGCTATGATTTAGGTAAAGACTTGCATTAAGGTTTTGGCTTAGTCCTTGACTGGAAACAAAAACTGAATCCTTAGAGATACTGTCCAAGGGGCCTTCCAGGCCTCTGTTTTCAATCCCACATGGCCCCCAGTCTGGCAGGTGGACAGGTAGCTGTTTAGGGATGTGCTTAATAGAAGCAATTAGGAAATCATTACACCACAGTAATGTGAGCAGATGAGTGAACAAAATGACTGCTTGATGCCGTGTGAGAAATCAGCCTGGCCTGGCTGAGCAGAGAGCATTCGGTTGTCCACAGCACAGCCAGCAGGCACTGCCCAGCAGAGGCCACAGCAGAGCCAGGAGCTGGAGTCCGCCTGGCTGGAACAATCTGATAAATTTCTACAGCTGGGAACTCAGCACGAGATGGGAATCAGGATTTTCATCCTCGTTAAAACTGTAATTGGAGCCTCATTCTACTTCGTTTAGAGCCTGCTGTGAACGTGAGCAAAAGCTGCAGGGTGCTAAGCAGGGAGGTCACCCCAGGGCGGTGGCAAGCAGCTGGCCAGAAGCAATGGGAAGCTGGAGGAAGCACACCGAGGCAGAGGCCAGGCTGGCCTGTGTGCATTTCCTGTAGGTATGGAAAGGCCCCTGTTGTGAGACCCCCAGCTTTCAACGGTTTGTTTTGGATTTTTTTAAAATTTAGAAAATAAGAAAGAAAACATGGCATTTATGAGTAGAGATGCATTTGAAATGGAACTTCAGGGCTCAGCCTTCAGCTGGAGTCTCTCAGCTGGGTACTTTGAACTGAGACCTGGTGGGCCTCAGATCCCCTTCTGAACCACCAGTGACACAATCTAATAGCCTCTATCTCAGCTCATAGACCAGCGCAAGATTTAAGGAAACCTGATACAGCATTATTAGGCTGGAGACTGGGTTGATTCATTTATTAGCTGAGAATTTTCTTTGTTTAATAGAATTGATTCTTGCCTTTCCTCTACAGAACATGGGACTGGCTCGATACAGGGTATTCATTCAGTTTGCAAACAGAGACGAAGAGCTGTAAACCAAATCCAGATGTTGCATCCAGCACTCACACCAACTCCTTCCTGGGCCCATCTCCAATCATCACATGCATTTGTGCAGTAGAGGAAATGGCTGATGTGCCTTAAATATAGTTTTAAAATAATCAGCAATAGTCAAATTACTTCTACTACATTATGGGTTCTGAGTGAGGCAATTCGTTACTTACAGTCAGACAAACTACCTTAATTTGGCCTTCTACCACTTTCCACCTTGTGGACCAACAAGTGTATCATAACTATTAGAACAACTTCAGTGAATGTTACAATTACTCATGTCAAATGAAAATGTAATGCAGTTAACGTGCATGTTGGCTCCCCGCTGCTACTGCTGATGATTATTGCTATTAGAGCATGACCAAACAGTCATTCAAATATAAACAGCAGATTTGTTTTGATTGTGTTTGTGGCCTGTTTTACTTGCTTTCTGCGAACATTAACACAAATGGCTTTGGTTTGCAAGACTGTCCCTGGGGAGAGAAACAAAGTCAGGAGGCACTGTGGTGCTGACTTCGTGTATCACCCAAACTACCTGCACTGGAATATTTTGCATGGCTCTCTGGAAAATTTGACAGCCACCTCATCAGAGACAAAAAGCAAAGCTAGGCAAGTCTGAGTGCTGGTCGCATAAGATGAGCGCACAGCACCTGAACAAAAGATCATGGCAATCCACTGGACAGGCAGCTCTCACATTCCTGCCAGACGTTCAGTAAATGCTTAGGAATGACAGTTATATTGAAACAGGGTACCCAACCCTTTGACCAGAATTTCTGATCCAAAGCCTGCTAAAGGAAAAGATGCCATTGACTTAAATGGTTTGTGTGTTATAGAGTAACACGTAGCACTAAATTCACTAAAAGCAGTGCTTGTTGTGAAAAGATTGCCTGATTAAGAAGATTAATTATTATTATTGCTCACATTTTTGTGTCATCCTTTAGTGGAATTCCTTATCTCTAAATCAGTTTCCAAGATGGGAGCTCGTGCTCTCTCCATCTTGTCTGAGCTCCTTACTGCAAGTGCATTTTGCCTTGCAAAGCCAAGAGCTAATCCCGATGGCCACTGATGTGATTACATTGTGCAGCTGGCTGCAGAACCTCTCCTTTGCAAAAGGACAGATGCGGAAGGTGGCAATCCCAGGATGCCAAGGATCCAACTAATTACCTAACTGCATCAAGGCCATGACTCTCGCCAGATGCTTTGATTGCAGCTCCCATTTATCTCTTCTCCAGAAGCACGTGCTCAGGAATATGCACACTGAGGAATGACTAAGAGTCTTGCCCAGCACGGGACTGACCTTGAGGCCAGGCCAGAGACTCCCAGCTTGCATTAATTCTGACAGGTTTGTGAGGTGTCAGCCTCCTCTGAGGAGCACAGTGCTCTGGGGGCAGTTGCTGCTAGGAGCAGAGAGGACAGACGAAGGGCCAGAATGAGGAAAATGAGTAAGAATGCAGGAAATACAGTCAGCACGTGTTCTTCAAAAGCCATTTTGGTGGCAAGTTAGATATGGGATAGCAAAATCTCTGGTATATAAAAGTCAGACAGATCACAGAAGACTGCAGGTTTGGATGTGAATATGGAGCTTTGAAGAGTCATTCACAGGTTGATTTCTAGTGCCAGTTTGAAGGAAAGGTTACTGTCTGAAATATGCTAAGAGCTAAAGATGTTTGGAGTGCCTCTTCCTGCTTATTCTTGTTAGTGTGTTTCTTCACAAAGAAAACGATAAGTTTCTTCAAGCTAGAGCTTGAATGATGGAGAAGAAATGTGACATAGAAACACAAAATCATGAGCACCACACATCAAGTAAATAAGAAAGATCTTTCACTATCTCTTCCAGTGGGAGCAATGGAAACTCAATGAAACAGACAGGTGATGATCAAATGCAAAATAGAGCAGGTAGAGCAGAGTTCATCTGTGGAACTCATTGCCACAGGACACTGCAGACCCTCAAAAAGCTGTGAGGCAAATCCACAAGGAACTACTGAGCAAAAAGTGAACACTACCGGCTCAAGAGGTCCCTGAGCTGCAAATCACTGGAGGCTCAGTGAGTGTAACAGAGCGGCATCATTAGTTACATCATATACTTACAGCACTCGTACATTTTCCTCTTGGCATCTACTATAGGTCACTGCTGGAGACATATGGGGGGAAGGCAGCTAGACAGATTCTTGGTTCTGCCTGGTATGGCACTTCTTATGTTACTGACTAATTAGGTGAGCTATATGGCTCAGATCCTTACGCAGGAAGTTAGGCATGTCTGTGCTTAGAGAGCTATGAAATGACATGTTTCTTTTTCTTTTTTCTTTTTTTTTTTTTTTTGTCCATTGCATTTTCTATTCCATGGGTCCAAAGACCATCCCAAAGAACGTGCTCCTGGCAAAGTCTGAGAAAAAGCAGTCTTACATCTGCATATGATCAGGTTGAGATGTGATAAGGGGACATCATCATCACCCATATCTACGCCCATGCATTGATTACTGACAGGAGAGGGTGTGTGAGCAGCAATCCTGTTCTACATAAATTCAGGAGCTGAAAGTTTCAGCACAGCATGGCAAGGTACTCTGAGGATAATCTTCCTATATGTCAATATAAGTGTAAGATAGTACAGGCATGCACAGCAAGTGCGAGATAAAAATATGGAGGTGCACAGGTATCTACAAAAGGAAGAGGAGAGAGAGAGGAGCCTGTTTGCAAACATTTTTTTACAGTGCACGTATTTTAGTGTTTATCAGAATCCATCCATCCATGCACTCTACAGGAAAGTGCAGCCTGTATGGCAGTCGTTTGTCTGAAATCAGGTGTGTGTGAGTATCTTCCAGAACTGTGCTAAGGTATATGCATACCAATATACCACATAAGCAAGCAGTAGAGAGCAACAGAAGGGTAAATTTCATAGGGGTGGGGAGCAAGGTCACTCCCTGGGTGGAGCAGAGGAGTATCTAGGAAGCAATCCTCAGGGAGAGTTTTCCTATAAAAGCAGAGTGAAATTAATTGCAATCATCGTGTTTCTGTGAGCAAAGTGAGGTATTCCAGGCACACAGAAGAGGAAGGCATCTGTCCCACTCAGAGAGCAAAGAGTTGAGCAGCTGAAAATACTTGTGTCAAATCCCCACTTAGGCATCTCTTCCCCCTCAAGCCCTTGTCCTCCCTCCCCTCCCTTTCCCATTCATTTCTCATTCTGCAGCTTTTCAGCACTAGGCCCTTCTCCTGATTAACATTTCAAACCCACTGATAGTTTGTGCTGGCTTAGACAAACTAATCATCATTAGCACTCCAAAAACCTGTCCAGCTTTCCCTCCCAGAGTCACAGGTGCCACCCTCAGCTGCTGGGAGAAAAAGGAAAAAAAATGGAAAAAAAACACCAGCCACAACATGCTCTTGGCAAGGCCATCAGGAGGTACCAGCTCACAGCCCTGGAAGGCAAGAAGACCACAGTCCCCGGGCTCTGGGCTCCCATGGATCCAGGCTGCAGATAAAGCATGGGGCCATCTAGGAGGTGGGCAGAGGGTTGCAGGCACTTCTCCTCTCTAGGTCTTATAGCAATGTGCTCTAGCACACTGGAACCTGTCCTGGAAGCACTTCTCACTTCCCAGGGAAGAGCAGAGCCCATGTGCTATATACGGCTGTTTTCTTCCAGCCTGGCCAAGCTAGAAAGATGTTTGTAGCTGGGGTCTGAGTGGGATTTGCTGGGCCTGCTGTGGATACAATCTGCACACGGAAGGCTAGGTGCTTGACCCAGTGACTTGTATCTCTTCTGTATACAGAGCAGGAAGAGGCAGAAAGTAAATACATAACCCAGGAAGACCAGGAATGATGAAAAACAGGTGTCTGGTGAGCTGCCCATGTCTGGCCTGAGCTGCAGCCAAGAGATACAAAGGCCACAGATAAATGCAGACTAACAGGAGGAAAAGAGTGACAGGCTGGAAGATGCTCTCTGTGATACTTGCACACAAATCTGCTACTGAACTGCCAGGAAGGCTCGGATGCGCTTCTTTACCTTTTTCCTGGAGGAACCTAAATCCTCTCCATCAGGCAGGGTCATTCCGTACAACACCCATTTTCAAAGAATGACATTGTGCCCTTTGCAGTGGGGACCAGGTGGCAGTAAGACTGCCCAGGGGGATGAAGGAGGTAACAGTGCCCAAAAGATTTCTACCTCACTTCAGCTAATGCCAGCTGGGCCCTGGAGTGAGCTCAGGACTGCTCCAGAGACAAAACTCTCCTGACAGCAGCTGAAAAGAAGCAGGTTTGCCCAGCAGACCTGTTTTTCAGCTGTGATGGAAGCACAGGGGTCAACATGACTCCGAAGCACACATGCTCCTAGGTCTGCTGCGGATTCAAAATTTCATTTCAGTCAGACTGACATTAAAATAATGACTGGGCAATCACTGGGAAATTCCACACCACTGAAATCATTGTACCTTGGGCAGCTCTCTGGGCTCTCATATGAAATGTTTGTTGAGTATACATTCAGGAGGAGGCTCTCAAATGCCACTAAGCCTGTGTGCATTGGAGTCGTGGAAAAGCCACCACCTCTCGTGTAGCTGCTTAGCAGCACACACAGAGCCTGCACAGAGGTCATACTAGAGAGAAAGGGATTATTTATAAGGCAACTAAAACCTTCCTACTAAAGCCCAGAACTAATGCTGAACAGCAAAATAACGGAAGAAAAAGCTGCCACATGCCTCTGGAACCAAGGCCCGAGGAATACAATTCCTCAGGCAGACTGGTTGGGAGGTAACACACACCTGCAAAACTGCCCAACTCCCCATTCTCTGCTGCACAGGACATAGTGAGCATCCCTAAGGCACATCTCCTTCTCCCCTACCTGTCCTCCTGATATCCTCCCCACCTAACACTCCAGTGAAAGCTAGGACGAAGGTTATCTCATAATTTTGCATGGCCATTATCTAACAGCAACTGCAAACTTTGCTGGCATTGTGAGGTACAAGGGGCTAGGGTAGAATAGGAGGTCAGTGCAATCACAGATAGTACTTTAGAGGCTCCACACTCTTCTGCTATCCACCAGGAGACTGGGCCTGTGGGTGCATCCTGCCTCTGTGCTTCTGTGAGGCAAATACTCAGGCACTGACAACATTTAAGACAGCAGCAGATTTCAGAAGTCAATCTGTAAGCAAAAATATGTTGCCATCTTCTAAGGCCTGTCCAGACACTGAGAGTCACCCCTCAGCTGTGTGACTCCCTTGTTTCTGCAAATATTCATTCCTCCCACACCCCTACCGGCTTCCCCACCCCAGCCCACTATCTTCTGACCTGAAAATAAAATACCCCTGTTTATGGCACAATCGTGTGGTTTGAAAGCTGAACCCAGAGGCTTCTGTCATAATTCCTAGCCTCCCTGCCAGTAAGTAGCCAGAGGCTGGGGAGAAGGCTGCCAGTGGCTGTGACAGCATCTGTACAGCCACACGCACCCGGATCGGCATCGCAGCGCCGGCCCGAGGCAGCAGCTCCGGTCTGTTGCAGGATGCTGACAGAAGGGGGCAAAATCCATCTGCAGTCAGTGCTTGTTCCCTGCTTTTGCTGCGCTTGCTTTCCCTGTCACCCTTGCATCCCTTCAGCCCCGAGCCCTCTGGCACGCTCCGGCCAGGCGGGCTGCCCCTACGGAGGGGACACGGTCACGGCCTTCAGCAGGGGCGGCTGCCAGGACAGTCTGCAGCCTGGCCTGGGGTGCTCCCCTGAGCCCAAACAGCCCACGACAGGACCAGCTTGCCCATCCCACCTGCCTCCACGGGGCTTGCGGAGTGGCCCCAGGACAAAGGTTAGCAAGTGTGTGCTGTGGGCAATGCCAGACTGAGCCTGATAGCTGAGTCTCTGTGTGCTTATTGCTGAGAGCGGCAGAAAAGCTGATGGGACTTGCAAAGAGGGTCCCCAGGAATGGGTGAGAAAAATGAGGCAATAGGGATGACAAACTTCCTTTCGTGGAATGGGGTCAGATTCTCCTTCACCTTGTACACTCTGTAGTTCGAAAGGTTGTAGATATGAAACATGTCAGAGGTGAGATGGCAGAGTCCCACTGACCCCAGTACCAGGCAGGGGGCACACAGGGCCCACCCATCCACAAGATTTGGGGCAGGAAACCACAAAAGGGTTTTGGGACTCGGGCAGCACAGAAGGTTTCCAAATAACAGCTTTAAATCCTTCTCCTCACTACTTTTGGAGTCAGTTTTCACTTTTAGAAAAGCCCCAGTACCAGGGACACCATCATGTCTCAGGGCACTGTAACTTTCAATTGCCTGTGAGCTGGCAATATAGGGATGCTTGTAGGGTGACTTCCAACAATTAAAAAAATCTGGAAAAACAGGAACAGGGAAGGAATAGGAAAGCGGACAATTCCTCTCAAATACTATAAAACACACCACACAACCCTTTTTTTTTCCTGTGAGTAAGCAACATTTTCTCTCTCCTCAACTCCTCAGCTGGCCTGGTAACTTCTATTTCTGTATATCAGTGAGTCGCTTCTCCTTACATCATCTGACATGCCTACAGCCAACTCCTGTGAATTTCCTGCAAGTCTTACTATAGCTGGCAGCTGCCCTTGAAGCCCCTCAGATAGCAGACTTGCATAGTTCACTGGGAAAGAGCTTTTACTTCCCTCCTCCCTATCTTCTAAGCTTTGCATTTGAGGAGGGCAGGGGGAGGAAGGAACAGAAAACGGGAACATCCCTAAGCCCCAGGCTGGCTTACCTATTTCTTCTACACCTGTGGCAAAGCATGGAATCAGAGCTATTTTTATCCTCATCTCCAGTTTCCAAGTTACAGCACGGTCCCAGAGTGACACAGGATGTTTAGGGACTGCTACCCATGAGGGTAGTGGGAATACTTTCCTTCACCTGCCAGAAAGGTGCAGTGACCTCTGTGAAGCCTTGGCAGCAGCCACGTCGCTGCCTAGGAGGGAAAGTGAAGAACTGCTTGGTATCTAAGAGAGATGGCAAAGGTGGGCAGGATGAACTGATAGCCACCTTGCACCAGGATTATCACACATAGTGCAGGAGACTTGCCGTGGGATCTCAAGAGGGCATGTTCTCAGCTTAAAAATTTTTCAGCTTGCAGCGCCCACCTGACATCAGCCCTGGGGACCAGCCAGACACAAATCCATGAGGAAACCTGGCTATGATCTCTCTTCCTCTCTCAAGCAGCTCTAAGGCTCAGAGCAGGATGACAGAGGGCATATTTTTGCCTGTCCCTTGGGACTACCCCCTCCTGAAGATCTCAGGCTGGGCAGGAGAGAAGTTAGCAGAGATGCTGCTAGATCAAAATGCCAACAGAAAGTTGGGAAGACGTAGATGGCCCCAGCCATGAAGCCACCTGCTTCACAAGGCTGAGCCATGGTTGGGAGTCCCTGCATTAAGGTACCGTAGCAAGGCTGTACAGCAGAGCTGGAGGGACGGAGGGAGGAGAGGAAAGCACAGAGCTGGGAATTAAGGACTTTCACACCCAGACACTGAGGGCACCCTCTTGACATAACACCCCATATGCAGCTGTGTGCAGAGGAGATGTGTGTGCAAGCTTAACAGACAGACGACCTGAGGTCTTTTTTTTCTTGCACATGGAATGTGCTGAAGCGGGGAGATTTTGCACACTTCATTAATGTAGTCTGCAGCCTATTTCTGATGATCTGAAGTTTTCCTCTTTTTAAAACATTCCTTGAGCAGACAGCAGCCCCCGTGTAAAACAACGGTTCACAGCAATTACAGCAGTCAGAGAAGGAAAAACATATCATACCTTCAAAATGAAAAACCCTTTAGGGAAAGCTGTCTTTTTCCCTGAGCACACCAAATGAGGGGAAAAAGACGTGCTGGCCTGTGGCAAGCAGAAGATGGAAAAGCTTGGCAATATTTTTTTAACCCCGCAAACCACCCTACATACCGACATTATGGGGGGTAGCCAGTATGTGACAAAACATCCCAGTCTGACTCTGTCCTTACAATGTAAGAATGCTTACATTGTAAAAGCTTGGCAAGCATCTTGTTGGCCAAAATATTTAAGAACAATTTCCTGAAGAAATTCCTTGCAAATAGTTACATATAACCATGTTTTTACAGTATCTGATTCCTGATGTGCCCTACTGAAGGGATTAAGTTGTTGGTCACTCTTTAGTCTTATTGTCAAACATGCAGATCTAAGAAGAGATAAATAGATTAAATTATTGCTTTGGGGATTCCCCCCTCGTTTCCAGGAACAACCCCAATTTTTCATTTAGACTTTAGTTCGCTATCCTGATGTGAAACTGCAGGTCTCTCTCCTGGAGCTCTGTGGGAAACAGGAGAGAAATGGCAAATTATTTTTTTTTCCATCTGTGAGTGAGCAAAACTGACCTGGAGTCATACAGAAATCAGAGCAACAGAGGAGGAAGAGGCTATTTTTATCAAGTCACTTTTTATTTTATTTCTTTTTTCTTTTCTTTTTTTCTTTTTTTTTTTTTTTAGGCAAGAACCACATTTTAAGCTGCTAGTCCCTATTTTTCTCTAAATTCTCTGAGGAACTGGCAACGGATGGCAGGGCCTGACCTCCAAAAAGAAGTAAGAGCAATTAAGAGGAGAACAAATCCAGGGTCATCCAGGATTTTTGCAGCTGTCACTGTGCAGCACATCAAGCCCCCCAAGACCTCACAGTGGGGGTGAGGACAGGACTCTTGTTCCTCTGTGTGCAGCTCTGGTGCTGCCTGAATGGAAGAAGATGCTCCACCAGCCACCAGCTGTGGAGGAGCTGTAAAAGGGGCTTGGCATTCCACAGCTGCATCCAAGGGAGAGGGAAAGAAAGATGAAGGATGTAAGGTGATGAAAGACTGGTTAAGTTAGGATGGCTGTCTAAAACATTTCAAGGAAATTAAAGAAAGGAGAAATTAAGAAAGATGTTGAACCGTAAGCCTAATTAGTGTAGCAGTGTAGTTATAGTCATGATAGCCTAAGGATACAATTAGACATGTCTAGAGAGGGAGGCTGATCTTGTTGTAAAACCATAAAGGTAGGGGACAGGATAATATGGGTTGCAGCCTCGTGCTGGCTCCTGGATGTTTCTGACCTGTTGCAGAGACCCCTGGTGACTCCAGCAGGAAACTTCCAGCCTCCTGATACCTTGGTTTCAATGTTTCCAAGTGTTTCTAAACGAACACGAGGAATTCCCAAGAGCAAGCTGAGGCATTTTTATGGCATCCAACCATCAGGGTCCCCTTTAACACACCTTGGACTTGCAATTGGAGATATTAGAGCAAAAGCTGCTAAGAGAAAGCAAAGCTGGTTGCCAAAAAGAGCCAGGAGCAATAAAACAACAAAAGAAGATGCCCTAAATTAGCATGACACATCCAAACTAGCTGTTTTCTAGTCTCAAATAATCACATCTCCATTTTGTGGAAGAGATGCTGAAAGAGACACAGCCTTTCACTTTGATAGTACAGAATGACATTCCTAAGCACATTGACTTTGGTGACGTTGGTCTGGTCCTTGGTAAAACAAGCAAAGATGTCACGGTGTGCAGGCATCATTCACACCTTGGCTCTGAGGCCCCAGCTGTTTGTCAGTCCCTCTCCACCCAACGCTGCCGCCCTCTTCACTCTGCATCCGCAGGAAGGAGTTATGACAGCGTGAACAGGAGGAGATAAATCAGAGATTGAGGCTGACACAAGCTATGTCTCTACAAACCTTAGCAGCCAGGCGCCTGGACCTCAGCCCATCCTGTGTGCAGCATTCACCAGCATGCAGGGCCAGCCCCAGGCCAGCAGCACCAAGCCTCAGTCAGCAAGCCTCAGCAGCCCAACTCAGCCCACACTTGGCACAGGTCTAACAGTGTCCTTCCAGCCTCCACCCACTATTGCCGTGGGAGATGATGCTTTTTTCTCCCCAAAACACAGCACTGAAACTTTTTCAGCATGTGGAAGTGAGAACCTATGGGATGCAAGGGGAGATGCTAGCAGAGCCCTGTTGCAGAGAGCCAGGAGAGATGTCTGACTCAGTGACACCTGACAAAAATGCAGTCCCGTGGCTTACACGGACATGAACCCAAGGCTTCTCAGGGGTTTCACATAGACATCCTGACAGAAGATTTGCCTTAAAAGCAGATACCACCCAGCTACCCAGGCAGGTAAAGGGATTGGTGCTATCCCTAGCTACATGGGCATGGGCAGAGATCCTGCAGAGGCCCTGGACTTTGATTCAGCCCTGAGGGGTCTCGGCAGGAGGCAATGTTTACCACACCACTTCAGTGCCAGCGCTACATTGTCCATGGCTTGAAATGACTGACATGCTGGCGCACAAAGGTAAAAAAGGACAGATTGATTTATTGATCAAGGAAAGACACAGTCTCCTTGACAGAGATGCGCTGTCAAACGATGGCAGGACGTGCTGCTAAAAGCCCTCCAGATTGATTACTTTACCTGCCACCTGATCCTTCATTGCCCTGGGCTCTGGCAGGTGAAGAGCAAGGGAAGATTTACACGTGGCCGGGAGTCAGGACGGGAAAACACGCAGGAATGAAAGCTCCAGGGGTCTGGCCAGGACACAGTGGCCCCCCTCTCCTCCACCTGCCACAGGGCTGGAAGGTCCCTGAGCCCATGGGCCAGCCAAGGTGGCAGGAAGACCAGCAAAACCTCATTGTGCAGCCAACCGAAAATGGCACTGTGGCAGGTAACACCTGCACATCCTGAAACGCTACCATTTTCCTTCCCCATCTGTTCCCTTCTCTAGGATTAAACCACTCCTGTCTGTACGATTATACGGCCTGTGCCTGCCCCAGGGATTGTGGAGAGTGCAGCCAGGCACTTGGCCTGGCACTGCTGTCAAACCCTGCGATGCAGGCACTCAGCCCACTGCGGGAAGTAATGCCACAGCCCGCATCCCAGCACAGGATATCAGACTGGGGCACCCATGGAAAATGGCCACTTCATCAGCTGCAGCAGGGCAGTGCCAGGCCATGAGGGATCTCTGTTCTGGGGGTTGCTCTCCTTTGTGACGGCCCGTGCACCCTGGGGCATTCAGACTGGCTCTCTCTTAGTGTGGGCTAATGACAGTAAGCCTAACCTAAGGAGACAAGAACATTGGAAAAAACCACTTCCTTGAACTTCTAGGGCCCAATTTACTATTTCTGCACCGGTTTCCTCTCAAGATACACTATTGGTTAAACAGGATCCTCCCCTACTTGACAAGAAGTGCAACTGAGCCTTTCTGTCAACTTGCTCAGGAGACAGCCTGAGCCATGTTAGGGAAGAGGCAGGGCTTTATCACAGCAGCAATTCAAGGCAGCCTGGTTGTGACATGACATGGATGCACCACTCAGCACCACATCAAACCCAAAGTTACTCAGGTGGCCAAGTCCCAACTTCACTGCACAAACACGTTGAGCCAAGCACATTACAGATTTGTAATGAACTTGTTTAGAGAGCTGTAGCATGAGGTAGGCAGTAGAGGAGAGACATAACAAAGAGTGTCCCTTAAATGATTCAGTGCTGCCCAATTTACCAGGCACAGCATGTTGGGAAAATGCCACTCCAGAGCTGCTCTCATACCTGTTAAAGGGCTTGATATTCCCAATACATGGCAGGTCTATCTTAATTCTGTGGACAATCTGACCAGCTTTGGCTGCGCATCAAATCCAGATGGCTTGCCACCTCTCTTGTGGAAAGTCTAAATAATACAACAGACCAACCACTGGAAAAACAGTGATCCCAAAAAGGCAGAGATGTGAGAGGGTAATTTGACTTTTGAACAAGCATCTGAATTAACATCTTCCTAACAGCCTCTTTTTTGGATTGCAGCAAATGCCATGAATGATTGAAGAATGCCCAACCCAGATACGCTGGCTATGGAAAGACAGGAGTACAACAGGAGGTGGCGTGAGGAGCAGCTGTGCACTAGACAGTGCAGGATAACATTTTGATGGACACAACTGATATCATCTATCTTTACCTCTGTAATGCCTTTGACATGGTTCAGGCCAACAGCCCTGTTGATAAATTGGAACAATATGGGTTTGATGGATGGAATGGTAGATGGATAAGGAGTTGGAATAAGGATGGATAGAATAACTTGCACTCAATGGCTTAGTGGTCCAAATGGAGATGAGTAACCAGTGATGTTCCTCAAGGGGCCCTATCAGGCCTGGTACTGTTTGACACCTTTGTTAATGACACAGTGGGGTCGAGTCCACCTCAGAGAGTCTGTACATGAAGCTGAGGGATGCTATCCACAAGGACCTTGACAGGTTTGTGAAGTGGGCCCATGAGAGTCTTATGAAGTTCAACAACACCAGCAACACCAAGTGTAAGGTCCTGCACCTGCATCAGGGCAATCCCCAGTATGAATATAGACTGGAGAATGAATTGATTGAGAACAGCCCTGTGGAAAAGGACGTGGGGATACCGGTGAAAAAAATATTAGATATGAGCTGGTAGTGTGCTTTCCCAGCTCAGAAAGCCAGTTATATCCTGAGCCGCATCAAAAAATGTGTCACCAGCAGGGCAAGGGAGGTGATTTTGCCCCTTGACTCTGTTCTCATGAGACTCCAGCTGGAGTATTGCATCCACCTCTGGGGTCCTTAGCACAGAAAGACATGAACCTGTAGAACTGTGTGCAGAGGATGGACACAAGAAGGGCTGGAGCACCTCTCTGTGAAGAAGAGTTGAGAGGCTTTGGTTTATTTACCCTGGAAAAGATAAAGCTCCAAGGACACCTGATTGTGGCCTTTCAATATATAAAGGGTGCTTACAAGAAAGATGAAGAGCAACCTTTCACCAGGGTCTGTAGTGACAGGACAAGTGGCAGCAGTTTTAACCTAAAAAATGGTCCCATCCAACCCAAACCCTCCTGTGACTTTGTGGAGTTCTCTAACCCCTAATGCTGGGGTTCAGTTTGGCCCTGAGATGTGAGATCATCTCCCAGCCCTGGGACTGAGAAAGCAGCAAAAAGGAACAGTATCAGTAAGAAGAATCATAATTCTCTTTCTTCTTTCACTGGCACTTCTATTCAAAGAACTTGAAATCTTTTTAAAGTAGTGTGAGATTAATCTCATTCATCATTTCATCTCATTCCCTCCACACGTCACAACCCAATTTCACCCTGAGCTCATACATATGTACAGCCGAGTAACAACCAGTTTTATGGAAAGAAGATGGTGATTTGAATGTTTCTGGTTTTGGAGAGTACCTGGATATCCAAAACAGCTGCTGCATCCCAAAGCTAGGGCCCTATATTTGAAAAACAACATTTCAGCATTTCATGGCAGAAAGAGGTGTGATTTCCTGCCTGGGTCAAAGAAACTGGTCCAAGAGCTTCTTTCTCAAAAATTTTTGTAGTCAAATGTCTATTGGATTTTGCATCGTTTTGACTCTAGAGCTGGAGGAAGAGGTAACAAAAGGAAGGCAACTAGAAATCTGCCTACATTCATGAGAGCAATAGAAGGGGAAAAATATGGTAAAATTTCTCTGCAACAAAGTAATGTTTTGCCTGTGAAGGGATTTCCATTGATAATCTTTGAGATGGGAGAACAGGAACAGAGGGAGACATCTGTCATCATATTTAATGGTGCTTCTTGTTGTACAGTTTAAATAATTAAAGAAGATTCATCCAAGTAGAAAGAAAGATAGGATTAAGAAAGGAAAAAAAAAGGGAAAAATGGAAAAAAAAAGATCCTAAGTAGTTGTGTAACTATTTTCCCCCTGGGCCTGGGAAATGTTTCCACAAAGTAATCCAAGACACTGCTTAAGATTCAAACTATTGCTTGCTAGGGAAAGGGAGGGAGGGCAGAGGGAGAATACTGCAAAAACATTTGACTACATCTGCTACCCACTCATTATTGTAATAGAGAGAGGTATGGATAAATCTGACTGCATGTGTGAGGGCAGCTATTGGTTGTTAGGTTTCAAAGATACTATTACACCCTAGAGGAGCAGGAACATACACAGGTGACATTCACCAATTTCAATGGGGCGGAGGGAAATCACACACTGGAATGAAGTTAATAAGCAACACAGAGGGCAGGGTCCATGATTGCCAACCTGATTTCTATAATTGGTGTGATTACTACTATTGTAACTTAAACACAACAGCAAATCACTTGCTTAATTGAATTTTCTTTCTGTGTGTGTGGCTGGGAAGGGGGAAGACACAGAGGAGGACGCAAATTTCTCCTACAGCTGTGTTTGTCTTGTCAGACATGAAACAAGCAGAGGGGTCATGGGGTTGGGGGAAGCCCCAGAGGCAGAAGGGGAAGGTTAGAGGGGCCTAAGGCAAAGCAGGGCAGCTTTACATGCATGATTTTCATGGAGGATGATGCTCTGTGTTTCTAAACAGTGACAACACCTTCACTGCTCTGAAAGTGACAGTTTTGCACAGGACCTAGTAAATGCTCCACAGCACACCATGAGATGATAAAGCTTCTCACTGAGCTCCTGGGGGGTCAGGCAAATGGCCATGCTCCATCCAGTGCCCAAGCTGTGAAATACATCCCCTTCCACCATCAGCAAAAGCCAGAAGGGAATATTTTTTAGATCAGCCTATGGGATCTGTTTATTCGCTGCAGCATTTTTTTCCTAAAAGACATCTGCAACAGCCAGAAGACTCTCCAGAATAAAAAAAAAAAAAAGACACCCTTGACTCTGAAATGCCAGAAAAAAACATGACCTAAACATACATGTTATCTCTGTGTCATGGCATTAAATCTCTGATATATTTTACTTGGAGATTCACACAGGGATGACACAAAAAGAGCTGCTTGTGCCCCCTATACCTGGTGTGAAGGGAGCACCTGCTTGCCTCATTGACTGTGTTCAGATGATATCTGTTTCCAATTGCTATTTTGAACCCGCCATTACAGACTCATCAGCACCTTCATAGTTTGGCAAGAGCAACGGGTTTTTAACAGCACCAAGCAGTATCTTGTACTTCCAGATTTTGTGCAGGGTGTCCTGTTGAGGGACAGTGTAGGTTTAAAGTGTGGATCCAAAACTTTTAGGTCATCCTGTCTCTTCTCTGAGACTGAAACCACAAAAATATCTGCTGAATTGATTAAAATTCAGTGCACTTGAAATATTCCTAATTCCCTGGATGAGAAACCCTCAGGTCTGCTCCAGAAAAAAAATAAAAGAAACAAACACAACACAAATGAGCAGCAAATTTTGCTGTGCTCAATACTGCAATACCACAATGCACTTCTTTCCTTAGAGTTTCTCATGCATGTATTTTACAGCATGCTACACAAATATGGAAGCATTGCTTTTTGACAAGGATCCTGAGATGTGCACAGATGCAGAACCCAAAACTGCAGGCAGAGCTTTGAGCAACACACCATTCTTCTGACCATACCCAGAACCTGGGCATCCGTATAACTTATTAAGAGCCAAACTTGATGTACCTGTCTTATGGGAGCCTTATTCATGAGTATGTTGAGTACAGTAAGACAAGGACTTGAGGCATAAATGAAACCTTGCAGAGGATCTTTCCATGAGTTTTTGGGTGGAATTTTTGGAACTTCCACAACTCCAGCCCTAGAAGTCATTGTTTATTTTTCTCTTTAAACTTTCCTTAATCTAGCACAGAAAACCAGGGAATGGGGAGGGACTCTGGGAAAACATGATCCCTGATCCCTTCAATAATATATCTCCCCTACAGCTGCACAAAAATAAAATATTAATTTATCTGATTTGAAACAGAAAGAAGGAAGGAAGGAAGTGGGAAAAATTACTGGGGCTATGCAATGTTTTCCATCATATATTTATGTTTATGGTCATACATAATGCTTCCATGTATCATCTGTTACCTTCCACTCCTATATCTGCTTATCACTCCATATTTCCTTCCTTAAGAAAGGAGACAACAAAAACTGTGCTCTGGCCGTTGTGCTGAGAAAGGGCACTAGTGGTAAAAATTGTTTCTCCCTGAGAGCCTTAGGTTGTATTTTGATGGACTTCATCAGAGTTCTTACCTATTTGACTGTCACATCAAGCCTTCTTCATGCCCTGAGCTTCTAAGAGGACTGAAAGTGACGATATATGAGACTTCTTTGTTACCTAGAGAAGGCATGATGAGTTTTGGAAAATAAGCCACTTTCACACCATCCCAGCTCAAGGAAAAATGTTAATATGTCTTGATGGGATACTAAAGTCTTTATGATGGTATAAAAGCACTAGGAAGAGACATAAGTATGAAGCATGTCTTTCAGATCAGATTTGGGAAATGGGCCTCCAGTAATGTTAGCATTTCAGTTGGGAAATGTGCAAATACAGGCCATTTATCATCTTCAGGTTTTTCACTCTGTCCAAATAGATATCTGTCTAAAATAACATGTTCTAAACCCCAGCACTCTCCACTCCACAGGAGAAAATCTCTGTCATTCTACAGAGTCAGCCCAGTTTATCCCCAAGGTTATGGGGAAAAATACTTATTTTTCTTCATTTATCTCAATTTTGAAATAGGAAAAGAGCCCCAAGGAAGTCCCACTATTAACAGATAGGGCAACAAAAAGGCAACAAAACTACTGCAAAAACATTTTTCTTCCCCCACAGACTCAACTCTCCTGTATAAAAATTATCAGCCTGCCCATCTATTCCCATCAGAGAGAATCCCACTCCAGCTGCACTAGCACTCAACAAATGGCCTGTCAAGCAGATGGGCTTTGCAACAAGCTCGTTAGGTCTTTCTTTTTAAAGACACCACTACTACATGGCTAAGTTTGGCTTCTGTTTCACCTAGTTTTCAGAAGGGCACATGCAGGCAAATATATCTATAGTACAAAAAAACCTCAGCATTGCTAAAACATTAAGACTGAGAAATCAAGCTTAGAAGTCAAGCCATTCCATATGTTAGTTTCTCCTGCACCATTGATTCTAGCCCATTGTACATTTTATTTATCACACATTATATATGAAATTGTACATTTCACAGGTAAAATAAGAACAGAGAACCTATATATATTCTAGTGTGCAATGCAATCAAGTTAATGTTGCAGAAAAAAACCCAAGCTCTTGGAATATTCTCAATTCTATCTTAGATTTAGATTCTTAATATTACATTACATTGTTACCTTATGCTCCCACCTATATCTTTGTTGTATCTATTTCTTATCTTTTCCTCATTTTATGCATAGTGTCTGCAAAGCCTTACACAGATACTGAATTTGTATGCCCTGTAAGAAATCCAACAGAGGGTCAATGCTCAACATTTTGACTGTAAACTTGCTGGTTCTGGAGCTCTCCTTGTTGTGTATTATTAGAGGGCTCTGTAGCCTATGTTCCTGACAGATATTTGGGAACTGTATTTTCCACAACAGCAATTTTTATCATTTATAATTGGAACACACTGCTAAGCAGATTCTTAATGCTTTGTAGGATCTGGACTTTAAATCACAAGCTTTCTGGGGACAGGACCAGTTCTTTGATATATCCCTGTACACTGCTTCTAATGACACCAAGGCCTCTAAGTATCATTACAAGACACACAGCTAGGGACAGGTAACAGACTGCATTTAGATTTTACCTTTCTTCTTTTTATTGACAAGAAGAAAAAGGAGTCAAAACAATTATGCTGTTTCCATAACCTGAGGCCTTAAGCGGCAGAAGAGCTTTAAAACTGTACAGTGTTTACCACAATTTTCTATCCCAGTTACTCCAGCCTCTTGATTATCTACATGCCAAGGGTGATGCTCAAGTTAAGAGTGAAGGTCAGGCCCTGCAGAGTGTCCAAGATCTCCAGGAGTGGAGCAGCTGAGCACTTCAGCCTTGAGAACTTGTGACTCTCATCATGTACAGCTAATTGCCCTGAGCTTCCAGGGTACATCAGCTCCATACAGAGCAATTTAATCTCTGTAAGTAACCAGTCCTGATAGATTCAGCAGTATAATTCTGCACCTGGCTGCATGGCTAAAATAGCCTGGCAGTTAAAAGGTCAAGATGTTCACCTGTACATTGCTTTGGTGTCCAAGTCAGCCACTTTTCCACATCGTGAGATGACTCTTTTAATACTTCTGAATAATGAAAGTGCCAACATCTTTCTTAATCACAAGTAAGATGTTTGAACTGGGAAGCTGTGCAAGTCAGGATTCTGACATGCTGCTGGTACTGTGAGTAATTGCAGAAGTGAGCTGTCCTATGCCATCGGGAAACAGTGACACACTACAAGTCATGCCTGGATCTTCCAGCAGCCAGGCTAAATGTCTCAACCAGCCTCACTTTTATTTTACATTCAGGGAACACTGCAGAGAAAAAGAAGAAAAGAAAAACAATCTCCATGAATGAGAGCCAGCAAGTCTCTACCTGAATCGAGACACAAGAGAGCAAATGCCCACAAACAGAGAGGGAATTTTCTGTCAGAAAAGATGCAGAATGCAGAGAGCAGGTGGCAGGCAAGACAGATGCTGAAACCCAACATTAACGGGTGCCTTAAGAAACGTAATGCTGATGGATGGGTAGACAGATGCTAAATATGTAATCTCCTTGCAGATGGACAGTAACATGCAACAGAAACGCTATCACGAAGGAAATGCGGCATGTTTGAGCAGATATCTGTAAGCACAGGGAATCAATGAATGGCTGTATCTTTGGCTTTTTCCATTTGTGTCATTTTTAGCCTGAAACAGAGACCTGAGTTGAGTTACCCTGCTCATGCTCTCTTTCAGTCACTCCATTACCACATACTTTCCTGCTCATGTCTGATAGTAAGTGCCGAAGAGGATGAATCTGTAGACATTTCCAGATTCCCAGGGTGATTCAGGTGAAAAAAAAGAACCAATCATGTGTGAACCTTCTTGGTCCAAACAAGAGGCAAACCCAAACCTGATTGCTTCTACCTTTCATGTCTTACATCCACTCATTCTCAAACATCTCTACAGTTTTAAGCCACATAGAAAAGTTGCTTTCTGACTAATACTAATGGAAATCTCCCAGGAAAGCGTGTTCCCTGCTGATTTCCAGATCCAAGAGATGTCTTGATAAATGCTGAAAACTCCATGATATTTGGCAGTGTTTCAACCAGCCTCTGAACTTTGAGGGCAGGTGGCAACCACCATGATATTCCTTCAGCCACAGAAAGCCCAGACGAACGTGTGCAAACCATGAAGACTCTCTAACACATCTTTTGAAAAGATGGCAGATGCTCCTGATCCAGTATGCAGCACTCCCTCAGAGCTTTTCCTCTGACACACACAGAAACTAGATGCATGGAACAGGAAAAGCATGTGCAGCACCCAGCCTAGCAGAAAAATAAACCAAACAGCAGCTGAAGGACCATTTGTACTTCTGGGAATTAAAATGTGTGGCTCATTGCTATCCACAAGCAAAACTCATCAATGTCATTAGCAAGTACAGCTCTTTACCACAGTCAAATTGCGCTCATTCCAGTGGATTTTTCAGTCACTTTTCTTGTACACAATTATGTGGCCAGCAGACCCTAAACTTCCCGGCATACGTGGCTCTGTCTTGCCATGAAACTTTGCACATTCTGTGGAGATGGGAGCTCAGGACAAGGGCAGCTGTGATCTGTTCCTGTCCTGAAGTTAATGATAGATATTAGCCACTGCCTGTACCAGCTGGTGAATGTCCATGTGTCAGCAGAGCTGAGTGTGCTGGAGATGCAATGATTCTTAAGAAGAGATGGTTTCTAGACAGAGCCCCTGCAGTGGTGGTGCCAGCATCCTGCAGAATGTGCTGCCACTGCCCTGTATGGCCCAAGCCACCAAGTGCCACAGGCCTGGGAAAAAACATTTTAAAACAGCCAGGGAGCTTCTGATTTGCCCATGCTATATGTGACCCCTCTTTCCCTAATGGGTGGTCTTCTCCAAATGACCCCCTGAGAGGAGGCAGTTAAACTATGCAGCTGATGGAGGCAGAGACCACTATCAATTCGCTCAGCACCATGATCCCAAACTGCAAGGGAAAAAGATGCAGAAGGATCTGGAAGTTGAGTTCAGATTTCTCTTTGCCTTTCTTCTCCTGGGACATCCCCTGATGTGGCCTAAGAGAAGGTGGGTTGGCATGGTATACTGTGGCTGTCCATCTGTCTTGGAAATGGAAGAAACCTCTTGGAGCCCTTCCAGACTCAGGACTCAGGGAGAAAGAGACTGAAAAAAAACCCCTCCTGAAGACATAAGACAATGACTGAGGCAAATAGTAGTTACAGAAAAAAAAAATATGATGGAGAAATGCAGAAGAAAACTAAGGACCAGAAAATGCAGAACTAGCTGTGTGACAAGAATATTGGATGACACAACAGCAAAGACAACACTTGTTTCTTCAGGTATTTTAAAGATTGCAGACTCTGGTGTGTGGGCTTAATAAGTCTTTCAAACAATCTTAAACTGTTTATTTTCCTTATTTCCCTGCCTCTATCCCTTTTCTTTTTCTGTAGGTTTTGGGGCCTTTTTTAAATTTTATTTTCATTTCTAGGTTTTCTAGTGAATCTTTTCCTTTTCCTTCCTTCTCCTCCTCCCTTATACAACACCTTCCCCCTCTTTTTCCAAGCACATGCTGCCCATTGTCTCACCCTCCCTGTCCATCAGAGGGATACTTGTAGGAAGGCAGGGGAACACGTCTGATCTAAACTTGTCAGAGGAAATTTGATAAATGTCACGAGAATGAAAGACGATAGAACTTTAAGAGGTTTCTCTTTCCTTCTTTTCAGTAACTGTGCCTGAGGAGCCATAGCCCCCCACTGCAGAGCTGACAAGCTAAACAGAGCTGAGAAACAAACTGTCACTGTTTGGATGGGAGAAACTGCAAATAACAGTGTTAGTGACTCAGAAACTCAGCAGTGCTGCCACAGAATTCTAAGAGGGACATGCTGGGTGCAGCTTTGAAGGGTCCCCTCCATGATCTACCAACGCCTACGTTATCTTTTAAAAAGTGACAGGCAATTGATAACCTTAATTTCACCAAGTGAGTCTTTGGGTTTGCCTGCATGGAGAAGTTTTGCCACTCACATGTAAGGTGTGGTTTTGAAAATATAACCCTGCACCCATTAACCCCACCGTGTAACCAATTCTCCCTCACAAGTGGCCTCATTCACCTGAGCTCCTCCTGAGTAGCTTTCCCAACAGCCTGGGTAACCCCAATCCATCACCACAATGACAGCCACTAAAATCCACACCTCCCGTTACACCTCGTCCTGGGGTGATTTTATGCTGTATATTTCCCTATCGTCTGCTTATGCCCAGGAATGGGTCCTGTAACTTTAAGCTGGGAAGGGGCGCAGCCAGGGAAACTCTGGCATGGTTTGTTTTTAAACTCCTCAGGATACTGCATTACCACGCAGAGTTAGCTTACATTCCTCACTAGCTGGCTGACCTGTTGGCTAGGAAAGTTTTTTTTCCTGTCTCTGGGACTGCGGTGTTTTTGCTTTTTCCTTCTTTTTGGACTGTTCGGCTTGGCTTTTTGGTCCGAAAATCAGACCATCTCCAGGGGAGACATTCCAGTGGGGACTGACAAAAGCCGCCGGACCCCCCAGCCCAGGTCTGGACCCCCAGCCCAAACTTCAGCAGGAGCTAAGCCAGAGAAAGAAAGGACTCTAAAAATCCACCATCTTTCTCCACAACAGAGAAGGTTTATTATCTAACATTATTAATTTCCTCTTTTTCTGAGCCTGAGTGCACCTTGCTTGTTAAATAAACAGGTTTTTCACTTTCCTCCAAGAAAATTCCTTTCAAACGTTAGCTGGGGGAGGGGCTGAAATTCTGCCTTTTAGAGGAGACACCCTCTTGGGAAGTTTCCTCCCAAATTTGTCTCAAACTGGGACACACCTGCACAACCTGCCCACATCGACTAACCCTTAGGCTCTAAGGTCACTCCCAAAGATGGGATTCAACACCAATCCAAGAAAAGAAATTTGCTAGTGCCATGGATGTGCTGTAATCCCTCTGCTGTATGTTGTGTTTGTACACAACCTACCCAGCCACTCCTGGTGGAAGCAGAGGCAGCTATATGTTGGTTTAGCTGATGTGGTGGGAGGAAATTCTCACTCTGTTAAAACACCTGTTATATTCTGTCACAGAGGAGGCTGCACTTCGGTACTGGTACAAATATCACACACGTCTGGTGTAAGGAACTTTGGGATCAATGAAATTAAATGAGCTACTGAAATATATGCTAATATTCCAACTAGATACATAAACCAGAAGACTGGGTGGTTTGAAATGTGGTTTATGAATATGCAACACTCAATTTAAAATAATTGTGCAGTTCAACAAATACAAAAAGGGAAAATTTGGGGACAGACTCTGTTTGCTAGTCTTGTTTAATTGGCTATAATTTCTATTTCACAGCAGTATGGATTTTAAAATGTGTCATAACCAGAGTTGAAAAAGTTATGGAATCTGTATTACAGGAGAATTTTCCCCAGTTAAAACATGGTTGCTCTCACTATCAAAACCCCCTCTCTTTCGCATTTGCTTTCTGCACTCACGTTCAGCAGTTGGGAGCTGCTCCCATTAAATGCTGGCACAAAGCCATTTCCAGCTTGCCAACTCACGTAATGGTAAAGGGCAGAGAACAAAGAAGCAGCTCAGACATATGCACACATTCGCATCGGAAGTCGTACTTTATATTGCACAAGACACTGCTGGTTACAGCAAAAAAAAAGAGCTCCCAAAATCTCCTGCTGTAAGTCTGGTTCCAAACCAATCAGAGAAGTCAGTTGCATACACCTAACTGTGTAAAATGTTGGTGTGCACAAACGTAACTGTGCATGCACAGACTAACTCTAAACTCCCACACAGCCAAAGAGATGCAGAGATGCTCAAATTTCCTAGGAGTGATACTTGGGCACAAGCCTGGGGAAAGGGAAAACCTTTAAACAAGTTCCAAGCAGCTTTATGTTCTTATGTGTTCTATTTTCATAAATCGATTCCTCTTCCAGAGAGAGCGAAAGCCACGGGTTTCTTCATAACACCCTCTGGCTACAGTAGATATCCTCGGCAAATCATGAAAACAAGGGAAGAGAGTGTGATCTACCACAACTAAGATTCAACAGCAAACCTCAGATACTTGCTGCTCAACTGACTTAAAAGGCAGAAAAAGGAGGGAAAAAAACAGGGAGAAAGAAAGAATGAGGGGAAAAAGGGAAGCACAAACACACAAAAAGCCATACAAGTAAGCAAACAATCATTACTTGAGTAAAGTGAAGGCAACTGCCCTCGGCTCACAGACATGTAATAGACAATGCAAAACTGCGGAGCCAGTGAATCTCTATGAATTATCCCTCCAGGTCTAATCACGAACTCAGTGCTTTTCAAGGAAACAGAAACCACCTTGTTTACAAGAAAATAGTATGAGGCAAGTGGTGGACAGAAGGTAGCAGGCAAAGGGAGGAGAGGAGGTGATAACAGGCAGATTACTTTCAGTGTTTAAGAATTTGGCTTTCATTTGTGCTGCCTCAGAGGACTTGGGCAGGTGGATGCAGTGCTCTCTTGCAGATGGAGAAGCAGCCCCTGCAGCACGTGGGGTGTTTTTACAGCATATTGGTTTGATATGTTGTCTTCTGCCTCATTCTTCCACTTGTTTAGCTGCCTCTTTCCCTAATGCCACAGGTTTGCTAATGGCATCAGGGTTCTTGACCTGTAGAATAGGCACAGAACTAGACAGGGAGCAAGGAGAAGAGCTGGAGCACCTGATGCACCCCAGAGTCACCACAGCCCTTCCACAACTCTTTGTCACCTATCTGTACCCATGATTGTCTGGCTATAGCAGAGACTCGGGGCCAGACTCCAAAGGATACTAAGGAGGCAGGTCAGGAAGTAATACTCAGTGTCCTGGCTGCTGCAGGAGAAAGGGAAAAGATGAGAATAATTAAATAAATATACCTCTGCTCCAGTTTAGCACCTTCTGACTTCACATTTCACAGTAATTTCAGCATGTTCTTCCACAGGATTGCTCCTCAACCTGCCATTCCTTGGCCCATATACACATACTTCATTATCCCTGACAAAGTGCAGCTCCTTGCACATGCTCTCTCTGAATTTCAGACACAACTTTTCAGGGAATTTAAGCATTTTGTTCTAGCCCGTTCCACAAGCATGCCTGCAATCTCATAAACATTAAAAATAAGAGATTCTCTGCTATCCTTATCATCCAGCTCAGGAAAGAAAATACTGAGCAGTGACTGAGGTAGGACTGAGCCCTGCCAGTCCACGTACTTTCCAGTGTGACAGAGAACTGTTGGTGGCTCCTCTCTGAGTGCAAGAGATGTTGCAACTACCCTCGGGTATTTCAACTGACCTTCTCTGATTTGCTTATGAGGATGCCACGGCAATGTCAAAAGCCATGATAAAGTGAAAGCATATCAGACACCTGGCTCGTTAGAATGTCATCAGTTTAGCTGGCTCTGCCTTGGGGCACAAGGACGTACCCCTCTTGATGTCACTTCCACCCTCTGAGCTGACCCTGCAGCACAGAGAACTCAGGGTAGCAGTGCTTCAATGCAGCACTGTACCAGATAACATGGACAGGTTTGCCTGAGGCATGGCAGCTTGGTGAGGAAGGGGTGCCTTTGACATGCAGGGAGAGCCACGAGACTTGTGAGACAGATGCTGTTTGTGAAACAGAGTCAACTGCCAGTGTTTGAGATTTCCAGAAACATTCAAAGTACTAAAAGTGCAAGTTCTCACTGTACACATTATTTGCTGGGAAAAAAATCTTTGCATTGCCATTAACACCAAAGTGATCTTCTCAGTCCTCTGCCATCACATATCAGCAACTAGAGAGGCATTTTGCTGCAGACTGCTCTCTCCCTGCTGACCTATCCTTCCCGTTGGAGGATCCTGCCTTTGTCTGGCTTACAGACCAAAGTCTGTTCACTTGGGAAGGAGAATGAGGTTGGAGAGGAAATTCCTATCTCTTACTGAGTTGTTAAGAACATTCGTGAATATGTGCTGTTAGTCTATTTTAACCTAATTTATTGTTGAACATACAATAACTGTCAGAATAAATCATTTGTAAAGGCCAACAAAACTCCCCTGTATCTTAGAGAACAACGTTGCTGAAAAACACTGGCAGCATTGTGTATTGCTGGCACTAATTTTAAGCCTCCCTCTCCAAAAATCCCAAGGAAAAGGAATCTGCCCTTGCAAATGCATCTTCTTCTGAAGATGATTTTGGGTGTCAAAATCATCTGTGTCCCCTAGTTTATAGAGCCTGTTTCTGACCTGCCAGTTATGAAGTGCAGAAGGATTTTCAAGGGTTTCAGCTACTCTGCCACCTCACTTTCTGCTTAACCAACCTTCTCTGCACCAACGTCTCCAGCTCCTGCAACCATCCCTAGTATCACGTAGCCACTTGATCTGGACTATGCTCCCAGCAACCTCTCACTGGAGGAGGCATCAGTGCCTGTAAAGTACAGGTGGGCATTGATCCTGCTCCCACACACTGAGCTGCCACCAGAGCAGCGCCCATTCACTGGGGCTCACTCTCTGATTCTCCCCCATCGTCCTGCCAACACTCAGACTGTTCCACAGCCTCACCCAAGCAAACCAGTGGCATGGCAGAGGGGACAGGAACACCAGGGCAGGGACAGGGAACAAAGAAGCCGCAGCCACCAGAGTAGAGGAGGAATGTTTGGACTGAAGCCAGGCAAATCAGATGATGAAAGAGAAAAACTTTTTCTAAGGGGGGGAAAAATCTCCCTAATCTTTCATTTGCTGGGCTTTTTGGTTTCTGTTATTTTTTCTCTTGTTTTTAATCTTGTGTGTTTTCAATTTCAATCTCTCTTTTGCTTTTTCTCTCCTTTTTTTTTTTTTTGAATATATGTATTTGCATCAGTGCCACAAGAAGCAGTAGAGATCTCTAGCAGAGTAAACTGTTCAGTACAGCAACCTGATAGCTGAGGACATCAGCAGATGGGAAATGCCACTGCTTTGAATATTCTAACCTTAGTTCCCAAAATCTGAGCCACAGTTTTAAAAAGGTAGCATACATTTAAAACCGGAGTATTGCTTTACCAGTAAGAATTTTTACCTCTTATCCTGGTGCAATTTGAGACAGCAGTATTTTTACCCACGGCTTAATGGTGGACATCTTGTGCTAATGATTTAATTGCAGGCACAAAATTGATGACCAGGCAGGCACTGATTGAGGGGTATAAAAATTGCATTGGAAAGCAAGGTAGGACCAGGTTTGTTTTGTTTTGGGGTTTTTTTTCCCTTCTTTTTAATATGGAAGAACTAGGAACAAAAATTTGAAGAGTAAAGCATGCATCCAAATGAGAGCTTCTACCTCCCCTACTTCTGAAAATATATCAGTGAATAACATAATTTCATTACTGGGCAAAGGCAACAGGGCTCTGGTACAACACCCCCATAAAGTCAGGACTGAATGTCTCATATGAAGCAAAATAACAAATCCTGCACTGGGATGCCAAGATCAGCACCTGCAATGCAAGGTTTGCACACCACCGTGCTACTGTTGGTCTCTAAAGGCAGCAGTAGCTAAAGTAACCAGGCTGTGTGCATGGCAGTGTGCAAACACGGAAAAATGCTCTGGTTGCCCCAAATGCTTCTAAGGCCAGGCACCCAGCACCTTACATTGGAGGAGACTACAATCGATATAAAGCATAAGTCATAGCACACTTTTATTTCCTTCCGTTTCCTAACCACTTATCTGACTGCCCTTCGGCCAATATTCAATTAGGGGCTTAATTAGCTGTTAGCAATAACTAAGTTGGGACACCAGGGAAAAAAAAAAGCTCCTTTACTGCTGTGCTTTCCAATAGAGCAGCAGGATGAGTGAGGGCCATGGATGGCCAGCTCTCACCTTGTCCCTTCTGCTGATTCCTCAGATCTAATCACACCACCCAGAGATGGCCAGCTCTCTCAGTTCCCCAAAGGGCCTTGCTCTGCAAAAGCTTGCAAACTAGAGAGAAGATTACAAAACACCACTGCCTTGGACTACTCAGATCCCCACTGCAGTCCTGTGGCACAAGTGGAGCCACAAAAAGAGACCAAACCAGGCAGGAACTTGAGCACATGGCAGCTTCCCATAAGATGAGGATGCTCCTAATCCTCCCATTCCTATATTACCTGCTCAAACTCTCTGTTCTCCCATCCTCTACTCCCCAGTTTGACAGTGCAAGTAAACCCTGACCTGCAGCCACACCAGTTTATTAAGTTCCTTTCCAGTAAAAATCAACCCACCTGTTTTCTTCAGCTGTGGCACAAACCCTGTCTGCATCAGGTGGTGCCCTAATGCAGATTTAACAGATACAGTGTCTCTTCCTGCATTTTTCACATTTGTATTTCTAAAACAGTCTGGCTACCTACAACACCTACCATTTTATCAGACGCAGTGAAAAGATACATTACAGATACATGCTATTTTCTCTTCTGAGAACTTTGCTTTTGTTCTTTCTTGTTCTGTTGCTTTCTTTGTTTAAATAAAGGCATCCAGAACAGAAGTGCAGGTCTGCTCTTTGTGCTTGAACACAGACAAACAGCAATGTTGCCATGGATTTTTTTAAACTCCAAATGAAAATAAACAAACATATCTTGGCAGTATTTGGAATAGAAGCTAGTGAATAATTCACAATGAATAATTGATTTGTTGAATTTAGCTTGGTGGGGTTTTCTTTTTGTTCCGCTGGTGGAAAGTGCACTACCAGACGGTGAGTTCAATAAATGTATTTGTTTTTCCAATTTATTTGATGGATTC
>VYZT01002688.1:0-33113 GCA_013400735.1 Pomatostomus ruficeps
GCCTGGGGAGTGCCATAGGTATTTCACATTGAGTTTCAAATTCATAGTTTATTTGTATTTATTTTACAAAGAAAAAAATTAAATTGCAACTTGTAATGACAGTAATATGCATGTAAAGTCAGTAACTACAGCACTTACTGCAGTGTATCATCAGTTGTACTTCACAGCTGGTAAAGACTTAGAACTGCAAGTCTAAGTGATTATTCATTTGGCAACAGGAGTGTAACGTGAGTGCTGACTTCTTTCCCAGCTTCTTTGTCCCTGTGATCTCAGATCTGCAAGTATTTCAGCTGACACTTGATATTTTGGTATCAACAGTTCTGACCCTTCTCAGTTTCTCACACAACAACAGGTGTGCCAAGGATTGCAAATGCCTTGGCCAGCACAATGTTGTCCATTAACTGTAATAAGGATAAATATTTCTGCTACTGTAGTGAATAAGGGTCCTTGTAAATAGTGCTACCCTACCCTAAAGAGTTTTGGTTTCATTTTCTCTGAAATGTGTGCCTGAAATGACTGTGGCCAAATAATTTCACTGTTGGTTCTGGTCTGTTTAATGCATAACTCAATGGAACGACTGCTCTCCGACTTCCCTTCTGCTAAACCAAACAAAATAGACTAAATTTAGAGAATGAGAAATGAGCTGAAGTAATGTCAGTGTAGATTGCAGGAAGGGAAGTGTGTGATCCACTTTGGGACTGTCTCTCTTCTCTTTTGCTATAGAATAAGTAAAGCTGAACAGGCTCGGCCTGTCTAAGGGAAAGCAGCGACTTCAAACTGGCTTCGACTATTTCTGCTTCATATGATGAAAGTACAATTCAGGATTCAGTTTTCATAGAAAACTTCTGATGCTCCGAGTTCCTCATGCAAAGCTGTGTCCTTAGTAGGTTTCTCAGTAAAGCTGTTTTACAAATCTGCTTCAGCACTGCTCAGTCCCAGCTCCTCGGCGCAGATACTCCACTTCTCACACCACTTGTCATTTTCTTGCATTACAGTGACATCTCGTGGTATTTTAAACTTTCTGTGCAGCTTTTTTTTTTTTTTTTCCTTTTATAGTGTTGAGTTTTTATCTTTCTCATTTCAGGGAATCAGCAGTGTTATTTTATTTACAATTGCTGCAGCTTTACCTGCTGTGAAAGGTGATTTCTCTCCTAGATGCTTCACTATTGCTGCTTATTCTAGGTATGAACGGAGACACTTCTCGATACTCTATTGGAGTATGTGAGATTCAGGATAAATTTTATCGTCTTTATATGTGATATGGCAATAGATACACCAGTACCCCACCATTAGCACTGTCGGATTCCATTTAAGCACATTATCCAGTACACTGCTGGATTCCACTTAAGCATATTATCCAGTTCCCTCTGCATAATAAAACCACAGCCGTCAGCCGAAGCCCTGCAGGTTCTGTAAGTGAGCGTATCTTTGTACCTCCTCGGGCAGTGAAAGCGTTTCTGAATTAAGCACAGGACTTAATTACACCGGTTTAGCAAGCTCATGCCCGGTAATTTCTGCGGGTGCGCAGAAACCGGTTCCGAACAGCGGCCGCAAAGGAAGAGCAGCTCGGGGCGGGCAAGCGGCGCCCGCCGCGCTGAGGGCGGCCGGGCGGGCGCTGAGGGCGGGAGGCGGCCGCGGGTGAGGCGGCTACGTGCTCGGGGGGCTGGCGGGACGATCCCCCGAGGCTTGGATGTCACCTGTGTCGTAGAGGGAGCTGTGTTTCCTCCTCAGGGCTGTCTCACCGGGCCGGAGATAGGAGAGCTGTGAGGTGCCGTTGCGTTCTTGTGTTGGAAAACGTAATTAAAGTTCGCCCTCTGTTTGTTATGTCGGTATTAATTAGCAGTACAGAGACGGCTAGCCTGCGTTCCCAGTTGCTGTTCTACAGAAGTCGTTCCCTGTCTTTAATCACTATTTCCTTTTTCTATATATAATGTCTGGGATGGGGAGACCAGAGCACGTTTTTGACTACGTGGTTTGGTTGGTGTAAAATAGTTCATACAAAGCATGAACAAGTTCGTTGCTGTTCTTAAATGTTCAACAAAGCAAATACTTGGCCTGCCCTTGAGTATTAAGTCACTGTTTTCAGAAACCCCTGTTATCCAGATCTTGCTTTTAGCTGCTGACAGTCACTTTGGAGCCCATCGCTGTCTGTATAATCAAGAAGTCTTTTCCCCTGCATCATTTGTCATATTTGTGTTAAATGATTTAATTTGCCATTTCATAGCAAGGCCTTTATGGAGTTTCGCTGTTGACCCACCTATCCTGAATAACCTGGTGGTGACCATCTGTGCCCTTTGCTTGCGGGGAAATCCTGAGGGTCCTCTCAGGCCCCTCTGTGCCTTCAGCTATGAAACTGATCGTTCTTTCCTCTCTTTTCCTTTAGGCAATTGTTCGTCCATGCAAGAATGTTTCCTTATATCCCCAGGTGCTTAAATAGCATCTATGTAGCGTTTATACTAGTGACAAACTTTGGAGCTTGTAATGTGTTTTGGCTGATTCCCAATGTGTTTGCCAAACCTCTTCAGGGTGTAAGTGACGGTTCTTCCCTTTTATGCAGCTGAGTTGGCGAATTGCAGAAATGCTAGCCAGGAATGAGACGCAGGTGCGTGCTGATGGAGCAGAATATGAGTATTAATTGTTTTAATTACTAGCACTTAATTGCAAGTAAAGTCTTCAGCGTGGCACTGCAGCGTGGTAGAAGAAATGCTCTTTTGACATAGCTTAGTGCAAAGTAGCTGAGTGGAAAGCAGGAGAAAGTGGAAATTGTTACTGATGAAAATAAATCATACTCATTTTGCGGGGGCTAATCAGCTGAGGTGATACTTAAGATCAAAATGTTGAAATCCAGTTATAATTGATTTAGAAAGAATGAAAGGGCAAAATGGCTAAGCTAATTTTGGAGTGTAAAATACCAAATATACTAAGTAAGGGGCATGGATAGAGCAAACACTTCTGTAGGAATTTAGCTGTAATATGAGGAAACAAAAGCCAGTTAAGGCAGATAATTAAAATCTCAGTGCATAAGTATTTGCAGGATTAATGTATTAGATAGGGTGCTCTGAACTTAAGGTTTTACACTTAATTATTTCGTGATTCAGAATATTTGCTTCAAATGCAGCAGGTGATTGTGTAAAACATTCATCAAATTTGTGTTAATTAGATGTGTTATATCAGTGTTAAGAACACAGTAATACAGCTACTTTGGTTTATTGCTTACAGTTTGAAAAGTTAATTGATGAAGCTACAAGAAAAAAGGATTTCCAATCCTTAGAACAATTTCTGGCCACAGATGAATGTGAAAATGTCTCTCACAAATGCAGCAAACAATTTGTCAACAAATTGGACAAGCTTCTGTGTTGGGTAATGTAATCATTGCATCAAAATCATCTACACGGCCTTTGGAACAGGCTGAAAAAGATTTTTTCATTTGGCTTGGTTGATACCAGCACTTGGTTTAAGAGCCCAAAATAAAATTTGAGAATGAAATCTCTCCTTCAAGCTGCAGTTAAGGTGGCTTTTGAGAGCAAAAAAGGCATCTGGTGAATTAAATATGAGTTCTTGTGGGACTTTACACTAAAGCTTATGTTGTAATTTCGATTTCAGGCGCTTGACAAACAAGAAGTCAAAGGCATTTCTACTTTACTAAATGCTCTTCAGAAATGTGCGAAAAAAATCAGCATAGCAGGAGAAGATGGGCTCCCAGCAATGATAAAACACGGTCTTGTTGGAAGGATAAGTAAAACCATAAAGCACCTGTGAACTTCTAAATAAATACATAAACACCAATCATGTGCATAAGCAGGTCTTCCCTGCTGAGCACTCAGTGTTTGATTTGGTCCTTGATTGGGTCAGAATTAAGAATTTCCCATAACTTTGCAACAAACAATGTTCATATTTAAATGTTCTCTGTCAAGTGACCCCTTACAAAGAGATGTTGCTCTATCCCAGTGAGGGTTTTTCAAATAATGCAATACATAACTAATTTAGATATGCTTACGGCACTTAAAACAAGATGATCTGTTTTCCTGTGAGTTTGCAATATTGCTATGGACTCAGGGATTAGAATTTCCTGACGCCATTTTATTTTATTTTTTTTTTTGTTAATTCCCACAGCGGCGATTTTGCACCTGCTCTTTGAGCAGATTTTACTGCTGTTCTGATTATTTGGTGTTATTTTAACCTGCGTGTGAGACACGTTAATCATTTGTAACTCAGTAAACACTGACCAACAGACACCACTTCCTAGCTGCTTTCACCAGGAGGAAATGAATGGCAGTGTCCAATGAGAGTTACTCAATCGCCTTCTCAACTTCCTTAATAATACACACCCAAGCCAGTGTGATGGTAACTTTGTGCTTCTATCCACACTGTCAAACAACACTTTCATTCAGCCATTATCAAGTTTCAGCTGTTTTGTCCGCGGTGGCAGGTGTCAATATAGATCTCCAGCTCCAAGGCCTCCACAATCCTCTAATTTTGTGTAACCTGAGTGAAAATTTTCAGTCTGGGGCTGACATCTGCTCAGCAGAGTGGGGATGCTGTTGTTAAATCATTGTGTAGTTTGTATAGATTTACTTAAGTGTAATACAAATCGTTGTCCTTTTCCAGGTTATTAAAATTGATTTACCTTTGTTTCCCCTTTACATGGTCAATTGGTTTGAAAAGTTGAAAGGAATTTTGGTCTTCAGAGGAAAGGAAAAGAATGAAATGCTTACAAGTCTGGCCGAAGATTTCTTCATCATGTTGCTGGTAAAAATACATTGATAATAAAATTTGTCAAAGTAATTGTTACTAGCTTGGCAATAAAAGACTTTAAAATGCATTTATATTTAATATTTTTCTAAAGTTAACATTACAATGATTTCTGAAATAGATTATAAATCAGTGGGGATAAACAGTTTGCTGTATTCATACTAATTTCTGTTCATGGTTGGTATCATGAAATAAAGTTAAAAAAATAACAGTAAATGATCAGTGAAAAAAATTTTTCATCTCGATCAAATTTTGATTACATGCATTATTTGGTATGCTAATCCAGTTTATAAAATCTTTGATTTCTCTTCATAAAACTCTTTGTCATTGGTGAAATAATTTCAGTAAATTTAACTGAACTATAATTTTGGGAAAACACACTTGTTAGTAGAGATCATCTCTTAGATTCTTTGTTAAGGATGAAATCATTTCAAAATCTTAAATGCTTTTCAATTACTTCCTTCAGATACATGTTGTCTGATTTTTTTATGCTGTAATATTTTCTTTATCACAATGATGTGTTTTGGTTTTTTTTATTGCAGACTGTGTGTGATAGCAGACCTGAAGGTGAGCTGAAAAAGCAGAAATGAGAGTTTAAAATGTTTCTTTGAGAACACACAAAGGACCACATTTCTCATTCCTGTGACATCGGCCCTAACTTTTAGTTTGAGGTTTCTCTGTGGACAGATTTCTTTGTAACTTGCTGTTGTCAAGTAAGAAAAAAGCACAGTAAGTCTCAGAGATGGCAAATGAACTGAGTTATTCCTAAAAAAAGTTGTTTCTAAGGTCCTGGCACAGCTCAGCGCAGCACAGTGACCGTTTCTCACTGTCCTTGTCCCCGTGAATGTCACCCTGCCCTTACCTCTCAGCGTGGCTCTGGGGAGGAAGTCCCTCCAGACTGGTTGGTGTCGTGATCAGCATTAAAGTTTCATTTCCTTGGCCCTGGGGAGATGAATTCCAGCACCTGAGTTGTATCTCAGAGAGCTGAGTTATGGGATTGACCAATTACATTTAAAATTAATTATGTCTCAGGCAGGGGAGTTACACAGTGATGCCCAGGAATAGAAACATTTTTACTATAAATTGAAGTAACTATTCTGTGTTACAAATCACTAATCCTATATAAAAAGACAGATACCCTGTATTTTATTTCTAAATGAAAATGAACCCTTTTCCAAATGTTTATGAGGAGGCACCGTAATACGCTCTTGACAGTCCTTTGATATATTTGTTTCCTGTTTGTTAGGTAAAATGCAAATACTGGAAAACTTTCTTCTGAGAACATGTTCCCTTATCACTGATGCAAGAATTAATATTTATGTTCAGCAGGAGGTAAACATTCTTCTTTCTAAGCAGCAGTTTTCTGGTTAGTGTGTTACCAGACTTTGTGGAGACAGTTATTTAACTGCAGATGCTACCAAAAAAGATAATATTGTAGAGCCGTTTCAGATTACTGACATTATGATTTTTTAAATTTTTTTTCTTTTTATTTAATTTATTGAAATTGAGGTTGTTCTCATAAGATTAATACCATTTAAAGTCATGTAGAACTCGTTGTCTTTTCTTGTTTTGCAGTTACTTAAGCCTATTGCTTTCTTCAGCGGTATGAAATACATTACAAGGGCCCAAAATAAGAATAACTCAAAGTTTAACAAACCTGCTTTATATTTAATCTTGATCCCTTTTTTCCACTCTTCTTAGGTAACAAGAAAACTTAACTTTTTGCTTGACAAGATCCCTCGAGATGTCAGGAAAAAGATACTTTCTACCAAGGAGATGTTACTTGTCATGTAAATGATCTTCAGTATAATTTTTATATCATTCCATCACTTGCAGAGCTGGGGGGCAGTTTTTACTCAGGCTGTGTATCCTGCGTGCAGACTGGTCCCTTTTTAACTCATTTCTGCATTTGCTGTTGAATGTGGCAGGGGACAGATATTCTCAGGGGTTATTCTCTATTACAAGCCTGAATTTTCCTCTTTCCCACTGTGGGTCAGGCTTCTGCTCATTCCAGTTGTCATAAAATAATTAAACTCTTATTTGTAAGAATGTTCTTAAAGCACAGTGAATCAGTCACTGGGAGGCTGGGCTGTTCCCACTGGGAAATTGTGTTACAACACTTCAGAAAAGCAAATAGAATCAAAATTGTATCTGTCAGGTGATTCAGGTCCCCAAGCCGTGCTCTCAGAGGTACTTCCTTAGCACGGCAGACTTACCCCTGGAAGTGTTACAGTTCCATGGAGGCAGGGGTTTGTCTCATACACTGAAAGTTTATAATAAACCTTTCCTCTGGGCCTTGTGTTGCTGTCACATTTTGATGCAATGTTCCTTTGTTTGGCAGGAGTGAAATGGGGAGGACAATTTTGGATGCTGGAGGTGAGCATGGGACTTAATTCAGTATTGAGCTTCTTAAAAATTAGATGCAGGTCCATTAAAACACCAGAGAAGGCATTTTGAAGCTGCAGAATGTTGTGATTAGAGTTACCTGAAAAATATAAATATTACATGAAAACAGTCTGCAGGCTGGAATGTCTCCGTGTATTCAGTGTATGGGAAACTCGTTGAAGTTTTCAGTTTTCTTTAGAGTAAAAGTTTTCAAATAAGAAAAATTATAAGGAAGTCAATCTTTTAGGCTGTGAGCTGTGACCATAAGTAGTAGTACTGTAACTTCCCTCAGGAACCATTTTGGTATCTAACAATTTCCCAGCTCGGAGAGGTGAAAGTTGAAAACTTCTCTCTGGTGTTTAAACACCTGCTGTGGCTCTGACAGTCCTTGAAAGTTTGGCAGGAGTTCACTTTGGAAAATAAGTTGTTTACTCATCATTATGCCCATACTTTCATTTCTAATTATCCTTTAGGGGTTACATATTTGGGATCTAGAACAGGTTCAGCACTGCTTGTGCCAGTTGCCTGATAATATTTTTCACCTCAGTATCATTTAAATCTCCCCTTGCTGTGAACTTGTTGGGCTGCAGACTACGACGTGCAGGTGGCCATCACGGAGGCTTTGTGCAGAATGGCGTCAGAGAAGCAGAGGGCGCAATTGGCCTCCCAGTGGTTTCCCATGGAGTTTGTGTCCTCTGCGTTTAAAGGAATTAAAGATTCGGAGTTTGAGACAGTAAGTCACATGAAGAATATTTCCAGGGAGGGAAACGTCCCTTTTACAATTCTCTAAGAAATTTCTATGTTTCAATAGGATTGCAGAAAATTTCTTAACCAGGTGAATGGCATGCTTGGAGACAAAAGAAGGTAAAACCAATTTTTTTGATGCTAATATATGTTCTTTTTTGGGGGATTAATTTCTTGTTACCTCCTTGGGGGGAAAATTGATTGCTGGGATCTCTAAGTCTCTAAAGTTTGTGAAAACATAATCCATTTGCTATGTTCAGATCTTCAAAATTTATTTACAGCATTGTAGAATACTTGAAAAAATATCCTTTTCTTACAGGGTTTTTACATATCCATGTTTATCAGCAGCTCTTGATAAATATGAGGTAAGGTTCTCTGCCTTCTAGTTGAGAAAAAATAGAGATAAAATAAGAAAATTACTTTTTTTCAGAAGTATACAAATAGGCATGGACTGAAAGTTTGTCAGACCAACACAAAGCTTCTTAGCTGGTATAAATCAGTGCTCTCTGCTCTTACACTTTTATCTTACCTTTCTTTCCTTTTAGCTCCAGATACCATTGGATGAAAACCTGGAAGAGTTTTGGATCGATTTCAATGTTGGCAGCAGAAGTATTTCTTTCTATGTGGTAGCAGATGATGCAGTAAGCTGAGTTCTGGCTCCTGCTGGGTTGTCCTGAGGCAGCAGATACTCATTCCTTGGAGTGTTACCAGATTTTATTTCCCCATGTTCAACATGTTGAACTTGACTGCATTCCAGTGTGGAGGGGAGGGCGGAAATCCAGATTTGGTGGCGCTTAGAGCAAAGAATTTCACAGTAATAGCTTTCTAATGCTGTTTGGAAATAGTTTAACACGTGCACAGTGAGCAATAGGGAAGCACAAGTTCCTGTCACTCCTTGGGACAGAGGTTTGAAAAGTTGAAAATTTGTCCTGACCGAATGACTTTGATCACTGGATTTCATTTAATTGTAATATAATACTTTCCTATCTTTAAAAATGTGTTTTTCATCTAAGGATCATCAGTGGGACACAGTCATTATACCAGAAGAAGATGTAAAGATGTACAGCCTGGAAGGTATTTGAACTCAAAAATGGGACCTTTTGTTACATTCTAACTTGGATTTTCAAACCAATTTCAAATCGATTAATCTTAAAGTACTGACTTCATTCTCAGGAAAGCAAAATTCTCATTTAAAATATTATAGGAACTGTTTTTATCAGGGATGAAATTGCACTGCAGTCACATCTGCACTTGGGGCATGCTGGTGTGATTTTATGAAAATAATTTAATAATCATGTCTCAGTTATTTCCATACAAAATAAGGCGTAAGACAATGACAGGTAATAATGCTCCTTTTGGACTAGTTAGAACAGGAAATATCTGTAATTTGTCTGCAGCTATAGTAAGTAACCTTCAAAGAAAATTCTGTGGAACAATATACAGCATAAGTATGTTATATCTAAAAGACCAAATCTTGAGTTGTTTCACTAATAAAATCATTGTAGATTAGAGTGAATTAAATATTAATTGTAGAACCTGAACTGAAGAATGTGTGATGTGTTTACAAACATTATGTGAGATGCTGTTCAATTGAAATGAAGCTAAAATTTTCAAATTTTGTTTTTGTCCAGAAAAAGATTCAAAGAAATTATTAACAATAGATCTAAGAAGCCCAATGAATGTGGGCACCCTTAAAGGAGGGAAATTCCTTTTATATTTTGATTCTATCTTGGAAATCAAAGATGTGACCGGAAAGATTTACGGATTTCATAAATATAAGGTAAGATTTAAACACCTTTTGGAATAGTTTTTAATTGATTTAAAATCAATGTCTCGTTGCCATATAAATGGTCCAGCTGTGACTATACCGGGAGTTTCTGATTAACATCACTGCTACAGAACAGCAGAATATGTTAAGCTTTGGGAAAGGTGCTTAATAAGGGTAAGAGGAAATGGCCTCAAGTTGCACATGGGGAGGTTTAGGTTGGATTTTGGGAAAATCTTTCCACTGAAAAGTTTGTCAAGCCGTGGCCCAGGCTGCCAGAGCAGTGTTGAGTCCCCATCACTGGGCTTATTTAGGATGCCTGTGGATGTGGCACTTGGGGACGTGGGTTAGTGGTGGGCGTGGCTGTGCTGGACTCAAGCACCTGAAAAGGTTCTGTCATCCTGAGCTTGAAAATGAACTGCAACAAAAATTACCTGGCTGGAAAGAGAACACCACCTCTCCATGTCACATTCTGCATATTTAATTTGCCAGAAACACACAACCTGGTTACAAATACTTTCAGAAATGATTTATGAGCTGTCTTGTTTTGCACTGCAATGAACACACACGAGTTTACTCATTTAGTAAAACATTTGTAGCAAGCCGTACCTTACTCCTTACTGCTTATAACAATCTGCTTTGTCCTGAAGTCTGACCGGGGAACTCATGAGGGATGGAACTGCTGTGAATTTGTAGAATCTGTTCTCCTCTTTAATCTGATTCCAAACATTTATGGGTCTCTCATTTAGATATTTTGTTTCTTGTTTAAGAAAAGGGCACAGTGTCAGTTTTGACATATCCCTTTGCAGGATTTCAGCAAGAAGCAGTGTGCATCAGTAGCCAAAACAACTGTCCATATTGTCTTTGATGAAAGTGGATCCCAGGTATTTAACCTCAGTGTGCTGAGATGGTTTCTTGGGTTTGTATAATTAGCCTGATTATTCACTAATTTACAATCATTCACAGTAAAAACAAGGACTTTAAAATACCTGTAAGTATAGATCAGTCAAAAGCCAGGCAAATGGTGTCTAGTATGTATGTATTGTATTTTTGGGGAGATAATAATATCCAAATCATATAATAAAACAGACAAATATGTACTGGGGAAGTTCTTTTATGTGCATTGTTACCTTAAAACCCATCTGTGTACCAAAAATAGCAATTAAGTTGGAAGCTTTTTAAACTGAAAGTAAAACCGCTGAAGTTTATCAGAATCTCCAGTGAGGGATGTGTTACTTAGGGTAAAGAAGCTGCTCTGTATGTTTGTATAAATACAAGAATTAAACATAATAAAATCCAAATATTGCATACAGATTTTAAAAAATTAAAATATTATCTAGGTTATGGTACCAGAAAGTCAGTTATCACCAGGTTTGAAAGAAAAACCTGGAGAGGAGGAACTCAGTAAGCACAAAACTCAGCAACCTCCTGGAAGTTTGAGGACTCAGAGTAAAAATAACAGTCAAGAAAAAGTCAGAGGTGATTCCTCCAAGGTAAGTAGGATTGTCAAAACAAAAAGGAGTAGAGAGAAAATGTACGTCAGTTTAAATATTTGTAGTATTTCATAGTCTAAACCCCTTCGTATTTGACAGTTGGAATATGGTTAGGACAGGGTTTGATTGTTTTTCTTGACTTGACATTAAGCTATAAAAACCCTTTCGCTAAAAATTTTTTTAGTATTTCAAAACTACAGTAATATGACAGAAATAAAAAGGAATTGTTAATGTTCTTTAGACCATTATGCCCTGAGAATTCTCTTTAAAGAGGAGTTTTTGAAGACATGCTCAGATGTCCCAGTATGGAAAAGTCAGTTATGGCCTCAGAGACTGCTGGGGAGGGGGTAAAGACTGAGACAGTCACTGTGTCTTCCTCGTGCAGCAGTGGGTGTCTTGCAGGAGTTCCTAAACCTGTTTCTGCTTCGTTTGTAGTTTTGCAGAATCTCCAGGGAACCCCTTGGTGAACAAGGGACAGGATTTGCCCATACTGCATTGAATTAGTTTAGAAAACAAAAATCACGAGTCTCAGTTTAAAAATATTTTATTTAAGTGTAATTGCATAAAAATCATGTTACCTTGATGTCTGCAGCAGCAGCAATTGCCATTCCAATAATGTAAAGTGTCAAGAGACTTGGCAATAGATTTTCTGAATTCTTGTGCTGTCATCCTTAAATCAGTGTATTATGGTCGAGTTCTTTCTGTTCCTCAAGATAACTCCATCCCATAAAAGGAAAATGTCTGAAGCATCTCTGCTTATTCCTGGAACTACAAGAGTTTCCACAAGGAGCCCGCTGGATTTTGTTAGCACATGTAAGTTTGCAAGTGCTTTCAGGGTGAAATTACACTATAAATGGTCTTTGAAACTCAGGCACGAACTGTGATCCTTGGCAGAGCTGGAAATGAAAAGGAGAGGTTACAAAATCTCCTGAGCAGAGGCTTCAAACTTGAAATGTTCAAGGGCCGCTTGCTCCTGCTCCACAGACTCGGTGTGGGACGGGGCTGCCCTGCATTCCCAACAGCTCAGCGGGCACCTGGCATTTTTCCTGCAGCTGTCAGGCAGCTGCTGGTGCTGGAGCAGGCTGAGAACTCAGCACAAATACATTACAGTGAGGTCTTTAAACAGCCACCAGCTGCTTTCTGCCGGAGCCAGCCTGTGACAAGCTTTGCTTTTGCCTCCGGACATGCACAGTCCGTGGGCTCTTCATCTCCATGCAGCATAGCTGGAATCAGTGGAATTATTGAAGGTCCCTAAAGGGCTGGTATCAAAACTAACCAGCTTTTGTTGGAGTTTATGGGATAGCTGTGATCATGGGCAAAACTCTTCCTGTTGTAATTGTCATGGGAGAACTGGTGGAATTCTAACCCCTCTCTGGTTTGTTTCAGCCACTCCTTCTAAAGGGAGATTTAAATTGCCTTTGGAAATGACCAGCTCTACTAAAAAGTCTGACAATGATGCAATGAATGAGAGCAGAACCACGAAATTCTATCAGGAACCTACTGGCGTATGCGTGTCCTCTGTAGCTAAGTCTTTCTCTTAGAATAACATCAATTTCTATTCTAATTTGTTCCTAATTCATATTTTAAAGAGCTAAAGTTTTGCAGTCAGCAAGTCACTTTTGGAAAACAGTATGTTTTACTTTATTGCATTATGTTTTCTTGCCCTTTGGATTTCAGGTTTAATAGGTTTGAAGTCAAACTGAAGTCTTACAAAATTAGCCAAAACTTGCAAAGAATTAACTTCCCGTTTTCTGGAACCTCAGTTCTTCCTTTGTGTATAAAAGGAGAAGGGTGCAGGCAATAATCTCTAATTGATTATGCAGTAGTGAAATAGTCATAGAATACATTCACCTGTGGTTGTGAAACGTTCATGTCTTCAGCCTGCAGCATTTATAGCATTAAGTTTAGTGCATTTTTGATCAGGCTTTCACCACTATTAAAAAAAAACTACATAGGTGTCACTGACCTGCAGTTTAACTATATTTTTGAGTGGTTTTTTTTCCTTCCAGTTGAACAGTAACTATAATACTTTTCTATTGTTTCTGGTTCTAAATGTCTGCCTTGCTCAGATTCAGGTCAAGCCCCAGACTATGGGACTCTGAAGCATTTTTTTATACAGCCATGCTTTGAAAAAGGCTTTCACGTACAGAATGGTTTGTTTAGAGCATTTCTTTGGCTTTTATGGGCTGTGGCTGGCACTGTTACTCATTGTGCTTTTTAGAGTGGGCTGAGATGCACAGTAGACAATGAATTTTGTGAAACAGAACAGATCAGGAAGTCAAATACCAGGAATGAGGCAAAAATACATGAGAAGGTACTGGAACAGCACTTCCATGAAGTGAGAAAAAGAAAGTCGTGTTTTATTAGGGAAAGCACAAGTTTATGGGGTTGTACTGCTTATGGTCCTACACTAATATTTCCTTTTGGGTGTCATTCCACTGTAGCAATTGTGTTCTGAAGAAATTTTAAAACCTGCACAAGAGGCCACAGAAAAGCAAACTTTAGGCAAGTAATTTTGCAAGCATTGATAGGCCTTACTTTTAAAATTCTTTTAAATTTTTCCATTTCCTTTGCCATAATAATTGACACCAAATTAATGTCTCATTTAGATGAAGTGTTAGATATTGTTCCTGATTCTCAGCCAGTTGGGAGAAGCAGCAAACCTTTGTGAGTATTGGAAAAGAATTCCAAGTCACTGTTGTCGCTCACTTTGAAGGGAAAATTTTCAAGCATTGCCAGAACTAATATTTTGTTGCAATGTAAAATGCTTTGCTATCTCTAAGATATCATCATTTTCCTCTTTTATGATGCACTTTTATTGTATTTAAGACTCAGTTTCTGCAATTCCGACAGTAAGATGGTGTTGTCTTTGTTAGGCTGCCTGGTCTCTTGGAGAGTTCTTTTGACAAAGCTGAAACATGGAAAAAAAGAACATTTCCTCTTCCTGAGAAGAATATAAAAACTGGGGACAAGCAAAGGCTAAATTCATCACTGGCATGTGCATCCCACCCAGGTGATGGTCACACTTGGTCAACTCTTACTCCTCAAAATCGATCAAGGAAATTACCTTGCAGTGATGCTTTTTTTGCCCTGTATTACTTTCTATTGCTAGTGAAAGAGCTGTGAAGCAAAAAGCATTTATTCAGCTTTTTGAAGTACCTCTCCAGATAAATAAATTAATAAGAAGAGAACTAAGAAAGTTAAATTGTTGCTATCCTCAGTAGTTTGATCAGAGCGTTGATCATTCAGAACAGAAACTGTTAAATACAGAAGGGAAAAATACTGAAACTACTACTGAACCCTGGTTTAAAACATTTCTTTCAGCGAGAGTGTCTGACACATCTTTGCATTCTGATCTTGCACAAGAGGACCCTGATGTTCTCCTCAGAAAAGAGACTGCAAGTTCAAAACAATCAAAGACAGTGAGAGTTTATCTCTGTTTCTTCCACTTGCAATTAAGAGAATTGTCAAATTATCAGTGTCTCAGAATTTGTGGGTTTGCTGTCATGCAAGGGAAAATGAATGTAATTTAACTACATTAAATGTAGGAGACATTTAATGAGGTTTAGGGAGCTTTTAGGAACCTGAAGTTCTATTGGCAGCTTTGTTCTTCTGTTGGATGTTGAGTCTTAAACTGTTTTTATAGAAACCAAAGTCTAAAGAAATGGCAGATGCAGCCAAATCCCTGATCAGTAAAATCAGTGACAGATACAAAGACAAGAGCAAGGCAAGAGACTCCCTGGGCTTTAACAGGTACGATGGGAAACATTTCCTGGTGTGCTGAGTCTTCTTCTGCCTCTGGGTTTGTCTGTGGTGGACCAATGGATGCTGATAACTGAAAGGAGCTGGGCTCTTTGACCCTTTTAATCTTTAATTGATGTTGTATTTAAATGTATGAGTATGTTTGATAAGGTTTATGTTTATACAGGCAGTATTCTAATGCATATATTCTAGCTAGCATTTAACACAGTGTATCTTTATTTTTAGGACATATTTAAATAAATCCTGGATCTCCAAGGTAACAGTGTTTTTGTTGGAATTGGTTTTGATATGTACCTATACGGTGGTAGTCAATAGGTGTAAAGGGAATGTTCACAAATACCATTGAATATTAAGTATTTGTAGATGATAATGTTAATTAGGCATCGATTGCATAGATGTTTTGCCATATTGAACTGTTGCTGATCAGCTGATTATCTTCATGATGAAGATTTTGCCTTTTGAGCTGACTGTGTCTATGAATGCACAGTTCAGATCTGACAGAGGAGCTAACTTTTGATTTCTGGATAGGAAGAAGTTCAGGACAGGAGCCTAAAAACCACTTCTTTTCTTAATGTAACTGCTGGTCATGTTCTGTAAGTAGTTACCACATTTCGAACACAATTTCTGGTGACCCACACCTGACCCTGTGAAATGTTCTTTAATTCACTCCCAAAATTCATCTCTGTGTCTGTTTGACAGGGATGATGTCTACAACTTCAACATCAGCGGGTTTGATGAGCCTACAATAAAGCTTGGAGTAAGGATATAACTGAAACTTACACGTTTTGAATAGAATAGAAAGGAAATCAATCAATTGTTGTCTACTGAAAGAATAAATAAGAGCTGAAAATTCAAATTATACCAGTGAACTGAGTGGGGGAAAGGTTTGCCACATAAAGACCTCCAGCACTCTCAAGTATTTAACAATTCACACTGTCTTAAGATTCTGGCTGCTTCAGGCTATTATGATGTTTTTCCTGAATTAAGAATTAAACAGTGTGTGAGGAGGATCATTATTTTTTATTATCCCGGAAATGTTATTGCCATCCTTCTAATCCCCATTTTAAAGACATCTTTGCCCAGATGTTTGAGCAAAAAAGAAAACCTGATGATAATAAGAGATAGTTCTGCTTCTTGTGGCTCAGAGGAGCGAATTGGGGAAGGTGGTGAAGCAGGTGGGTGGGAACTCTTGCGTTGCTTTGAGATCCTGAAAGCTTCGGCAGCTGATTTTAACTGTCAGCTCTGTTAAGTAGATTCTGAGATAGAAATTAATGACCATTAATTGCTGAGTGTAATAACTGGGAAGAAAAAAACCCCTTAGCACTGGCTGGGGGCCTGTTGAATTTTGTGCAGATTCTGTAACAAATGAAAACCTTCATTTGTTTCTTCTCTATTTGTGTTTTCAGATCCAAGAATTGCATGTGACCGAACTGAGTGTTCACACAGAGACAAACAGAAGAGGGTAGGATGCTCTGTTTTGATGGCTGATTATCCCAGCACAGCCTGCACTCTCCAGCAGGCAGTTACAAGATTCCAGGGCATGGTGCATGTCAAGAATATCTTGGCTGTGTTGGGTTTCTTTCAGCACTAAACATTGCTGTGCTCTCCTGGGCTGTTTCTTGATGGTCCTTTGGGCAGGTGATAAAAAGGAAAGAATGTGTTCCATGTAGGAAATTGTTCTCCCCATGGAATACTACAGGGAGATAAAACTCCTGAGTGGAGGAGCGTGGGGTTTGGTCAGTGATCCTCCTGGAAAAGGCTGTGGTTACTGTGTGCCCTTACTGATAACTGGGAAACAAGCACAGCCTTTAGGGTTTAGGGTGAACAGGCAATTCCAAAATAATGGGGGAACAAAAGTAGGTACCTTCGTTTAAATCCTTAACCCACATACCATGGGAAGAGTACAAAGTTTTAGAACAGCTATTTTTAAATGTATTGTTTAAAGGTGGGTTTTATTTCTCTAATTAAGGAACACAAGCATCAATAAATCCGATACTGAAGTGAAAGGAGGAAAGAAGGTAAGGCTCAGATTTTTATGGATCAGCACAGCTTGTCTTCCTGCCTTTAAATACCAATTATGGCAGCAGACTCTGTATAAAAAGAAACCAGTAACTTCAGAACTTTTTTGGGTTTTGTAGACTAGAAACAACCAAGCCAAGAAGCATCTCTTTAGTGACTCAGACACAGAAAACAGAGGGGATGACAGCAAGACAGAGATCAGTTGGCTGCAGGAATCCAAGAGAAAACCTAAAGCCCAGATAATTGATTACAGTAGAAGTAAAAAATTAGGGAAACCAGTGAGCACAAACAAAAGTAAGAAACCTCTTTCATATTTCTGAAGGATGCTGCAGTAAGTTTGTCCTTAGATGTTAAGTGCACAGCATGGCACGTGCTGTGCTGCAGATAACATTTGGTTTTGTTGTTTCCAAGCATAAATAATTTTCAAATTAATTCTAATCATTTATAATGTTCAGTTTACATAAAGTCTGTCTTTTAATGTGGAAAACTATTGGAGGATGGGACAGGTAGAAGTTGTCAATTAAAAAAATGTGTTTTTTAAAATAATGGGCTGAAAGCAGTTACTGAATCGATCAATTTGCAGGCATGAAAGGGATTTGTTATTTTACATAAAACTAATGTCAAACATTTGAATATTTTCCTGATTTTTCAAACTTCTTTTATTGTAACAGCAGATAAATACTCTGAACCTGCTTGTCACATGGACAAACCTAAACGCAAAAATACAAATAAGAAAAAGGTAAATGTAAATTTGGAACTCGAATTTTAATATAGACTCAAAATCTCTTGGCTCCCCTCAGAAACTGTTTCAAAAGAATGTTTCTTAAATATGTGGTATCTCTCCCAGATCATTTGTTAAATACAGTTTATTCTTTTCAAGTACTGCATTCTTTTCATTTGGTATTTAGCTGGTTTTTCAGGCATAATACTACCTATGAGTTAGAATGGTTATTGTACATCGATGCTGTTTTGAGTTGGACTCTAAGCTTTGCTAAAGTTAAACCTTTTTAGCTGTTTGGAAATAATGGATTTAAAGTAATTAAACCAAGTTACCTGCCATTTTATCTTATATATGTATTAATCATTCTTATAAACTGAAGATGGTTTTATTCTTCCAAAGGAAAACAAATGTAAACCCCAGAATTCAAAAATGAATGAAATGATAGTAAAATCCACCAGGAGAAAACTCCCTCGAAGAGCAGCAGCAACAAAAAATTACAAAGAGCCTTCCAGTTCCGAGTCAGAGAGTGAAGAAAAGATTCCACCATGCACCTCTAAGGAGGAGAAATCCAAAATCCAGGTGTGCAGCTCCACCTGTGGCAATACATTTGCTGAATAGCCAAATAGGATTTTTAGTAAATGAACACTGGTTGCTCAAACATTTCCATTGTTTTAGCATAACATGTCAATATATACAGAAGGTTTATAAACTTCATTCACTGAGTCCTGAAGCATCAGTAAATGCCTCCAATAATTAAGCAGTTCATAAATAGAAATTTATGTGTTGAGTTAAAGAAACTCGGTGTTTATTGACGTTGGAAAACCTGATCTGCTTATGGATTTAAGTCCTTCTGATGACAGTCCCTCTGCTTGATCTAGAGAAGATATCCATCTCTCTCTTTATCAGCTTTCATGTACGCTGTGGTTACAAAGATGTTTATATATAACTTTGGTGTTTGAATAGAAACTTGTGAATGGGGCAAACAAGGATTATAAACAACCAAAGGTACTGCAGATTGTACCTGTGGAGCCAAAGAAGGTGGATAACTACGTGCAGAAAGCCCTGGTCAAATCCAGGAGTTCTGCAGAACAGGAGGAAGTGGAAATGCCCTCAGCTGAGAGCCCTGCCTCCCTTGAGACAATGAGATGTAGGTATTTTCACTTTTAATTTCTAGCAGTATTGGATTAAGGGGTGGAGGTTAATTGAGGGTTATCACAGCAGTACAATTTTACATTTATTTCATGCTTTTAAAATGAGATATGCCATCATTCCAATTGTTCCACATAATGTAAGGAATTGTATTAGTCTGTCACTAACGTTTCTAGAGGTTGGTGCAGTTCTTTGACATCAGGGTAATACAGAAACAGATGATGTCAGTGTTGGAACAAATCTGGTACTGCTGAAACAGTGGGAGAGGGAGAAAGGGAAGTGTGTCAAGGCCAGTGCCAAATTCCACCCATCTGAGACTGGGAAATTCCCAGGGCTGGCACGGGGAGCAGTGTGGGCCTCTGGCTTCCCCTGTGCAATTCCCATTTGGGGTGCTGACAGTGCAGGAACTGTTTCCTAGGTGCTGAGAGAGTCTCAGGAGATGTTAGTCCCGAGCACAGCTCCAGTGAGAGGTTACTTGGTCTTCAGGAGTCAACACCAGAGGAGAGGGAAATGCTGAACTCTGAGAAAGGAATCTCCCCCAGTAACTTCTGTCCACAAAACAAGAGTCTGCAAAGTCTGGGTGTAAATCAGTCCCCTGAGACTACAGCTACAAAGTTGGCGTTTGGAAGGAAAAGTTTCTCACCAGTTTTAACTGAAGCCTCTTTGGTAAGAGCATTAACACTCCTCTAGAGTTGTTTTGACTGCAGTTGTTCCATTCAGCTGCCACCTGTTTTGTGCTTCTCCTCTGAATAATGTTTGGGTTTTTTGTTCATGCGCAGCTCAGCTTAACCACATATAAAACTGTCAGTGGCAAAACTTCCAAGGAAGCTGTATCAGAGACCTGTAAAAATAATGAAGATTCAAGTTTCCAGCATTGCTTTTCGGACACATTTTCTGTTAAAGGAAAGCTTCAGGATATCACTAAACCTGGCCCCAAAAATAAGGAAGAGGTACATTCCTAAATTCTTTGCTCTTCAGAAGAGAGCTGCAGCTCTTTGCCTGTTTTATCAGTTTGTAGGTGGTGAGGTTTAAGGGCCATCTCCTTTCAATAATGATTTTTTTCCTTAATGTGTAGCTCAGTTTAACAGCATATAAAACTGACAGTGGGAAGGGTGCAAAGGGAGCTGTGCTGGCAACAGGGAATCACGACGAAGATTCAAGTCTGCAGTCCTGCTTTTCAGACACACCTTCTGCTCAAGGCAAACTCCAGGAGCCCACCAAGCCTCTCCCTAAGAGTAAAGGGGTGAGTTTGTACGTTGCTTGCTCTCCAGAAGAAGCTGCAGCTTGTTTGATCTCCTTTCCACATGGTGACGTTTAAGGGAAATGCATCTCAGTAATTAAACACAAATCTTTTGGGGACCTGCTCATAGTTAATTTTTAAATATTGGAGATAAATTAGAGAATTATTTATCATTTGGATACAATGAAACAATTTTATCCCAACAAGATAATTTCCAATTCATATTTTAAAAAAATAAAAGGGAGTAAATATTTTCTTAGTGACTTTCAATAAAAAAGAAATGATTTTTCACAATATAAGTGTCAGTTTCTAATGGAGACTTCTCAAAGCAATTTAATTTTGAAGCTAATAAATAAATCAGTGACTTTTGTTTCAGGATTGTGTGCCACCATCTCCAATGGCTGCTTCCAGCAGGAGCAGAGTACAGTCGTGGATTAAAGAACCTTATGCCCCCATGAATGAGTCAGGTACAAACATTCCATTTAAAGCAAAAGACTTTCTATGCGGCTCCATAAAGGTTAAGAAAAATGTTTCATTTGGCATAATAATATGGCCAAAGTTTTAAAATCTTGTTATATTTTACGTATTTTCAGTATTATTCCATTTTTATTCTTTTTCTTATTTTCTCTGCTGTTTTATTTATCCTTAAAGAACCTGAAAATTAGGCTCCAAAATACAAATTTAATGAAGAGTTAGTTGTGTTCCAAAGAGAGTTTGGGGCATTCCCACTGATACCAGGGGGCAAAAAAGGGATAATGGTTTTATCAGGAAAGAAACCCCAGATTTGCTCATTAGAGTTCAGTTGAACATGACCTCTATAAATATAATGGTTATTAATTTTTATATAATCCTCATGTTTTAAAGCCAAGACACATCTTCCTAGAGTTTGCATCCAGCAGGTCAATAAAATCTTCTTTATCCTCCCATCTCCTTGTTCTAAATAATGCTAAAATTCAGCCTTGTTTCCTGTTCATGGAAGGGCCGAGTGTGCAGACATTCCTCAAACGAACTTACCACAGTGACACGGAGAGCAGCTCTGATGAGGCAGAAATAAGCAAAGAGGAGAAAAAGAAAGGAAGGAGGAGACTACGTTTGCAGCCCAAAAAATTGTTTAAAACAGATGATGCTGCCACTTACAGAGGTTGGTCATGGACTGGCAGGCCAAAATTTTAAAATAATGTGACAAATGCAAGTTTTAACAAGAAAAGATAATATCCACAAAAAGGCATTTTACATGCTAAAGCAAAAGAAATAAAAATGCTAAATGTTTAGAGACTGAATTAATATAAAAAGTCAGAAAATTGATATGAAAATAGAAGCTGGTTTCAGCCATCTAATTGGTGATGTTAATTTATATATAACAAAAGGTGTCCTAGGCCCTGTGCTAGCTTCAGATAGGGGAATAATACTTTATAATACAGAATTTGACATTGTGGTTTTGTTCTCTTCAGTGTCTGAAAGTGTCTCTGCTCACTCTGTGAATGACCTGGCTGGCTTGGATGGGGAGTTCTGGGAGCCTGGCTGCTCAACCCTCAGCATTTGTCAGCAGCTCCAGAAAGAATTTACCAAGAAAATTGAGGCAAGACCCTTCCCGTGCAGTATCACTGGGGGTACATGAGCACACAGGAGACAGCTTGGCTTACACCACACAATTACATTTTAAAGCAGGGGGGTTGTTGTGGTACTAAGCAGTTGCAGTACTGAACATATTACAGGTTTTTTTTTTCCCTAAAGTGCAAATAATCTGAATTTCGTGTTAAAACATCCTCATAGAACCGCTCCCGGAAAATGGATCATTTTAATAAGCAAACACTGAGAGCTGCCCACCAGCATCTGGCAACAATGAGTGACCAGCTCCATGAATGCAGGTCAGTAGTGGGAGATTTCTGTTAAAACACCCCTAAAATGCAGTGAACACCTCCTACAAGTAACCTGGTTTGTTCTGGTAGGATCAGACAGCTGGACAAATTTCATTTTACACTCACTGAGGAACTTGAGAACTTTGAAAAGGATTCTCAGTCCCTGAAAGTCATGGAAAAAGAATTCTCGGTTTGTATTTTAGTTGTTTGATCACGGGGAAAAGGGGATTCTTGTGGAATCCGTGGATTATTCACATCATCTTTAACTTAAGGTCATTCATTTTGGTTTTCAAAGCCCTTTTTGCTTCTGTTTGGGTCAAATTTCAAGTAGTGGGGTGTTATGATGCTCTTAGAATCCCAAGGTCACTCCGTGTTTTCCTACATGTATCCAGTCCATGAATTCCTGTCTGTTTTTCCTCCTACAATAAACTCCTACAAGCACTTTAATGGGCTGGGTTTTCCACCTTCTGTGGGGGCTGTGTAACTCCTGCCCCTTCTGTGTTGAGTCTGTGGCTGTGGTCATTTTGTTCATATTAGATACTATTTGCTTTTAGTTTGGAAAATCAGTTCCTATCGATGAGCATCTCTGAGTATTTTTTTTTTTTCCAGACCTTTTGGAAGAAGCATTGCCACACTTTCAGTACGTACATGAAAAATGAGCAGCAGAGGTCAGTAGGGTTCGTTAATCCTGGGATGAGATTTGTGTTCTGCCCAGTTGAGGGAGAAGTCAGCACAACTCCTCCTCTCTCTGCAGTTTCTTCCATAAAGAGAGATGGCTGATGAGATGAGGACATGAGATTAAAATATTAATGTGATTATTCTCCAGCTAAATTTCTCCACACACCTGAGGGATTATCCCTGGGGATATTTATCGAAGCTTTAAATACAAACAGACCACCAACAGGGGGATGCATTTGTGCTCTGTGTAGGGAGCTCTTGTGTAGCAAAGCTGTTTGAACTGCCTTTATTTCTTTAGAATTCAGAATCTTAAAACTTCGTTTGAAAAGAATATCTACCATTCTGTTGACTATGAAGAAAATGTTTTTACTTCAGAGGTACGGTGAACTTTTGTTTTGCTTCTTTTAATAATTCCTCAGTGGTACTCAAAGGTACCAGTATTGACCTTTTCCCTGAAGCTTTTATCCTCAGCGTTATATTAATGATATATAATATTTTTGTCGCTTTTAATATTCATGAAATGTCCCTTAATTTAGCAATATTCAGTGTTTAGGCCTAGCTTTCACCCAGTGGAAGGTGTGTGCAGTTATCAGGACTTATTCTGCATCCTGTGGCTTTGCTTATTGGTGTTACTCATCCAAGAAAGAGAAAATTTAAAACATCCCTTTCCATAGGCAGGTGGCTGCGTGTGCATCTGTATTTCTTGGTTATAACACATTCAGGGATGCAATTCTTTGCTTGAAAATGTGCTGGCAGTTGTGAGCAGAGGAGACGAATTCAGTGTCTTTTTGTAGATGCATCTGATGAAAGAAGACATGAAAGGACTCCAAGAGAAATTTCTAAAAGAAATGGTAAATAAAGCTATCTCGTCCTCATTTTTATTTATTTTGTGCTGCTTGAACAATAAATTACTGAAATTTTGATTTCTACTCCCCTATCAAAAATCAAAACTAGTCGGAATTCCAATGTCACTGACTTGTTACACTTTAAACCTTACCTGGGTGATGGGAGCCACAGGGAGACGTGAACGGACTCATTTAGTTCTGAGTCTTAATGTTGAAAAGAAAAATATCATATTTGATCTGTTAGGCAGCATCTACAGTGCACCAGGATTACAATACATTAAATCAAATCTGCCTTTTTTCAAAGGCATGTGATAAATGTAATGTGATAAATATGGTAAGAAGTGATAAAAGTGATAAATGTGATTTTTTTGGACAGCAAGAAGAGGAGCTGTGCAACGTTCGCAGGGGATTGCAGACCTTGTTTCAATCAAAGGCAGAATTCTGAAGGGCTTTTTCAGATTTCTTTCTGAAATTCGAGGTGAATATAAATACTTCTGTGATGGAAAATTTGACAACTTTTTTTTCCTTTCCTTTTTTATCAGTCTCAGTCAAGGAAACTACTGTAATGAAAGCATATTTGCCTTAATAATATTAAAATCTGTGTGGATAAGACTTCTCCACTCACCTGTGAGATTTGGAATTATTTTTCTGAGTCTGCTCAAATGTAATATTCAATTTTATTTTTATCACATGCTACTTTTCAAGAGATCTTTAACAATTTTTATAGGTTACTTAACTGGCTCCCAGAGAAATCACTTTGAATTTCACTCTGAATCTATGTTTTAGGGCTGATACAGAACACAGTCAGGAATTATTTAGGGACCAAACCACCTGGTTTGATCTCAGGCTGTTTATCTGTAGTGTTAGACTTGAGCAGGATTTTCTAGGAGAGAGCACTCTCAGCACTGCTGTTTGAACTGTGTTGCAAATAATTGTGGTTAAACAAGTCAAGAAAAACAGGTAATGTCTGCTGGGGTTTTACACAATGTTGCTATTTCACTTTAAGTCAGTGAGAAGTCAGATAAAGCTGCTGTGCAAATATTTTGGGTAAGAATTTTAAAACCACAGGGCTGTGCCTTCTCTGGAAATGATTAGACTGAAATTTCCAGTCAATAATTTAGTCCGCTCATCCCATTTACGTAAGTGTGTGAATGTTTTCTGAGCCTCTGGGTTTTGTGCGGTTTGGGGGTTTTTTGGAGCCTGTGCTCACTGTGAGCTCCGCTAGATGGACCCCGTGAGATGTTAAACTTTCCACTCGTCTGATTGAATTTTATCCGAATGAAACAGGACTTTTCTCTAAACTGTACAAGGCTTTTAAAAGTGCACTGCAAGGCCCAGATTGGGACAGTACAACGAGGCCATGCTGGAAAAACAACACAACGGCTTTGTTTTTAGTGCTAGGGATTGTGCACTGCAGGCCTGTTTCTCTTTTCCACTGCGACGAAGCTGCCCAAGGACAGCGTCCCTGAGCCGGGTGTGCCCTCTGAGGTGTGCTCCCGAATTCCAGCGGGAACCGAGCACGATCCATGGCCCAGGGGCTGTCCAAACACCTCCAGAGCCCGCCAGCAGCAGGCAGGGCTCAGTGCCAGGGGACAGTGGCTCTGGAATTGTCAAAAGTTCTCTCCCCCAGGAGCAGAGCAGAGGCGCGGCTGCCTGAGGGACGAGCGGAGAACGCGGCAAGGACGGAGCCACCCACGGCTACACCGGGGTCAAGCTGCAGCAGTGACACAGCTCAGGGGCATTGCTTGACACTTAAAAGCTGCTCCAAGTTACCCTTATAAAGTTTTTCTTTTTCTTCTATTTTTCAACATAATTTTAATGCGTTTTCTATAGCATTTATTGCCAGTGGAAGTGTGCATCACTGCTAAACAGGATGTTACTGTGCCAGGGACTATTGGCCAAGTTTACTTTGTAGTTAACAGCGGCTCATCTGCTCTGCTCCAACTTGAAATGCTTCTTCTGCTGAATAAACTTTCCTTTCCTTTCTGTTTAGCCTTTTTGTATATTATACTTGAACTATCATTATGTTGTTGTTAAGAATTAATCCTATCTTATTAATAACAAAATTATAAATACATGTATGTTAAAAGGCTAGTTATGATGTTACATCTTTCTGTGAAAAGCCAGCAAGTTACAAAATTACAATAAAGACGGAAAAACACATCTTTGGATCAAGTGATGGGGTCATTCAAGTCTTCAGCTGATAGTCAAGTAGGACAAACGTTAAAATGCTGACACCACCTCTGCCCGGAGTCCTTACTTCCTTCTGCCACTGCACTGACCCAGCCTTTGTGTTGCACTGTGTCCTTACCTTCCATTCCTGCCTGACAGCTTCTCCAGGAGCAGCTCCAGTTCCTGAGGTTCCATCCCCAGCTGGGCCCAGAACTGACACTCTGCGTGTGGGGACTGTTCCCCACCTCCCAGCAATTCAGCACTAGTCTATGCAAACACTTTGACAGACTGCATTTTATTATTTTCACACTTCATGGAGATCATCTCAATGAAGCTACAAGACCAAGAATGCCTTTTTCAAGTGTTCAACATCAAATGACTCCCTAGAATGGCAGCACTTCGAAGTCTTGCAGAGAAATGTTGGTCTTGTGAGCGGATTCACCATTTTGTTCTGGCTCATCAGATGTGGTTTCCAGCTATCAGTGTATCTTTTTTTTAATAGTATTGAGTAAATCCTCAGGTGCTTCTCCATGTCAGGCATTATTAAAATGTCTGGCTTTACATTCTTCTCACCCAGTTCTATTTGCTTTGTTATTAGCATTTAGTAACTTTTTCCTTCTTACTGTCAAGAAAGCATTAAAACCATTTGTTTGCTAAACATCCAAGTACATTGTTATGTTTCTGCCTCTGCTTGTCCAATTTAGTACTTTTGAATAACAGTGAACCAAATTGTCATTTTTAGAGGGTCAGAGCCTCAACTGGTGCCCAATGACAACCAGGTTATGCTGTTCCACAAGATGGAAAACCTCAGCTGAGATCATCCTTTTGCAGGCTCTGTGTTGATGAAGTCAAATGGTTTGGTGCATAATTATTATAAATCTCTTCCCTTCCCAACTATCCCTGGGAAAAAAAGAGCTTTAGGAAACATATTCATTTCCTGCAATAAGTAGTCATTTAATTAAAGAACAAAAGTAACAAGAATCAAAAATGCTCGCAGCTGTGATTCTGTTAGACAGCATATAAAAAAGAATGAAATTATAATACATTAAACTAGTTTTTAGAACATGAACTTAGGTGTTTTACAAACTAACTGTGGTAAGTTCCCAATGTCTTGTCAGCGCAGTACCGGATGCCCGAGTGTCACGTCCGTCTGTGGCGGAGGCCTGGCAATGGTGACGCCTGTACATGCACAACCCCTCCCTTCCAAGGGCGGCTGCAGCCAGTTCCAGGCAGGGGGAGAGGAGAGGAGAGGCGAGGAGGAGACTCGCTCAGGCAGCTGCACTCCAGGCTTTTCCAGCAGCCTGTCCTGCTCCTCAGGCCAGCGCCCTCCTGCCCGCAGAGCCCGGGGCTCGCGTCCCGTGCCAGGAGCTGCAGAGTCCTCCTGCCCCAGCGCCAGCCAGGGAGCCTGCACTGAACCTCGGGGAAAGACTCCAGCGCTCCCTGATGCGTGTCCAGCAGCAATATCAAAAAGTAAAGACAGATTCTTCTCAGAAGAAAATTTCTATGGCCTGTGAAATCTAGGAGAAAAGAGAGGCGTTTTTTAAACCACTTTGCAAGAGAATCCGATTATTTTTTGGTTTTTACGTTAGATGAACAAAATTTTTAAAAGCCCACAAAAGTATTCATTCTGTTTAAAGGTACAGTGACAGTACTGAAGAGTATGAGCAACTCTTAATTTTCCCCAGCACATTCCTACCCCTGTGCCATGACTGCAGTGTGGGTACAGTCCTCAGGGCCCAGTGTACCTCACTTACATTTCCTGGGGATGCAATTGCAAATACAGGCAGGGAGTTGGTTTGGGTTTTTTTCTTTTAGTAAGCGAAGCCACGCTTTGCCCTTGGTAGCAAGATTCCTTATTGGGCAGTGATCTTGTTCTTTTGTAAGAGTTAAAAATGTTGAAATGCTTCATGAAGTATGAGGAGATACTCTTAGTGGAATGTTTGATAGTCTTATGAGTCTGGAATAAATACTCTTCTTGCTCTGTAGGTTCTTCTGGCTGAGATCCATAATTAAAGCCCCAATCATTTGTAATGCCTGAGTGCTAATTGTAAATTGGAAGCCTGTTTACTCCTAATATCCTGAACAAATTTTAAAATCTCTCATTATCACCTACTCAAACTCCCCAGGTAGCTTCAATTAGGGAATGTACAGTTCTCTTTCAGAGCAAGACTGCAGCCATCCCTCTTCCCTTCCCATGTTTCATTCCATCAGTGCAGTGATGCTGCCTTGCCCTTAATGATGCCTTTTTGCAAGGATCAGTGGCTGTGGATCAGCCTTTCATGTTTATTCTCCCCTCAAAGAAGGGAAATGAATGTTTTCATGTGGTCAAACACAGTCCCTGTCAGCAGTGCTGGCACATGGAGCAGGCACTGCCCTGGCCGGGTTCAGTGGCCCTGTCACGTGGAGAGTGACAACAATCCAAACCTCTTCTCTCCTGACCTCCTCCTGACACGAGTTAAGCGTCTTTAAGTTACCTGGGGCTCGCTCCTTTCCGTAGCACCTGCACTGACAGGGAACACGGAAATCCCGGAGCTGAATCCCTCAGAACAAATCCAATTAGAACAAAGGCTTTACCCCAGACACTGCTCAGGCCTCTTACGGCAGGTGCAGTTTTGTATTTCCTAGCAGGGAAGTTTCAGGGTTTGTGGTAAGGCTGCAGACTCCAGCACATTCCATTCCGAGATCTTTATACGGCGTCTTAAGTTGTTCTACTTTAAAAAATCATATTGTTTTCTGTGTTATATGCTTTATTTTTTTGTCCTGTCTTTGAATCTTTGGTGCAAGGAGTGCTGACTGAGGGATGCTCTGGAGGATGTCTGCAGGCTTCTTGGTATGTGTGAATAAAAGCCCCCCAGAAAATCAGAAAATTGGGTTCACTTCAGGAAGAGAAATGCTTCCATTTTCTTTAACTAACAAGCTCCCTTTGCACATTCTGCTCCCACATCCAGCAAGGAGGAGTAAAATCCCCAGGTTCAGGACTCAAGCAGAGTTTTTAGCAGGCAGTGGAAATGAGCAGCTGGAAAACTGACCTTGTCAAGTGTTTGCTCGAGGCATGGACCTCCATTTCGTTACTTTTGTATTCATTCAGCTCCTTCCGAATTGCTGCCTAGGAAATGAAAAGAGACAAACATGAACAAAAACAAAACTTTGTGAGCACTGCAAAATCTCGCACCTGCAGCGCAGAACAGTTTTCTGGGGTAGAAGCAGCAGGTACTGGGCACAGCGGAGCTCTGTGCTGGTGGAAATGGGGAATAGCCGGGTTGTATGGATTGCTGACACAACACTTCTCATTAGTTATTGATTGCTGACAGGGTCACTGCTGTCTAGAAGCAATTCTGACAGAATAACACCTCAGGGCTGCCTGTCTCACATTTAATAAGATTCCAGTTAAAATTTATTAAAGATTAAGAGAAGTTGCCAAGAAATTGATCTTTTTTTCAGTCAAATGCAAAGGCCCAGCTCTCACCCTGACTTCCTGATGTGTGCCACCAGCATGTGCAGTTGAACTGTCACTTTCTTTTGGCTTGTAAACCTGCCTTGTTAATTGAAACATGAACATTGAAACAGTAAAACCAGGAAAAGTCTAATTTTAATAAAAGTACAAGGAAAATATAAAATCATTATATCCATCAGTTACTATGGAATATCTTATTCACCATTTTAGAGCTTGGGAGAACGAACAGCTACTGGAAATGCTCTGTTCCTTTTCTGTGAGTCCTCTAAACCCTTGTGTCACTTACTGGGGAGGCACTGGGATGGAAACCAAGGTGTTTGAGCTCCACATCTCAGCACAAAGCCACGTTAACTCTCCTGTGTTTGCCATTTTGCCAGTAATTGTCTCAGCACCCTGCTCCTTCTGCTTCCTGCAGCCCTGAAACTTCCCAGCTGTTCTGGCTGGAACCACGGTGAACTGTTCTTGCTACTCAAGCATCTCCATGTGACACTTAAATTGGGATGTAAATCAGCCACAAGGCAGGTGTGTGATGGCAAAAAACGGGTGTTTATGCTCGGGAGAATGGGGATCAAGTGACTCCTTGAGCATTCACAGGAAACAGGAGAGGAAATATTTGCATGTTTGGGACAAAACTTCCAGTCTGAGAATAAAGGTTAATGCTCTATTGGCTGGAAATGGTTTTGAGTTGGAGCCCAAAAGATTGTATCCACCTTTCTGGGAGGGTGGGTAGAAGCCTTTCAAGTACTAAATAGACATTTTTATAAATAGCAATTCTTACGACACTGGTGTGATTTCAGCATAAAAAATAACGGCGATGTGTACAGAGTTGAAATGTTCCAGAGGTTAAATGTCTGCTCAGACTGTGACGTATGACAGACAGAGCAAGGAGAAAGCAGAACTCGGTGGTTCCGTCAGTACCTTGTCTGCTGCTGACAGTCGTGTCCATGGTTTGTCCGCTCTCCTGTCGTAGTCCTGTGCTTTTGCCACTTCCACATAATCACTGAATCGAATCAGGATCTTTCTGTCTCTCAGTTCATCAACTGTAGGTCTCTGGTTAAGCTGCATTGAAAAGTTTTGTGAAACAAAACCAGGGTTAATAACAAATGTATCGATAAAAAATGCAGTATTTTCTGCTTTTCATCTTAGCTCAGTGTGCACTTACACATGTGGAAAACCACCCAACCCTTGGAAACTTCAGGGAAATATTTAATCACTTGGAGGACTGCTAGGAGAGTAATAATGGTTTAAATGGAGTTGTGGCCCACAGCACTGTGCCTTTATAATGGGCAACAGAAGGAAATATTTTAACCCAGATACTGATAAAATCCATTTTCAAAATGTAAAGCAATCATGATAGATTTATGATCTCTGGGTGATTCTGGATGCTGTAGGATGTTCTCCTACAGGCAGAGGCAGGTTGTGTGTGTGATTTTCTCAGGGCTGAACCCATTGCAGAATTTCAGTCTGGCTTTAACAAGTTATCAGCATATTTGGTCTGTAATTCCATTAGGGGTTTCTAGGAACAGAACAAGATCTCGTTCTGAGAATATTGTAAATGCAAAAAGGAATGTACTATGGGAGCAGACCTGGTGCTCAGCAGGGAGGCAGCTCTGCTACAAAGAATGAACAAGTCCTTTTCTAGCAATGGAGCTGACAAATATGCAGTGTGCAACCCATGTTCTGACTAAGTTTATGTGTAAATATTCTACTAAATCTCATCTAGCTGAGACAAGGTAGGTGTGTTTATAATTCATATTACCAGACTCTACTATCAGACACTGCTGAGGAGGACGCATATTGAAGGAGGTTCTGTGAGATAACGGCCTCTATGGCTGGTTGATACTACGGTAATTTTGCTCAATTTCTAAAAGCGAATAGCAGGTATTGCAAGATTTTACCTTTCTTGTCAGTCTCTGCTTGATTTCCCTTCTCTCTTCCTGCTCCGTTTGATCATTTCGTTCTGCGGAGAAGATAAAAAAAAAGATGACTTTCCTCATGAGGAAGTTTGGTGTTTTCCCAAGTTCCAGGCAAGAAGGAGCACAGCGAAATGAGCAGCTCGTAGCTGTGTTTGGGTAACTCAGAGCATCTCTGGGCTGTGCTGGAGCACGGAGTCACCTCTCCGTGAGGACACCGTGCTGCTGCCAATGTCAGCTCTGCCGTGCTCGGAACTCCACGGGGATTTAGGGAAACACCAGTAGCCACACCAACGCTCCACTTGGATAAACTTCACACGGAAAATCAAAACACTCCACAGTGGATTAATCATCCTTCTTTACTCTCCATGTTGCTGGAGCCATTCAGGCTGTCAGATGCCGAGGAGCCTCACGGCAGCAGCTCCAGGGAGAGCCCGTTCTGGCCTCTGTCCCGTCTCCTCAGGCTGCATGCATCACTCCAAGGCTCTGACCTGCACCTTGGCTTCCCTGGCGTGAGACCCCTTCTCCTGCCGGGGCTTCCTCTGCAGAGCTCTGCTCTCAGCTCAGCCCCCTTCCCTTTGTGTGTTGTGCCTATTAACATTCAAGCCGTGAGAACTCCTACACACTGGCTCTAAAAATAGACCCGAGTGCTGTAACTCTGGGTGAAATAGATCCCCTGCCTGAGGAAACGAGTTAATGGCGTTTCTATTTCCAGTACTATCTGTTACTAAATTAAGGCGTGAGCCCATGACCTGAACAAAGCTGCAGAGCCAGAGAAAAAGGTTTAACCATTCTGGGATTCTCTAGGTACTACTGGGAGGTTTATTATGCCACTTGCATTAGCTGTTTCCAGCGTTACAGCACACACGTGATTTCTACTATGCCTCAAAAACCCACTAGCACTGCAGATGGATTTCCAAGATATTTTTAACAATGAAGCGTTTTTCTCCCTGATTTTTGCACTCATTAGATCACACTGAAATGCAATCATATCTATTTAAAATAAGGTAGTAGTGCATAGCTACACCTGGCTATAGAAGAAATGTGAGTCAAATGAATTTAAAATGCTATAATGTGCTACATTACAGTTCAGTGGCAAGGCACAAAATGCAAAGAGAACAGGTCAGCTAAAATTAGTGCTGTGTCAGGGATGAGCAGCTATTTCAGTCTGCAGGGTGTGGAAGGAGAACAGGCTTTAAAAAGCAGTATATTCTGAGATATAGAGATACTCGCAAGAAGTTATTCATTCAGCTTTAATTCACCCCTTTTACAGTAGATCATCCTATTTTGTTGGGTTTTTTAATTAAAAATAGATACATTTCGGTGGTGTAGTGCCTTTTAAAGATACGGATATGCAGAGAGAACTACCCAGAGAAGCTCTGGCTGCCCCATCCCTGGAAGCCTTCAAGGCAGGGTGGATGGGGCTTGGAGCAGCCTGGTCCAGTGGAATGTATCCCTGCCCATGACAGAGGGTGGAAGAAGATGATCTTTGAAGTCCCTTCCAACCCAAAACCTTCTGTGATTCTATGATTCTAATTCCCAAAGAAAAGCCAAAAATGCACATTTCTGATCAGAAAATACTTCTCCAAATACACTAAATGGGTAGTGACCCACTTCTATTCACTTGGGTTCAGTGGTTATTTCCAGCTCCAAGAAATAAAAGAAATAGTTCTTTTACAAAAAAAACCAAAAAACCTGAGATTTGATCTGAAATGCTGGCAAGGGATTCTAGAACTCAGGTATTATTACTCAGACAACCCAGAGAGGCTTTTCCCATCAGCACCATTCTGCCCACACAGATCCATTCATTCCTGAGGGCTTTGCCAGTCTCAGAGAGACGCTCCCAGTTCCTGAGCGGTGCTGGAACTCCTCCTGTGCTCTGCCCAGGGAGCTCTGAGCTCAGTGTGGCACCAAAGCAATCCCTGGGCTTCAGAATGAAGCAGGGATTGCACAGTGGGGTTCAGGAGATCCCTTCTTGGACATGAGTGCAGCAAGGACACATCTGACACCTGGGCTGTGGTTTGGGTTCATTTGCTCTTCATGTGTGGTGGGAAGCCGGCAGTGTTTCTGTAGTTAAAGGACTTGGAAGATCAGCAAAATGGTAAGAAAGTGCTGGCTTTAAGTTTGCTTTTTAAGTATTACTTTTATCGTAGAAACAACTC
>VYZT01002691.1:0-22767 GCA_013400735.1 Pomatostomus ruficeps
TGCAAAACTCAGGGCAACAAAAATCTATATCCAGGCTAAGGAAATCTAGGCTCTCTTAACAATCAAGAAGGACAGAATTCTCCAGAGAGTGCCTTGTTCCTCCTACAGTGGACACAGCTTAGAAGAATCTAAACTGCCATCTTAGATCTTCTACCTTTCTCCAATGTTATGGACCTGTCCTAAATGTCCAGTGTCTGCTTTTTGGGGGGCACTGGACATAATCTTTCCTCTTCAATACGCTGGTTACAGTACTGTGGAGATGAGTTTTGGGAACATAAGTTGAAAAGAGTTCAGAGTAGATAGAAGGAAAACCTTTTGTCTACAAGAACGGTCAAAAAGAAGAGGCTGGAAAAGATTGCCAAGAGATGTTATGCAGTCTACAATTCCAGGTGTTTTCAGGGTCTGACTCTATAATCTGCAGAATAACCTAATCTAATAGAGTAACCTGACCTAGTATCTAACCCTGCTGTTGTAGGCACTTAATCTAGAGACTTCCTGAGGTCCCTGCCAACACAAATTATCCCTTGATTCTATGGTATTCATCCATTATTGTCTTTGTACTGAGCTGACTCCCCTGATGGCACTTTAGGGAGTTCAGAATGAAGTTCAGTCAAATCAGCTGGAGTTTTGCCTTTAATTGCAGTTCAGAAGTGTCAAAAATTTCATACCAGTGCCTGCTGAGGAGGGTGTGCTGACCTTCTGGGGACTTCAGGCTTATTAACAAAGCAGAGATAAACCACAATAGGATTGAACTCACTTTCTTGCTCAGTCCATCTTTAAGATGTATCCTCAGCTTCTGAAGCCTATGGATGTTCTGTGATGAGCCCCTCAAGAAAATACAGAACTATGAAATCAAATTACAATTTCTTCAAATGTCTCTCAGTTTCTCGAGAATTCTTTACTTTGATTGCATTATCCTAAATTCTAGATTCTGCTTGACTGCCAACAGCCAGGAGAGTGGATAAAATTCATTTAATACCTCTTCTCTTTCAGTCCAGTGGTCAGAGGAAAGACCAACCCCTATGTTGCCCTAATGTATGTTAGGCCTTGGACACCTGGAAGGGAGAGGGCAGAATGTGGGACCAGGATGCAGTGGAAAGATAATGCAGCAGGGGTCTAGGTATGGGAACAGTGCTGTACCCTCTCTAGGAGTTTCAGTGTCAGCACCACTAGCAGCGATGGCTCTGGTTAGGGTGACAGCTTGTGACATGGCACAGCAGCTCTCTGGGAAGTGAGGACGCCCAAGACACTGGCTGCTGCAGGCTGCAGGAATACACCAGCAAATCTGCATGCTTGAAAAGGCAGAACAACTTGAAAGAAGACATAAGGATCTCAGAGGCAAAATCAGTTTAGCAAGATTAAAAAAAAATAAGGCATTTATATGAATAAGAACATGCCTTATAACTATGCTGACTAGACTAAAAATTATAGGGCCAAAAGTCTTTATTTCAGGCATAAGATGATCACCAGCTGGGGACAGACAGAAATTGCATCTTGTGGTAAAATATCACACAATCAGGTGCATTATGTGGGTATTTTACCTTCCTGTGAAACATCTGGTGTGTGCCACTGTCACAGGATGTCAGACTAGCTGGACCATTTATCTGTTCTGATGCATAGCTCTTATGCTTCTTTAGCTTACAGGCTTTTCTGACTGCTTAGGAACATTTACGAAATTGTAGGGCAGGGAAGAGAGATGTTATTTCTAATTGAAGAACTTGCTATGTCTCACCACCTGTTGTTTGTATATAAGATGATAGGGTTCCAATCACCAGATTAATGCACAATTTAGACTGGAAAAATATCAGCAAATCTGTCTGATTCTCCTATTTTAAACCCTTTCATGATTTTCAGAAATATTTTACAGTGCCAAGAACAATTTCAAAAATAAACCATAGGACTTTATAAAAAGCCTTCAAAAAGCTGCATCTGTCATTTGCATATGCGAAACTATCCCTGCAGATTCCTGAATAAGATTGGTTATGTAATTCATGTAAAATGCATGGGGGTTCTGATTAAATGGATTTTTTATTTTTACTTTATATGACAGAAACATTCACAACTGACATGCTGAACAAGGGTGTAGGGGTTAAAATCTGATTCCCACACAAACTTTCTCCAACATAAAATTTTGCTCCGTGTTAATTGCTTCAAACCATTTTTTCTCTAATGGTTCCTACTCAGAAAATGTTTACTTTCTTTTAGAAAACAACAACCTAAAAACTTATTAAAGCTGAAGAAATTCCATAGATATTAACTTAAAATTGAAACTTCATTAGCTGCCTGAGTTTTTTGCAGTAGCCATGGCTGATTATTCCTGTTAGGATATCCATTAGTGTGCCTGAACCTTTCTTCCCAAGACACTGCAACAGCACCAAAACCTGAAGATGTGTTTTTTTCCTGTCTCTCTCTCATAAAAGCAATACTGAATTAGTAAGTTATTTTATTTTGTTGACATCTAGCAGTATGTTGAATACTTAATGGTCATCATATTGTAGGACAATGACAGCAGAAAATTTTATTAGAATTTATCTTTTGTATAAATTTTGACAAGATACCAATTTTCCAGGTATAAAAATGATCCCAGTTTTACTAGGATTTTATATAATAAATTAAAAATTATGTCTTACCACATTTTTTCTACTTTAAGGATGGTTTCAGCCTTAGGAGAGCATTTCTTTTTCTCCAAATGAAGTAAATGAAATGGAGAGAAGTTCATCACAAGCTTACTATTTGCTATAACCAACACATAACCAACACATAACCAACATATAACTTGAGGAGAAAGGAATTTTGATTTTTGATTCTGAAGGAGAATGAAAACTGATCTTCATAAAGTTTAATAGTTCTTGGGGTACAATCAAAAAGGTTTTGACGATTGAACCAAGAAAATGGTGAGCCATGGATCAGTTTCTAAATTTCTTTTAAAAATAATTCACACAACATAGTTTAAATAAATAAATAAATACCTGTCCTCCTGTTAATATCACTTTCAGACAGACACTTCTGGGAAGAAAGCACTCTTTCCCTAGTTTACAAACACCCAAAAGTTGATTTTTTTAATCTAAATGAAAATCTGCTTCTAGTTTATAAAATAATAATTTAAAATAGATTTTCTGAGTTTATGGCATGAATTCTTTGATTATTACATTTTCTCTTTTTCAGTCAGTTTTCTGAGCAGATCAAAAGCTTTACTCGTGAATTCTTCAAAAAGAGGCCTCTAAATCAACCTTTGAGGGCAAATGAATAAAACACCTAGCAGAAGTTCTACCATTTTGGAGAGGGATAAGGAATATTTCATATCTCATGGTTGAAAAATAATTTCTAGTTATGCTTGAAAAATAATTCAAGAACACAATTTTTTACATTAAAAATCATCTTCTTTCATTTGCTTTTTCAGCAAGTCAAAGCAAGGCTTTTGCGTTTGGCTACTGTTGAATGAATGCATAGTATCATGGTAAAAACCTCATGTTTAACATTCAGAAGAAGGAAAAAATCTATTACTAACCAGTAAAAGTTTGTAAAAATGCTTAAATAAACATACCCTGAAATGGCATAAAATATGGAAGCCAACAGATTTCAAGCTGATTTCACATAACTGAGCACAGAAATGAAGAAAAATGTGTTACCCTAAAGTCGGCAAAGTCCTCCTAAATAGTTCGTTTGGAGTCTTAGCAATCCAAAAGCCTGTGTAAGCTCTCTGCATACAATCTAGCATACTTTCCTTTAACAGACCTATGAAAATGCAGATTCAGATATATTCAAAATGTTAGCTTTATTCACGCCCATTCATGTATAAATGCACATATGCAAGCATTAAAAGATAAAAAATAGGAATTTTGTATGCATCCCTGCATTATTTATACATTGGAAACATTTTTCCCAGCATTTGTTTCCTGACTTTTATTTATGATGTTTACAGGGACTACTCTTCGCCACAAGATTATCTGTAATACTGTTGAAGGCCATTCACAATGCAAAAAACCAATTCAATGTTCTTTAAAAACATATGTATTCAAATTCCTGTTTGTTTACCATTTAGCCAAGAGTCAATCAAAAAACCATTTATAACCCTTGCTATTCCGGAGAAAGATGAATATCTTCTGATTTCCACAAGCGCATTATCCATTCTGGAGTTGAAAGCTCTGTACATTTAGCATCAGCAAGTTTATCCAAGTGCTTAAGTAAGGATTTCAGATTTTGCCTGTTACATAATGACTGGAAGGTGCCCAGCTTTCTGCTGAGATCCTGGAACTGCAGCCTGTGCAAATGAGGCAGCCCTAAAGGCGACTGTTGTTGCATTTGGGATATTGGAATAAAACCTGGACATTTTCTTCATTATTCTTTTCATTCACAGAATGCTTGAAGTTGGAACAGATCTCTGGAAGTCATCTGGTCCATGCTGCTGCCCTGTCCTGCTGGCAACCCTGCCTACACAAACAAAAGTCCAGCTACTCTCGGTTTGGGGAAAAAGGTCATGAGTCAGGAGTCATAATCAAATTACCATGCCATCCCCACAGACTGGTGGATGGCCTGGGGTTATTTTCTGTCTGACGGCATGCCAGGCTGGGAGGGTTAGCACCCAGGGAATCCCACATGTGATGCTACAGGACTAATCAGGTCAAGTTCACCTGACTATTGCTCCAACAACTTTGCTGCCTTCACAATGCACAACTCCCAACACACCACCATTCCCCGAGGAGGTTCTTCTCCTTCAGCCCAAATAGGGCAGCAAACTGCTGAAACTGTCATCGCATTTAAAGGCAACTTACAAAGATCCATCAAAGAGCAGTGACTTTCTGCAATTGACAACTTTGAACAAAGGGACTAATGTAGAGAGCATCTAGTTCTCATTGACAGATATTTAGGCTTAGGCAATCATTCTTCTAAGGTTTTTTGGAATAACTTGGATCTCCAGCAAGCGGACATGAGCAGCAACTCTGCCGAAGCCCCCAGACATGCTAGTGCAGAACCAGGATGGGAATGAGACCAAGCTGGCACAGACTGTCGCCATTTGCTAGCCTGAACAGCGATCAACTGGACAATATAAATACATGAACAACTGGGAGCTTGTAGTGCTTGTATGCTTCTAGTGACTTAACCTGCAGTTAAACAACCCCTGCAAGGCTGTGAGCCTTTAAAGACAGCTGATGTGCCAGGAGAATTCATGTCAGCTCAGGCAATAGCTCACTCATGGCATAATCAGGGGGGCAAAATTGTTCACTGCCAAGGGTGGCTGCTCAAATACATGTGCCCTCTGTTATGTTTGGCTTAGAGGAATATTTACTCATAAATATGCTACATTTTCTTCCCTGGAAAGCCAAAGATTAGTTGCAGAACAGGTGAGTGTTACCTGCATTAAAAAAAGCCTTCCAATCTTACAGTCTTCTGAAGAGGCAATTCACTTGTTTCATTGCTTTTCCCATCAGAGACTGCTGATAGCAAACATCATGCTCTCTTTTGCAACACAACAAGGTGGAACCCACCACACAGTTTAAACGGCACTGAAGAAACTCAAAGTGGAAAAAAACTTAGGTGTTTCTGCCTCAAAAAGCAGACAGGAAAATATGGCAATTTCTTACTGAACAATTCTACTTACTAAGTATAGTTGGCATCATCTGCTTATTACAGTAAGTAAAATTTTTTTTATTGCTTTTTCTTCCTGTTATCCTGCTGCTCCAATGCAGTTAAGAGAGACGACTCTGAATCCTGCTCCATTTTGTGCAAGATAAACAGAATTTATGCAGTAATTATGGAGTCAGATTCTGCCTCCAGTTATTCCTTGTAGCTCCCATGAAGGAAGAAAGTTGAGTACAGCTGAATCCAGAGTGTGGCTTCTGGAATCTTTACTAACAACAGCAAAACAAGACCCAAGGAGACTCTAGCGTGACTTCCAGGCACAAGGCTGAGTTTATCTTGGTAGCACTGCTAGAGCCTAGTGGTGAATGCTTTATTATAAAGAGGAAGGGCTGGTGTGTCAGTGGGGATGGCATTGCACACAGCTTTGTAGGGTAGGATCTTATTGCAGCAGAGAAGGGTTCAAACTCTCTAAAGAGCATTTTCCAAGAAGCACATATATGTTTTCCCACTGATAAATGAGAGCTTTACAGATACTCCTATTCTCTGTTCTGAAAATATAATGTATATTTCCAACTATTTTTGTTTACCTCTGTGTGTAAGAAAGGTGTAATATAGGGCTTGCCAACACTGGGAAGTAGTCCAGAATGTCTACTGCAGAATAAACTGTCTTAAAACACCTTTGTGAACTTGAAGATGTTATTTGCTTTCTGACCACCTCTGGATCAAGACACAGTTTCTTTTCCTCTCCAGGAAGTCACTTCCCAAATGTTTACAACAGTCCTAAAGGAGAGGAAAACTTATATTTATTACAAGATATGTCCTTATATCAGGTATCTATGAATTAGTAATGGTTGGCTTCTCAGACACTTGATATGAAGAGAGAGAAAGCATAAACCTGATACAAAACTCTCTCTGGAGAGTATTTTTCTGTTTTTCTAGGGAGAACTTCTGCCTTAAGTTCCTCAGTAAGGCCTAAAGTTAGATGTGATGAAACCAGATTAGAGCCTTCCTGGGAACAGCTGCCTTGGAAGGGTTTGTTCCACAACACCTGGCATCCCTCGGAGACAAAGTCATTGTCCATAGGTGTGGTTCAGACCTGCCCATATATTCATGCTACTCAATGGACACACCATGGTCCCTCTTGTTCCTGAAATTCAATATTGGTGACCATGAGACCTTGCAACTGATGGCTCAGGAGCTGATCTGCGTGACGTGTAACCTGCAGGAAGAAAAAAAAGGCAGCTAATTTTCATTTAGATCAGATGCCTATATAGAGTAACCTGTCAAACCAGATCTGGGGCTGGCACAAAGAGGATCACACTGTCATATGTGGAGGGCAAGACTATCTTTCTGGGTGCCAGCCAAACTTGGATCTGCTTAAGGGAATAGTGAAACTGCCTTCAGAAACTTTGGAAGAGAGCCAGGCCAAAATAGCCCAGCTTATGAGAACATTCAGTGTGTCATTTTAAATTCTTCCTAGCTTCTTCTTTACATATAAAGCCTTTCACTCCAATAACCTTTCTCTTTTCTTCTGATGAAAAAAGCTGTGGAACAAGGCATTATGAAGAGGGGAGGACAAGAATTTTAAAAGTCTGAGATGACTCCTACCAAGAAAACTCTAGCCTGGTGGACCATCCAAGGAGTAAAAAGCAACAGATGAAGTAGGCTCATAAATGTAAGAACTCATGAGCAAACTGCTTTGTGTCTCTAATGCATGTGGGGTTTTTACTGCCTTGGCTCTGACATATGACTGCAGGGCTGTGCAAGCCACACTGATACCTCCTCCTCATGGTGCTAACACCAGATTGCAAGGACACTCTGTATGAGAAACTGACTCACTGAAAAACAAAAGCCTGAGCTTTCCCACCGAAGTCTACACCTCCAAAAGAGCCACCACGTCCAACAACGTTGTCGCATTCCACTAAGGGAAACAGCGAGGAGTTCTTTTAAAATTGATGGTTCAGAAGGAAATTACATCAAATGAGGCAAACGTTGCATCTGTGAACCGTTTATTGGTAACAGAAATAAAAGGGAGCTGCCCAAACGACAGGGGGCTGGAAAAGACAGAAAACAGGGAAGGAAACTGGAAAAGGAAGTGGAGAGGAGAGTGACCCAGGGAGTGCCGTCGGTGTCCACACGATGGGGGGATGGATGGGCTGGCTCTAACGAGCTTGCGGAGATCTGGAATGCTGGCAGGGCGTCACAGGCACGGCTCCCACAGCAACAGCAGCGGCCAAGCACGGGGTGAGTGGACGCCCAGACCAAAGGTGCAGGACCTTGGACAGGGTCTCGGCCACAGCCAAAGTGCTGGGCTGGGTCAGGGTGGCAAGGAAGCTCAGGAAGGGACACGGATGCGAGGCAGCTGGACAGGGGTCAGGGACACAGGGAGACAGGACAGGAGCAGGGGCAGCACAAGCCAGCAAGGGCAGGAGAGACAAAGGCACAGGCGAGGGCCAGGTCAAAGGAGAGAATGAGTCAGGGAATAGACAGCAAGCCTGCGAGCCGCAGTTCCAGTGAGGCCCCAAAAACAAAACTCAGAAGTCCAAAGCCAAAAGGTCCAAGTCAAAAAGCAAGTCTCAAAAGCCACCCAAAGCAAAAAGCACAATCTTCAAAAGCCCCTGCACAGCAAAAACCCCAGTTTCTAAAGTCTTCAAAACACACACAAAAAGTTCAATCTTCAAAAGCCCTAAAGTAAAAGACATAATCTTCCAAGCCCCTAAAAAGCACAAGGCAAAAACCACAATCTTCACAAATCCCAAAGCAAAAGGCACAATCTTTCAAGCCCGGACCCAAAGCAAAAACCACAGTCTTCAAAAAGCCCCAGGACATGTGACACAGTCACTTTTTGTGCCCCTTGGCCCATCCCAAAGCCTGCCTGCTGGCAGGAGACCTCTGGGCCAGTCCAGCCTGTCTCTGCCATTCCTTGGTGGAGGAGTGCTGCGGTCTGATTGGAGAATGTCTCTGGTGAGAATAGTGACTTCCGTGCCTGCCTGTCCCATATAGGGTGAAGCCAGGCGAAGTCTCTCCAAAGACAAGGCTTCTCCCCCATCTTCTCCTAGCTGCCTCCTGCAGCATGTGTGCACTCCCTCCCCAATCTCATGCCTCTGACAATTTTTGAAGCAAATCAAAACTAAATTGGTTCCTTAAAAATGTGGTGTTTGAGCAGTAGTGTGTATGTGCAAATCACTGTGGAAGACAAAAGAGGAGTGGGATCAAAATTCCTGTTAATGGGGTCCATGAACATCCAATAAAATTAGCTGATTCAGGACATAGCGCTTCTATGAACCACCAGATTTCTGAATGAGCCCACAGTTCATCCCAGTCTGCATCAATGGTCACACAAGCTGATGCCGGAAAAGTCAGAGTTCCTCCATATGACTCCTTTAAGAACAATTGTTGGGCTGGATCCATGGGGGTGGTTTGTCCATCTTTCTGAAGCAGTTCTAGAACTTTTAAAATCATAACGAAAAATAAAAAAATAAGTGATAATTAAATGCATACTTGATATATTCATTATTATTAGAGGGCTTTAAACAAATTAGGAGGAAAAAATATTTCATAACTGACGTGGTTATGGCTTGATCTCTCACAGCACAGGATGGAGTTTTGTGGAAGTTCTTCTTGGAAAGTATCAGGTGATCTTTTCAGGAACCTGGAAATCTTTATGAAAGAGTTTGTCATAATGGATTTGTCTGTAATACCTCCCAGAACCTAACAGTTTGGATCATTACAGCCTCTCTCCAAAAGGAGTTTGGAAAAGTCCTAGATTTCAGTCTTCTGTTGCAGTCAACTTTTGAAACGCTCTGTCACTTCTAGAACTAACATCTTCTCTTGTTCACTTTCCTCCCATCTTTCACTTACATCTTTAATTTTCTTCTTTTTTCCCCCCAGTCTTTCACAATGTTCCAGTTTCAATGACAATTTTTTCTATTTAGACTGCTAGCATATTCCCATTTTTCCATGTTCAGATTTTCCCATGTTCCCATTGATTTCACTTCACAAACTGAGGATCTGTTCATCCCTAAAACACACAATATAAATTGCCCCCAAACCTTTCATCTCAACACTTTCCAGCCTAAACATCCTCTAGCCAACGCATTTGGCTCATTTCCCCTCAGTCTTCCACTTTCCAAAGCTCCTTCAGTTTTCTCCTTTCCTCTATTTCTCACTTGTTTCTACAGCATTACAATTACTATGGAATTTGTGCTGCTGCCAAGGACCATTCCAAAAGCAAGGGGTATGTCAAGGAGGTCAGACATCCACAGCTCAACGTTACTCTTCATTTTCTGACTCCCTCCACAATGGCATTTGTTAGTCCTCTGTGTTTTCAATATGTCTGTCCCATCCTCAGGTTTTATCCCCTAAGCTCACTGGGCATGTCATGAGGTGCCACTCAGAAAAACCTGCAAGTGTGATGTTTGCTCTTTGGGGGAAGCTCTCGCTCTGAGTAACAGACCTAGTGTCAGTGCTGCAGGCCAGACTGTGCTGACAGTTTCCTTACCTGTGAATTAACACACAGGTCTGCCATGGAAAAGCAGCCGTGTAATTGGTGAGGTCCTGCAGTCTGGCTGTTCAGCAGTGTCAAGGCACTTGTGGCACATCTTGTATTTATCACTGCTCCCCACAGGTAGCACAGAAACATCACTTTAAATTGACAGAACATGACAGCGAACACAAAATCAATGCCAGATATGCCCACACATTAGTGGACTCCTTACACTACTTTATAAAAGTGGGGAATAAAAGATATTTTTTCCTTTTCCTTTAGTTTTGAAAATTACACACCCTCATCCGTAACTCAAGGTGAAATGTTTAGGTTAGTTTCTGTGCATGCCAAAGAAGGACACTCCAGTTTTCACAGATCCCAATCTGAGGTCAATTGTATAAATTTTCCACTTTTGGATTACATGTACAAACCCATTGTCACTGCATTAAAATAATCATCAGAAAACCCTGACAATACTCTAAAGGTGACAAGAAATAACTATTTTCTCCTTCTACAAACAAAACATGGAGATGTGATCTGCGGGAGCACAGGACCCTCGTACAACGGATCAATGTGATTACGCAAGAGTCCATTTATTGTTTACATTACTCCATTCTTATGCATTTCTGCAGCTGTAGTTCACGCAATCACGCACAACCCGATTGGATCTCCCACACTGTCCACGTGCTCTGCATGCACCTTTTGGGACACCTGGTTGGTTTCAGTCCAGGGTGGTACAGTCCCTCTTCATCTGTTTTATTATTCTATCTTCTAACATCTTCGTTCCCAATTTAGAACTGCTTGCATTCCTCAGGCCCTGATAAAGGTACTGAAGATAACTTGGCTGGGGCACCCTGACAGGGTTCTCATACCTTACAACAGTAATCCACAACAGGAAATTATCTGCAACGACAAGAGATCCAGTAGCAAAAGCCAATTTTTAGATGCCAAACTGAACATTCTGCTTTTCAGAAAAGCTCTCAGTCTATAGGAAAACAGATTCTGTAAGGAGTCATCACTTAGTCAACAAGGGAGACAACTAAGAATCACCAGGGTCTAATGAAAATCACCGTTACGTTCCTATATTCCTCTAAATAAAACAGAGATGTTTTCCCAAGAAATAAATTTTTTTTTTTTTTTTTCTGGAGGGGAAGCAATTTGGCCTTGTATTTCTAAATACATTTTACAATGTATTCACTGTAAATACAATGGCCTTCCAAACACTTTGTATCATATTGAATGCAGGAAGACTATTCTTGAAATAGCTTTTTGCACAGGTACTCTGATTGTGTTTTGCCTTCTTTGATCATTTTGTTGCTATGCTATTGATTTTTTCATTAAAACACAGACACAGTTTCCAACAACATACATGTTTAAAAGTACAGAAATCTTCCTCCTTTCATGATTAGGTTTACCTTCTCTGGCTCTATTTAATGAAATCTCAAAGGCCAATTGCTACATTGCGTATTCATTCAAAACTCCCATTAATCCATATATGTTACCATAATAATTTGTGATATCACTGCTATTTTCATAACATTATCATTTTCTAACATTATTACATGGAAGAGGAAAGAGAAGGACATAGGCTGTATGGAAAATAAGCTTTTATCCTAAACCAAAACCATCCATAATAATTAGCTACATCTGGGAAACTTTCATGATTACTAAAAGTAAATTGATTACTTTTAATTAATGTCTCTCTTTTACAGTGGCATCATTCAGACTGCAGAATGGACGTTTTGCTTATGGATTTTCTTCCGTGAGACTGTGTCTGTCCCACTCACTCCCATCCCCAACAATTCCAATTTTTACTTGTCAGCTTGACCAAAGTATGGCCTTCGGTAATTTCACATCCCAAGCTTATTCATCAGAACACCTAATAAAAGTGTTGAACTCTTTTATTGATAGGCAGTGGCACAAAATATGGGGCTTGGGAAATATCAGCCACCTCTGACTTTCTCTCCTCAGCTGTCGTAAGAAGTAACAGAGTACTGTTACCCAGTGACAGAGGGGCCTTGCTTTGTGCCCTCTATAAAATGAATCCTGTTGGCAAATAAACCCAAAGATGGCTATTCTTCTTCTGAAAAGTATTGTCCATCACAGTCTTCCAGAAACCCTCAATGGCCAGTTCAGCTTTCAGCCACGGGTTGCCAATTGCTTTATATGTCAGAATGAAAACTGTCAAACACGCAATCTGTGGGGTGTCACAGGCCATCACAATTTATAGCACTGCAAATACAGCTCAGGCTGGGTCTACATCTTCTGCTTCAGACTGAAGAGCTGTCTGGGTTCTGGGGAAGAAAAGGCAGCCTCAGCAAATGCAGCACCACAGATATATAGCTCAGTAGACAGAGGGCCAGCAAGTGCCAGGGTTAGAGATGGCCAAGAGATTCCAGATAACCCCATCATTGATTAGAAAATTCTGGTTATGATTAAAAAAATGTCTTTTTTTTTTCCCAAGAGTCCACTTTCTGTGACACATAATATATTCATATCTTCTTTTTTTTTTATAATTGCAAGTATATTCTATTACTCATATGATAGTGAACTGGAATTACTTAAATAGTGAGACTATGGTCCATCACAAAAGATTAAGTCAATGACACCAATTTAACACAGAGAGCACAAGGTAACACAGGAGCATTTTATATAAAAAATATTTTTGTAGAACTGGGGGTTTTTCAGTATTCAGCTATTTACCAAGGAATGAAATTTTCCGTAAGAAAACAAAAATCCCAAAACATCAAATTTAAGTTAAATTGCAAGTGAGGGGTACTCATTCCACAGACTGGATCACTGAGCATCAGCTGTTCATGAGTGTCTCATGTAGTATTAACCCTCACAAGTCCAGTAGCAATGCATCAGCCTATTTAGTGCTGCAACCCCATTACTTAAAAATCCTTTAAAAACACCTATGAATGTGGGACAAGTTACACAACTGGAACACTGCAATCATAGAATCATACCACTCAGGACTTCAAGCTTTTCAGAAGGGACAGGCTGGAAAGGAGGGCAGAGTATTGGACTCTGTGTTAAAGGAATGGAAATTGTCAAAAGCTGCCTCTGAAAAACAGACACAAACAAGTTGAAAGCATGTAGGTTAAAAGGAAGGACAGGACTGACAAAGGATACCTGTAGTGGGAATCTACTACAGTCTGACTGACCGGGGGAGCCTGCTGATGAGGCTTTCTTGCTTCAGCTACAGGCAGCATCAGACACATCTCTCATCCTGTTAGCAGATTTCAGCCACCTGGATATCTGTTGGGACAGTAGCAGAGCTGTCTGCAAGCAACCCAGGAGACTCCCAAAGTGCATAGAGGATTCATCCTGAACTGCATCCCAATAGGAGTGGCCAGCAGGTCAAGTGAAGTGCATGAGAACTCAGAAAAATATTGCATTAACATTATTAAGATTAACCATGAATTTATGAGCACTTAATACATACAAAGCAGATAACATGTGCTGCGAAGAAAAAAATCGGGAACAAGCAAGTTAACTTAATTTGGTGGCCCAGTGGAAGGTGGGGAATGGGAGCTGTGAAAAATCTAGAATTAAGTGAGACCCCATCTTGAGTGCTGCATCCAGCTCTGGGGTCCTTGGCACAAGAAAGATGTTGGAGTGTTCACTTGTTGGACTGAATACACGGGAGGGCCACAAAGATGATCAGAGGGCTGCAGGCTTTCTCAGATAGCCCAGAGAGGTGGGACTGCACAGCTTAAAGTAGAGAAACAGCACCAAGGAGATCTCGCTGTGGCCTTTGTTCCAGTACTTAAAGCAGGCTTAGAAAATGAGGGAGTGCAACTTTTTACATGGACACGTAGTGACGGGACAGTGAGGAATGGTTTTAAACAAAAAGAAGAGAGATTTAGATTAGATTTTAGAAAGAAATTCTAAGGTGAGGGTGCTAAGGCACTGGAACAAGTTGCCCAGAGAAGCTGGGGGTGTCCCTTCCCTGGAAGTGTTCAAGGACAGGTAGGATGGAGCTCTGAGAAATCTGGTCAAGCGGAAGGTGCCCCTGCCCATGGCAGGGAGTCAGAGCTGGATCACCTTTAAGGCCCCTTCCAACCCAAACCATGCTATGATTCTATGATTCTGTGATCCATTTAAGAAACAAAATTGTAGCTGAAGTATTGCTTTCTAGCTAGGAAATGGTTCTAAAACATGGATGAGTTTTAAAGTAGAATCATTTTCATTTATCTCTGGAAAGGACAGTGAAAAGGCAGAATCATTATACAAGAGGGATTGAGAGAAATACAGTAAAAAAGTGTTACAGCTGCATAAGCCATATCAGGAGATTCCTAATTACTTGGAAGTCTAACACTAATCACAACACTAAAAGAAACAAGGACATCACAAGGAGCAGTATACAACCTCTTGTCTTCAGTCTACACCAAAAATGATTAAGCATGAGCAGACTTTTAGCTAAACTGGTTTAAATAAGGTGACAGTAGTACAAGCCAGTACAAGAACAGGCTAATGAACACTAAGATAAATTAGGTGCATCTGAGTCATCAGGAATTTATGAAATTCAGTGTAGACTACTTAAGGATCTACCCCATGTATTCTCTTTGCCATCAATAATTATACCTGAAAATGAAAGAAAAGTGAGGGTGGTCCCAGAAGACTGTAAATTAGCTATCAGTATAAACAAGAAAGGAGGGAAAAGATCTAGGGAATTATGAACCAGTTAACCTAACACTGATTCTCAGAAAAATATTGCATTAACATTATTAAGATTAACCATGAATTTATGAGCACTTAGTGCATACAAAGTACATAACATATGCTGCGAAGAAAAAAATCAGGAACAAGCAAGTTAACTTAATTTGGTGGCCCAGTGGAAGGTGGGGAATGGGAGCTGTGAAAAATCTGGAATTAAGTAAACTTAAGAGCAAATTAACGAAAGAAGCTCTGAATAAGAGAGGTACACATGTAATAGAAAAATATTCATTGAGACACTAGTTCACAACCCGGTTGGAGAGCAAGGACACTTCATGAGTCCTCAGGCAAACAGGTCCAGATGTATTAGTATTGGTACTTTTGGTATTTTCACCAGCAACCAGGATGAATGTGTTTGCTAGTCCTATAGAGCTATAGAGAGCTGTGAGCTGTTGGAAAGAATAGTCTTGAAAAGCATCTTGCCAAAAAAAAACTGCCCAGAGAACAAGAAGACTGAAATACATAAACACAAATGCAAAATTATTCAAAGAGAAATATGTAAATGCACAAATTAATAATAGAAAATATCTGTCTATGCAGGAAAAACTGCAGCAAAGTATCAGCATAGTGGACTCAAATCAAATGAGACAATGCAACGCTTCTGAAAAAGAGGATAAACTTAATTCTCAGCATTACTAGCAGGAATTTCCAAAGTAAAAAGACAGGAGACAATTACTGGTTCTGAGCGAAGCACAAGATAAACTGCTCTCTTCAGTTGGGGACTTACTCTCAAAGAAATGAAAGGAAAAAATGAAAAGAATGAAAAAAGATCAGTAAGAATTACGTGGTTTAAAAACCAGCATAGGTGATGAAAGGTTGAAGGACCTGAGTTGCAACAGGGCAATAAGAAAACTGACAGCAGCTTTCAAAGATATAACAGCCCATTACAAGGATGATAGCAGTCAATAATTAAACCTACTGTAGGACTAGGCATAATCAGATTAGTTTCTAAGCAGCAGATTGAGGAGACAGCTAACTAGATATGTAGGGAAATAAACAGAATTAAGACATTAGAAAGACTTGGAAAAACAAGCAAGATAGATCATGTCCTAAAGAAGACGCTTTTTCTGGCTCCATTGTGAAGAGGGGAAATTCAAGCAAACCACTTTAAACCTTGTTTAACAAGGTTTACAAACATTTTCTATTCTTTCACAAGTCTACTATTTAAATACTGAAGTAGCCGGTAAGGCACTCATCCTCAACACTATTCTTCGCCTTCCACTGGGCTGTAGAGAGAGCACACCTGGAAAATGCTTTGTTGCATAGTGCTTTACGTGCAGCAAAGCAAAGGGTAACACCTGCAGTTCTGCCTCCAGCCATTCCTTCTGTCATGGTTTGAAAATAACTCATGAAAATCATCTAAGGGACTCATGACTGAGAATAAGAATTGTGGGAGAAATATTTTAAGGCAAGAACAAGGCTTAGTTTAAACTATAAGGTAAATTTATTAACAAGACTAGAAGAGGATAACAAACAGTAAAATTAGTTTTAAAACACCTTTCTTCCCTTCCCCCAACCTTCTTATCTTTCTCACCAAACACAGGGATACAAAACATGGAGGAGATTCTCTCCGTTGTACTATGGGGTCCTTCTTACAGGGGATATAAGCTTCTTCAGGGTGGTTTTAATTTTTACGAAGTAGCACCCCGGCCGAACTGCTACAACGTGAGTCCCTGCCATGGACAAAACAGTCATCCCAAAACTGATTTTGCGTGCGTCATTAATTCACGGGGTGTAGTATTTTAAGGGTGAGCTGTTCTAGTTTGGAAGCAAGGGCTCTCTTCCTCTATCTCTAGAAGCAAAGGATCTCCTCTCTCTGAGTCTTCCACTAGATTACAGCTTTTTAGCATCCACCTGCTCCAGCGTGAGCATCTCTTCCCACAGGCCGTCCAGTGGATCTCTGCATCCCCCCATGCACCCATGAATTATAGGGAGACAGTTTGTTTCACTATAGTCCTTACCATGACCCCCAAAAGGAACCCGGTTCCAACATTAGTACACTCCCTCCCCCTCTCTCTTTACTGACCTTGGTGTTCGCCATGTTGTCCTTCTCACATGCTCAATTTTCTCTTCTCCGATGAATGGGAAAACAAAAGAAAAAAACCCTTGTTGCCTACAAACACCATTGCTAACAAGTTTTTACCAGTTCAAAAACTTTCATGGGGTCTTGCAGCGCTGAAAAGCCGATCCTGTCCGAATTCCGCACCAGGGAGCTGTTTGCCATATCTCTGCTGCTAGCTTGGCAGTCCCATGCTTTTCGCAGCTCACTTCCACGTGTCTCCAGGGGCTCCACAGAGCTCCAGCAATTCTGGGCTTTTTTCCACAGTTCAGGTGGCTCCAGTTGTTTCTGGCGTCTCCAAGTTGACGGTGGTTCCAGGCTTCCCCGGGCTTCAGGCTTCCTGTGGCCCCGGCTCCGCGGTTTTGGCCGGGTGGCCCCAGCCGCATGGTCCCGGGCCTCAGGCCACATGGCCCCGTGGCTGCGGTCCCCGCCCAGGGGAGGAGCCACCGAGGTTTCTCCCTTCCCCTTTGTTTTACATACCCTTAAAAATGTTTTATCACAGAGGCGTTACAACCCTTCCAACTGGCCCAGCAGCATGCCCATCCCCACAGCCCGACAGGATTGGTCCCGTCAGGCATGGCAGAAGCCTCTAGCAGCCCCTCACAGAAAAAAACACCCCTGTGGTTCAGCCCCCTCTTTTCCAGCCATACACAAACAACGGAACGAGCCATGCACAACCAGTGCACCCTCACAGTTCTGAGCCTTTCACCCGGAGCTGCTGTGGCAAGGTTTTTCCCAGGGCATACGTTTTGCCTTGCTCTTGTTGCTCTCAGGTTACTATTTTCACAGTCCTGCATCTGCAAAACCCAATATTCTTCTTGTATCAGGTTTCCCAGGGGAGGCAATGCACGCAACTCACCTGTTCTTTCTCTCCCTTTCCTTCCTCCTTTCCTTTGTAGTTTTAGTTCATATTAGAGCATTACTCCAAATGGAAGTGTGAGTCAAGGTATGTAGTGCTAGGGAGAAAGTACAGAGAGAATTCACCATGTCATCTTTATTGTCATCAGCTGCTGCACTGTAACTTTCACTGTTGCAATTGATGTCTGCCATCAGCCATGGAGCAAAGTTTTATGTATGTAAGCCTGTCTCAGCATCCTTAGTCCAAAATTTTAGATTATAGAAGAGTAGAAATTGCCTAGTGTAAGCAGAAAGTGCCACCTGAGATGCTGAAATTGTTAGTAGTAGAACCCAGGCCTTTTTTCCTGTAGACAAAACAAGAAAAAAACTATGACAACTGGATAATAAGAAAGCCAGACATTCTGCTCTTAGTAATGATCCTTACCTATAACTGCTAGAGAAAAAACAGCTACAGCAAAATTTTTGTCAGACCTACTGAAAACCAGCAAAATCTGTGAACTTTGGCCATTTCAGACATTACTTGCAGCCCCTTCTTGGTTTATAGCAGTACCACATTCATGGCTGGGCCAAAACCTGTTCAAAAATACATTAAGAGAAATGAGTGAGTAAGACAGAGAAAAGCTATTTTGAGGAGACTCAACTGAAGGAACCAGTGATCTCAACTCCCATGTGGTGAAGGAGATCATGATGGGTGCCCTTCCTCTCCTTCACTGTGATCAGGATGTAGAACACTTGGTACAAGCACTGTGGCCTGATGTCTCTGAAAGTCACAAACGTCAATATTGCTTCCTTCAGCCCAGGTCTCATGGTATGAGTGTTGTACCAGAACTCCCCTAAGGGTTTGGTAGGGAATAAGGCCCCATTCTTTCATTGTATTTTTTAACAACTTAGATCTGATTTCTGACACAACTGTATTTGATCATGATATTCAGTCCTATCCTCTTATTGTGCAGACATGAATTGTACAGAGTCTTTTCATCAAAGATGTTTATGTCTTGACTAATTCAACATTCAGGGGATTTGGTAAATGTATCCACTGGGAGCGAAATAATGTCAAAAATTTAGGAAATGTGACTTATAAGGAAAAGGTGAAGAAACCAGCCTTAGTTTTGCTAGCAAACTGAAGGTGTAGCAGAAACATGGTAACAGGCTTCTTGCTGTGTAAAAAGCTGTGATGAGGAAGGCAGGGAAAATTTGTTCTCTATGTCTATTGTAGATTTGGCAAGAAATAAACCTCTGAATTCTCACATGGTGTTTCACATCAGATAATAGGAAAAGCTTTCTGTTCACTCCTCATTGACCAAAGCTTTAAAGAACACACTTATCAGGCTTGGGGAAGGGGTACTGGGTTCTGTCTGAGCAGGGATGAATTAGGAGATCTCTTGAGATCTTCACCTACACCTATTCAACTTCCATGATGTAAGCTTGGGAGTAGTACCAGAGACTAACAACCAGAATCTTTCCCTTTCACTCTTGCTGTCACCCTTGTTCTCCTTCTTTCTCTAGCTCTATGCCTTTCTCCTGTATAGCATTTAAAATTTAAAAAAAAATTTATACATTTATACCAAAATGTTCAAACCATTCAGCAGAGCCCAGGGGAGCCTGAAGGGTTCCTTTCAAGTCTCCAGTGTACAAACATACTGTATAGTCTCTAAAAGGATGATTGATAGTCTGAAGTTCAACATATTCAGGAAATATGTGTGATTTACAGAAAAATAATAACTGCATTCTTCTGTTAAAGAATTCTGCATATGCTGTGAGCTGCTCAGATGCTGAGGCAGGGTGACCAGCTTGCAGCTAAGGGGAATCCAAATCTTCTTCTGTGAAGCCAACAACAAGTTTTTTGACAGTAATATGACAGGTTACTTCATTTAATGACATTTTTTGGTCTGCTAAAAGATTTGGAAATGTACTGGTAGGATTTTTTAGCTGTTAGGTCAAGAAGTGATGCAACTTTATGTCTTTGGCAAAGGCTTATTGTCAGTGATTTTCAAGTATTTCTGTACTACAACTACTTCATGTCTTGTAGTTGCTTGTAGAGTATGCAACAGTCCTTTAAGTCAGGAACTAAAGAAGAATTTAGTGCCCTATATATCTCCTTCAAAGCACCATTAACTTTGTATTAGGGCTGTTACACCAGACAAGCAATACTCTGCTGTCAGGGAATCAATGCTGTGTTGACAGCCTGAGGGGGTACTCACCACTCTCCTTCGCAAAGCTGGCTCATTCCCAAATTATATTTATATAGACTTCTGTCACTTACTTGGTGTTTTCCAGATGCCATTTATAGCTAACAGTACTTCATATGGCACCTTAGGTAATTGTTACTCACTAATCTAATCAGAAAGACACTCACTGTGTACAGTTTCACTGTAACATCAATTCTTGATTACAAAAGTGAAATACATTTACGACAGCTTTAATCTATTTGTTTCACTCCCCTGTCTTTTGCCTGGATTTTTCAGAGGACGAGTGAGTCTGAACTGCAAGTTTAAGGTCATTCCCCTAAATTAATTTATGAGTGGTAGAACATAGAATGTACAAGGAACAAAGACTAAAATGTATTCCTAAGAGGAATTCCATCTTTGAATGTTTCTGTGAGGCTGAACTGGTAGTCAGTATCAACATAGAGCTGGACATACTGATCAGTAATTGCAATGGATAGAGTTACATTTTATGATGGCTGACAGCTTTCTGAGAGGCAGAAATATGTGAAGAAAAGTTAAGAACTTCTGTCTCTAATTTTTTTATGAGGCCAGCTTTTGTAGATGTGGTCAGTGCAAGGCTTTGATGGCATTAACTGAAGCTAGATCCTTCTCTATACAAATAGATCACCTAAATCCAGACTAAGTGACTGAAAGGAAGAGCCATGCCAGTGACTTCTGCTGGGCACTAAGTTGGGGGTATGTTGCTTAGAGGTTGAATAAAAGCTGAACTGTTTGGTTGGTTTTATTCCAAAATAAAGAACATCTTAACATTCATGGTCTTCTCAAGACTTTTTTTAAACCTGTGGGGCAAATAGTTACAAAACTGTCATTTATAGCTTTTCTTTTAATACTGAATTCTTTCAAAGCTCTGAAAAAATATCTTCAAGTACAGCAACCTTTCATTGATTCAGTTCTTTGTTCATCTTTTATACCAGAGGAGTCCTGAAAATAAGGAAGACATCTGACAGCTTGGCTTGTTTTGATGAGCAATTTGTAGACTCTTCTCCAACAGGATTTATTTACCGGCATGTTTGTGTTCTTGGCAAGCTGTATGGCTATCACATTTTCATCTACTTGCACCACACTGCTGGCATCTTGGTTCACAGCACCCCTAAGCAAGAAAGCAATAGAAGCTTGATTTTTTAAAATTAACATTTTCCGTGATGTCTTATTGTTTTATCCTGGTCATGCTTGCAGATTTTAGGAATAAGATTTCTGTGCACTGGTTCCACCTCCATTCCAGTGTCTTTAGAATGTGTCAGTTTTGGTTACCCAGGAGGAAATCCCACACTTTTTTTAAACCTTCTTTTAAAGCCCTAGGAATTTTCAGTTTCTGCTGATGTCTTCAAAACCTTAAAAAGCCCAGTTAATCAGATCCTAAGAAAAATTGTGATGTTTTCATAAGTATCACACTTTGTTCACTACAGATTCTAGCAAGGCTTAAGCACTGATGCCCTAACCTGATAATATGTGTAAGGATGTACTGATAAATTCCCTGTGTGTGTGTGTGTGTGTGTGTTCAGCTGCTTTATCATGCAATATAATAAGAAGATCAGACATTTAGCACACTCATCAGATATTTCTCTTTTTTTGTTCTTGTATCATAGACTAGTCACTGGTCATCCAAAGTTATGTTTAAGAACAGTTCTCTCATGTAGCTAATATCAGCCTCATAAATGCTGCGACCACATTTGAGGCAGCAATGGAGGAGGGGACTGAGTGGAAGAGATACCCAGAAGACTGTTAGTAATGTTCAATTAAAAGCAAGGCTTTCAGATAGTTTTCTAAGAAAAAAATAACTAAGAACACAGGAGTAGAAGGAGAACAGGACACAATAAACCCAGGGTTTTATCAAAGTTACACTATCCAAAACTGTTCTGTTACATTTGATAAAATAACTATCAAGACAAAGAAGCTATCTAAATCCCATCTAACCGAAGCTGAGTAAAGCGATTCCTATGATGAAACACAGAAATTGAACTAGGAGTTAGTACAAAACACTGCAAATAACGTTAGAGAAGATATAGAAAAGGAAGTAATCAGATCTTGCATTGAAGTGAGTTGCTAGTACAGTTCCTCAAGGATAAGTCTTGGAAAACTATTATTGAATTACTTTACTTATTTATAACAAAAGAAGCCATGAAAATCCACTTATATAAAGTATTAAATAAAGTTTTCAATAACGAATTTGATAGAGATGTGCTCACAAAATTTGACGATAGAAAAGTCGAGAGGTGCTGCCAATATAGAATTATGCTACCCATAGCACTCTGTGACCTTGCAAACTGGAATAACAGTAATAATAAAAAAATCTAACAAGACCAATAGCAAGGTCATTCTCTTATGGACTATTATCTTGACCTTTAGCTTTATAATGAGTTCTCACCAGCTGTAAATGGCAGAGCAATACTTTAGTATATCTGTTCATCACAAGATGTCCACATAGCAAGGATGTGGTGATCCTGGAAAATACAATTGTGTTAGCTGCATAAGTCAGGTGAAGTGTTTCTAACAGGCAGTAGTCTCTTGTGCAGCTCCTAAGAGTACTATAAGGATAGAATTTCCTCTCCATAGCAGTGATATATCCCCAGGGGTAGGTTAGTGATGAGTTAATGAGCAAGCCTCATCTGGAAGAATATGAAAAATGTTCAATAAAGATAAATTCAAATAGGGCTAGGCTAAGACAGGACTTACCAGTGTGCAGAGAGACCATCTCTTTAGTGAATACTTGACATGCTTGACATGTTTAGTCTAATGGAACAAGGCCTGAACAAGAAAATGAGAACTCTTCATAAATATATCAGAGACATAAATACTAAAAAAGAACTATATAAGTGAAGGCACAATGTTAGCAT
>VYZT01002692.1:0-22386 GCA_013400735.1 Pomatostomus ruficeps
ATCCATAATTCCATCCATAACTGTTAGTAACTGATTCTGTGAGTAAACACAGCTTGTGGAGCTGAGTTCGTTTTAATTCTTCTCCCTGCTACTGTAGCAATTAAAACTTCCATGGAAGAAAGCAGGGGTTAGGTCAGATATTATATAAATATACACAAAACCTGTTAAAAAGTAAGTTTAGTGCCACACGGAGCTTCTTACTTTAAAAGGAAATTTTGAAGTGTGCCAGCAAGTGGTTACTGCAAGTACCAGTGGCTTTCCAGCCCAGCAATCCTCCAGGGCCAGAGCAAACCAGGCTGGGGGTGGACAAAGGATACGAAACTCCTGCTCCGGGGCTGCTGGCAGCTGGAAAAAACAAACTATTAAGATGCGCTAATTGCCCCAAGGGCGGATCAGTTGTGCATTTTCCTAACGAGCGGGAAGCTTTTTCCGTAGTGCAAGAGATGGCAAATCCAGATCCCGGCAGGGCTGGTGCAGAGGGGCGATGGTAACGTGAGGAAACCTGGGACAATCCCTGACAGCCTGTGCCGGGAATCACCCTTCCCATCAAAACATGGAAGAGAAATTGGTGGTCCAGGAATGGAGACAGTCAAAGAAGGTCGATGAAATATTTGACCATTTTGTATTTAACTCGCTTCTCTGAAACTTGTATGCAAAGTGCCAGCCCGATGCAAATCAACGCTGCTGAGTCATGGCCACAGTGGGGGGAAAAAAAGGTAATTTAAAGTGTGACCCGAAAACTATCGTGAGGGAAAGAAAAAAAAAATCATCCTGCAGCTTTTGGGTTTGGAGTTTGAACCACTCCTTCGTGACAGTCACAGCGTACAATTAGGGGACAGCGTATCAAGATAAGAAATGCTTACAACAATTTAAATTAAACATTTATAAAGCCCAAATTACTGTAAATATCAGGTAAGGAGTGCAAAACTATTTTTTCATCACAACATTTTTCAAGAGATTAAATAAAGAAGCTGCCAGGTTCTTAAAATCAAAGGTACAGCAGAGTAGATGGGTAAAACTCAATAGCAGCAAAGCCAGTTATCCGCTCCGGGGGTACTTTATATAAAATAAGAATGTATCAATGAAAAGGACATGATTAGGTCATTCTGCATTAATTTCTCTAAATATTTCGGGGATCATTCTGCAGAGGTTCTGGTTTAAGGCTGCGGGGTTTATTTTAACCCCGTTTTTCGCCGCGCTGAGGATGCAGGGCGGTGCTGAGGGAGTCTGTGGAGGCACAGGGGACAAAAGCCGCTTTTCTACTCGAGCATCCCGTGCCGTTCCCCTGCCCGTCGCTCCCGGGAAGGGAGCCCGGGGCTGGCTCAGCCCGGGGTCGGGCAGGGATGGATCTGGAGTTGGGGTTATCGCTGTTCTGTGTCCTGCCGGTGCTCGCAGGAGGGGACAAAGTCCTGCTCGTCACTCTGGCGTCACTCGGGCATTTATCTTCAAAGGCCCCGTTGTTAGGGAGCTGTACCGGGGCAGAGGGAGAGGGGTGGGAACGAGGACTTTGGGCTGAACCGTGGCTGCGGCGGCAGGGCTGCAACCCCCAGCGCTGAACTTGGGGTGTTCCGGGGGCTCGGCCAGCTCCCCTGACCCTGTGTGAGCGTGCTGGATCTCAGTCCCCAGCACAGCTCTTCCCTTGAATTCCCATCCTAGTTGTTCTGCTGGCTGGGGTTTAGGAATCTGTTTGGAGACAGTCTTTATCCCCGTTGTTTCCTTCCAATCACATCCCTCCACTCGGGCGCTGTCCTGCCTTTCCCTCTTGGTTTGGGTGAGGCCACCTGAGGAGAACATCCCTGGCTGGAGTTTGGGTCAGGGCTCTGCCCCTGAGTGGGTGCTGCGAGAAAAACCCCTGAGCGCTCAAACGAAGGACAAGAGCAGCAGCTGTAGTAGAGTTTATATTCCACTGATCATGGGACTTTGGGTTGTTTCCTATCTGTTTTTCAGTAACGTGTCTGGTGGTTATAAAATGAGCAGTATTTATCTGACCCGGGAGGCAGAGACATTACCTCATTGTCACGGGGTCAGTGGCAATTAGACTGCAAAGCCCAGCCAAGCAGTGCCGCTGGGTACAATAGTCTGTGGCAGGCTTAACCTTTACGGTCACCGCTGCCGCGGGGGGACAGCCTGGGAACAGCCGGAGCAGAAATGCCCTTTCCTCCCCAAACCCCTCCCAGGCAGCTCGCACACGCTTATCCCTGCCTGTGTCAAAAGCCTGCAATATATTAATTCAGGCAGGATGGGCGGCTTAATGATTTATATCGGTTCCGTCTCGATTTGGAGTTAAAAATTAAGTTCGTCCCCAAAACGGTGTAGTAAGGACTGAGTGAAATGCAAGAGCGATAATTTACAGCCATCAGTCAGCCCGTGCTCACCGTCAGCACGGTGTGCAAAGGTGAGCAGCCAGGTCAGCAGCCGTGCCCAGTGTCACCAGCCTGATTTAAGCTGCACCTGGAGACGGCGACAATGACACCGGGGCCTACCCACTGCTGCCCACCAGCAGCTGAGTCTGTGCTCGAGGGCGTTTGGAACTGAAACCAGGCGCTTTTCCTCTCTGGAGGTGGCACCCTGATATTTCTGGCCTGTTCACACTGGGTTGTTCGTCATACACGGCTCCTGTCTGTGCCTCGCAGGCCTGAATCACGAGCCAGAGCCCGGCTCTGAACTGCAGAGCCGCTCGCTCTCAGAGAGCACCTCGAGCAGTCACCCCACAGGAGCCAGGGATGGAGGACGCTGGTCCCCAGCTCGCCCCTGTTACTCCTCCGTGCCTGCAAGGGCCTGTCAGGGCCAGGACAGGAATGTGCCGCAGCAGCCGTGCCTCAGCCTGGCCGCCTGCCACCAGGGCTTCCCTCCTCCCCGGAGTCACCCCAACCTCTGATTCACGCTGTCTGCCCGGCCTGCTCCTGCACGGCTTCCTGCACCACCTCTGCGCTTCTGGTTCCGGAAAACTGAATGTTCTGCCTGTTTATTTTTCCATGGTACAAACCGTGGGGTTTGGCGTAGGCTGAGGTAACCCTGCTGTCCCAGAGAGAGAAGCTGGGAGACAGGGGAGGGGGCAGCACTGCAGGCAATCTTCCCTTGTGCTTTACAATTCCAGTTGCTCAGAAATAGGGTGAGGATGTGGGTAAGGAGCAAGATTTTCCCCTACAGCCATGTCAGACTGAGCACTTGGCCCACAGAAAGACCAGGAACTAGGCTTGGAAAAGGTCTGCAAAACAAAAATTGGAGAGTTTATGTTCTTACCTTGCAGGCACCAGCTCAGGCCCCAGGTTTGGGGTCTCAGTTCTTAGACAGGCGATGGGGAGAGGAGGGAGGGTGTGTACGGGAGGCAGGAGAGCCTCTGGCACAGGGTTGCAGCCTCTGGTCAGCACAGAACACGCTTCCAGCTGCTTTTCTCCCTGCTGGAATCGCAGCTGGGAGCTCTGCCCAGGGCGAGGTGGGAAGCAAACCACAGCACGCCCTGGGCAGCAGCCTGGAAGAGCCACACAAAATGGGAACCGGGAGCAATGCTCTCTCATGGCCAGGGAAGATTTTAATCTGCTTCTTCCAGATAAAAGCTCTTCACTAGCAAGGTGTCCCTGAGATAGGAGCTGCTTCATTCCTCCTTGGATGCTTTTTTCCTTCAAACCCGATACCATGGGCCTGCTCCCCAGTGAGGGATCCTGCAGCTCACTGTCCGTGCCTGCTCCAGGCACCAGCCAGGGATTTTTATTCACTCCACCACTGCCCTGGCAGCTGTGCCGGTGCTGAGGAGTGGCTGTTGGTAGAGCATTCCCTCAATAAATGGGTTGCTTTGTTTGGGGTGGTACGAGGCGGCTCCTTCAGGGCCATCCATTCATCCCAGACACCCTTGGCTCTGCTGATTTCCTCTGTGCAGGAAATCTTCCCAGAGCCAGGAAGAAACTCAGGAGCGGCCGTGATGGCACTGACATCAAAGGGCTGCGAGGAACCTGCCTTTCCATCTCTTCCCAGCATTTCCATCGAGCAGGTTTTGGAGGCCACCATTTCCTTCTATTCCTCCCACTTCCTAATTTTAGGGAGAAAAAGGGAACGAGCCCTGGTTGCTAACCACAAGCACACACCTTCGGGAGAGAGGCTCCTGACGCAGCAGGGCAGGATGGCTGGGAGCACTGGGGATGAGCCCAGCAGCAGCATTTCCCCGTGGGTAACTCATCCCGCCCCGCCAGCCCTGCCTGTTTGAGGCTTCCCACAGCCCTGCCTTCTCCCAGACTTGGAGCAGCTGCAGGTTCGGGGGTGTCTCCAGGGTGACTCTGGATTTCCGTGCGTTCTGGGTTTAAACAGCTTAATTCTCTCATCAGCTCCAGATCTCAGTGGACACAGTCCAGGTTGCTCTCTGCAGAAGTCTCCTGGCCATTGAGCTGACCTTTTGTGCTGGAATGAGATTCACTGGCAGCAAAAATTCAAATTAAAGGCAGTAAGTGCATTTATCAGTAAGGGCAGCCAGTCACAGGGCCACATTGCAAAGGTCTACACCAGAATTAGCATCACACAGAGATGTTCTTGAAGATGTGGGGCACTTTTCCCACCACTTTGGGGTTGGACACTGCGAGATTCTCTGTGATTTGGGTCCTGCAGGTAGCTGTGCTACTGCACAACCCCAGGTTGCACCAGGGGAGCTTTAGATTAGATATTAGGGAAGTTTTGTCACAGAAAGGGTTGTAAAGCACCAGAACAGGCTGCCCAAGGAAGCAGAGGAGTCGCCACCCCTCTAAGTGTTCCAAAAACCCCGTGGAAGTGGCATCGAGGACATGGCTTAGTGGTGAACGTGGTGGTGGGGCTGAGCTGACCATTGACCTGATGATCTTTCCCAGCCTTAACCATTCTGTGATTCTACTTGATTGAAAAGGTTCTTTGGTTTGTAAACAATGAATGATCCTGCGATGAAACTGATGTGAGAACTCCCGTGGTGTGTAAACAGAGGCGAGCTGCAGCTTTCAGCTCCTTTGGGGGCTGCTAACACCGAGGGGATAGGATTTTCCTCCTGGAGTGTGATTGCACACGATGTTTGCACCCATCATTCATAAGGAAAAGTTTCTTGCAGACTTAACAGATTGTGTTTCCATCTCTGCTGCGTAAAAACAGTGTTATGGACACAAGCGAAATGGAAATCATAACACAGCATCTCCACTATTTTAAGAGTCGCATTGGAACACATGGAACAGAGATGGAATTCCACTCCTCTCTGCCTTCAGATTTGGTGTTCTGTGTATTTACTTAGCGCTAGAAAAGGAAAGTGAAAACAAACCCGTTGCCTCAATAAAGCCCAGGAATGGGCTCTGCTCCTGCCCATGCCCTGGGGACCAGGCACCGTTTCCAGGCAGTGGAAGGGCCCCGGGCAAGGGAGAGCTGCAAAATCATTCCTGAGATGAGGCAAGAACGGGAGAAAAGCGCTGAGTGTCAGGGTGGGGAGAGCCGGCTGAGGAGCTCTAATGGTGAGAAAGCCGAGGGATGGGTCTGAGGGAGGACAGCGCTTCCGGAGGGAAGGGCTGACTGGAAATGGTCCGGCTGTTCCTGCTCCGTGGGGCTCCCGGGAAGCACCTGCCCCGCGGCCGTGTCTCCAGCTGGCAGCCTGTTCGCACAGGCTCGGAATGCGTCCTGGGCTGGGACCTCGGCTCCGCGCAGGGCGCTTCTCCCAGCTCCTGGTTACTGCTGAAATTTCAGGCCTTTTCCCTGTCCTGCACTGGCTCAAACTGCTCCTGTTTCTCCCATGGAGACCTGAGCACAGGGAGAAGATTTGGGCATTTCCACGTCAGCAGTCAAGCTCTAAATCAATCAGATTTTTCTGGGGTTTTTTATTCTGCAAACTCCTCCGTGCAATTCCAGCTGCATCTCCTGAGTTACTTTGATTCGGTTCAGAGTTATTCTTTAATTTTTTCTCCTTACATAATTGTAATTCCAAGTCTCCCCCTCACACAGGCAACTGCAGCAAAGCAGCCAGGACTGGGCAGGCTGCTCTGATCCAAGTGTCCGGCGGGGCATTTCCCACATGCACGTCACCATTCCGGGGTGACAAAGCACCTCGGCAGGGGTGTTCGGTGGCACCTCCAGAGCACTGCTCTGTATTTGCCTTTCCTTCCTCTGTTTCAGAAGAAAAGAGCGGGTTCAGGCTACGTGCTGACAAGCCTTGGCCATTCTGGATGGCAGGAGGGGTACGAGGCTCGGCGCCGCGAGTACTGGAAAGATATTTGTCACTGCAGATTCTGCTTGTCATATGCAGAGATGACATGCAGATCTCCCTCTGACAGATTGATAGTCATTCCGAGATGCATCCACCCACAAAAACCACAGACATGCTGCTTGACTCAAATCTTGACTTTAACCACAACTTTGTGATGCAAAACTGGTGGAGTTTTTGGTACTTTTTGTTAAAAATGAAATCTTTATAGGGGTTTTCCAGCATCCTTGCTAGTTACTAAAAACAAACCAACATCAGCCTACTGGATGGGACAGCTCAGTTTACTCGTGGGTGGTTTTGACATTCAGCTCATTAACATGTTTAGTCTGAAAGAAGGTTGGAAAGGTAGTAAATAAAAAATTGGAGGGAGAAGTGCAGCATCTCTCCAGAAGTTACTCCTTCTGTCGCAGTGACAATGCCAGTTCCACTTAGAAGGAATATTTGTTCTGATTTTACTCCAAATACCCACAGCTCGTCCTGAGCAAGCCCACAGCCCGGTCAGCGTGTTTGTGGAAGCAAATGCACCGTGCAGCGTGTAAAGGTTACGCCCTGCGCTGGCCGGGGCCAGGAAATTCACAGCTCGGGACGGAACTTCCAGCGCGGCGTGGGAGAGCCTGGGCACGCTGGCCCGCGGCCAGGGAGTCTCCCGTGAAAGCAGGGAGCCACCCCGATCCGTCAGCGGGAGCTTAGGGCCCCTTTGTGTCCCCTGGTGGGGCAGGCACTTGGCGTGGAACCGCCTGTGGCTGTCCTGGCACGGGGCGGCCCCATGGTGTCCCCTGAGACCTCCTGTGCCTTCCTGCCGCCTGCTCCGGGATGGCACCAGGGGATCCCTCCAACGTGGCCCACTCTGGGATCCTGTGTGTGCCTGGAAGTGCAGCCAGGGAGGCTGCAGAGCACCCAGGACACACACGGCAGCGCCTTTGGCTGCTTCTGTTGGAAAGGGGAAAGGGAAAGCTCTCCAAATAAGTTCCCCTTGTTCGCGAACACAATGGGCAATTTAAAGCCCCTATTAGGCGTGTGTGTAGCAGCGTTTCCCATCCGGGGAGACGAGGGGATTGTTCTGCGGAGCTGTGACTTCCCCGGTATCAATCAAGCCCCCATTATGTAACGAGGTCCCCATCACACGCGCCCCGGCGCGAGGCCCCGCCGCGAGCTCCGAGGCTGCAATCCCCGCTCCTTTGTCCTGCCCTGCGCCAATTTGCTGCAGAATCGAGGATGAGGCTGGGATTTGCCATTGTGGCGGCGCTGGGGCCGTGGCTGCGCTTTCAGAGCGGTTATTTGCATTGCCTTGATTAGCATGTCACCTGCTTCATTAGCGGGGAAAAGGCTCCTCCACACGCTCAGCCAGTCATGCAAATTGAGGAATGCACGGAGATCCTTCCCCTCTAGGACTTCCCATTATTAGCAAAATCGGTAGATTCGGTTCGTTCCTTCCTCTTCAGAAGGTCACCTTGATTTCCACCTCCAAATGGAAGTTCTTATTTAAGAGACAAAGTAATTGTGGTCCCAGAGTTTAACGCCCAGCAGCCCTGCTTAATGAAACCTGACGCCAGAGGAAAACCCAGGTGTGTGCAGGGCAGGTGGAACCTCCCTGCTTTCAATCTAATCCCTAAACCAACATCCATCCGTCTGTCACCCAATCATTAATTTTACTGGATGTCAGGGATGTGTTTTTAGAGCAAAAAAAGCTCCCTCCTGTGCAGGACCTGAACTTCCATTCCAGATGCCAATCTCAGGTTTTGGAGGGTTTTTTTCACTCAGGAGTCCAACAGTTGTGAATAAAGCTTTTTGTGAAGTCAGCTTTTGTGGAACAGAGTCCCCCAAATGGAGAAATTAAACAGGTCCCTCACACAGCTTTTCTTTGAGATCAGGAAGTTGCCATGGGGCACCAGATCTCAGTCCAGGACGGGAAAGTCCTAACACAGATTTGACCTCGGAAGCTGCAGGGACAGAACCACCACCAGCCCCAGCAGGGTTTAGGCCATTCCCCGCCCCTGCTGGCATAGCCATGACGTGCAGAGTTCAGCCACGAAACAAAAAAAACTTAGAAAACCCAAGAGTGAAAGAAGGAAAAAGGAAAACCGTGATGGTCATGCATGAAATGTCACTGCAGAAATGAATCTGCAGAAGTGAATGACCTGTTCGTGGGCCGAGGGGAGGAACAGAGTCACCTTCCCCTGTGACCCCTGACACAGCGTCTGCTGGGGCTGGGGGCACAGTGTGACCTCCTGAGCCGTCTGTGCCACCCCTGGAGCCACCCACCTGCCCTGCACAGCTGCATCCCCGCTGCCAGGGTGCCCGCACTCTGCCTCTCTCGCTGCAGCTGCACCCGAGGGACAGAACCTCCCTCTTTGCATCTCCCCACACCTCCTGGGAAGGCACAACCGCAGAGCCGGCCGGGTTCCGCCCCGCTGCCTTTCACACGGATCACAGCGCAGAGCGGGGCTCTGCACTGCCCGGGCACCGCCGCTTCTGCCTTTTTAAGGTAAAGATGCAGCAGCCCCGCACGTCCTCAGGGGTGCCCTGGCAGGCTGCGCTCAGCCCCCTCCCTCTCACCTGACTGACAAATGTGTGTGTCTGCTCAGCCCTGCGCAGCCCTGGCGGGCAGCAGGGGAAGGAGGGACTCAGGTGCTGCCTCTGCTGCTCAGGGAAAACGAGATCCCGCTCCTGCACCGCGCTCCCTCGCTGCAGAGGGGAAGACAGATTGGCCAGGAGATAAATATGGAAATACAGGTGATTAGGGAGCCACAATCGCACCGGTAAATCTCTGGCTCGCAGGCTGCTGGTCAGGCTGCCCTCCTGCCTCCCTCCCGCTGAGCTCCGCCGCTGACCCGCGCTCGGGACACGCAGCCGCCTCAGACAGTTGTGTGCACGAACCAGATTAAAGGTGATTAATTGGACCGGGTAGTTCCTGCTACATCTTAATCAAATACACGGAATCAGCGCCGCTCCTGTGCACACGGTGCTTGGGCCTGGAGGGGTTTTTAACTCTCACGTGCTCCAGGGACAGCCACAGCCTAAGCCAGCAGTGGGGACAGTGTGAAGCACCCGAGCCCGGAGTGACCGCGGGTGAGGCTCCCTGGGTGCCAGTGCCTCTCACGGCTGCAGGAGGGACTTGCTCCGGTTTTTAAAAAATCCACCTCTGCCCCTCTGGGCACTGGGAAAAGCCCCATCCTTACCTGCCAGGGCCCTGTGACACCACGTCCCAGGACACGAGGGTGTGACAGGACCACCCCACAGCACCTTGGAGGGGACACAAACCACCAGCAGCCTCTGACCGTAGAGTATTTTGCATCATTTATTTAAATACCTATATTTATGCATTTACAAATTTTCATAGCTCTGTCTGTAGCTTTTTTTCTTCTTTTTTTTGTTTTTTTTTTTCTTTTGTAGACAGTATTGCAGAGAAGTCAGCTTCTGTAAAATGAGGTCCATGTATAAAACTATGCAGCGGATCGGAGAAAAAAAAAAACCAACCGAACAACAGCCCGACAAGTTTCCTTTCACACTCTGGAGAGTCAGAAACCAAAGAAAGTGACCGAATGAGAGGGGACAGGGAGAGGAAGGGGTGGGACAGAGCAGCCTCAAACCAGTGGCTCTCACACAAGCATTACACACACCAGTGCTCAGCTACAGGACACGTTTCAGTCGGTGCAGTGCCTGTTTGCTAAAGCTTTAGCAGGCACGTAGGTCTCGAATGAAAAAATAGAAGGAAAAGATCCTACACACTGAGAATGCAGAGCCTGGCCAGCCTCGGCTTCATCGCTCCTGGGGGACTGCACCGACTCGCCAGCAGCGCATCCTCAGCCCAAACTTCATTTTGCATAAAAAGTTCCCTTTAAGAAATCTCAGCATTTAAAAAACCCGGTGCCTGAGCTCTTCTAGCCTCAGTACTCTAAAGAAATCTCTTGAAAAATACCTCCTGCTTTCCTCACTCGGAAGCTTCAAAATAATGTTTTGCTTTAAATCGATACCAATCGAACAGCTCGCGGAGTCCCAGCGTCATCCCTGGGAGGAAGAGGCAACAAATATGGCATTGCAAGATATTTACACACATGGTACAAAAATGTCCAAGGGTATGAAAAAATCACCAGTTACACAATTTTGCAGCAGCCTCATTTACACCTGTAATTTTATACCATTTATTACATTGTACTAACACACCAGATCCAAAGATGTGCACTCCCTTTAGGACATTCAGGAGTTCCAAATATATTGTGATTGCATAATTCATATTGCACAATTGTATAAAAACATAAATACTAGCTATTCTATTCTTTTTTTTTTTTTTTAAATACAAAATACATGTCACATAGTCAAATAATCTTTTCAAGTGCAATTCAGGTGCTCTCTTTAGTCCTTCCAAGGAAAAGGCAATTTTGATAGTTTTGGCACAAAGTTTAACCTGCGTCCCGTGCCAACAGTTCTAATCACACTCCGCACGCCCCCAGCTCGACAGAGTAGCAGTCATATACATCAGGTATAAAACCAGGGTATTTACAGGATGCACAGAAGGTACAGGCAGCAGCCTCTGGGCGGGCTGGGATGTCCCCGAGGGGCCGTGGCCGCGGCTCAGGCCGGCTGCTGCTGCTGCAGGTTCACATTCACGGGCGGGGGGTGTCCGAGGAGGCCGATGCGCTGCTTCTGCTTCCTCTGCTCCGTCATCTGGAAAATTAACAAGTTTGCTCATTAGGCTCGGGCGCTTCCTGTGCGTCAGCTCGCCCAAGGGCCTGTTGTGCTTGGCGCTCGCCCCGAGCCGCTGCCAGACGGGCAGGGGGTGACTCCGGCCCCGGCCTGGGGATGGCCACGAGCCCGTCTGTGTGCCCGGACACCGCTCCGGCCGGGACAGCGCGGCAGAGCCCGGCGGGCAGCGCGGGGAGCAGAAACCTCCCCCGGAGGAATTCTTTGTAACCCGTCCAGCAGACGAGACGGAGAGGGCGGGAAACGGGGCGAGCCCTGCAGCCGGGCTGGGAATACCCTTGCCTTTGCTGGAAAAGACCGAGCGCTCCCGCTCGCATCCGGAGCGAGCCAACAGCCCTCCCCGCCTGCCAAGGCAGGGCTTAACCGCCTCGCTGCCAGGCACCCCAGCCTCGGGTTCCCCAGCTGCTCCCAGCAATCAAAGAACGTTCCCCTGGTCGGTGAACCGTGAAGGGAAAATGGATCGCTGCTTGTTAGAACTGATATTGAGAAATGGCCACAATCCAATGGCTCCGCTCCCGGTTTTTAGATCTTTGGGTGGTTTCTGACAAGTTACATAAGCCGTGTAAGGAATGACTCGGGCCGGGCAGGGTCTGGGGAGCGAACAGCTGGATCCCACAGCTGGATCCCACAGCTCCCGCCGCGTCCGGGCTGCAGAGGAGCTGACACACGGGATGGTTCACAGGAGGGAATACCAGGACAGCGCCTCATCCCCAGACCCCCGAGGGCACCCCAGCTCCCCCAGGAGCCCCCACACCCTCAGGGCTCAGCGTGGCACATGATCCACGTTCCCATCCTGCTCCTGCTGCTCCTTCCAGCTACACCCACCACTGAACTCCAGTTTTGCTGCTCAGTGACAAATGCCAGCCAACGCCACTGCTTGTGGCAGCAACCCCAGGAGCAGTGGAGTTGTGTGCGTGTTCAGTTCATTTATAACATGCTTGGGGTCAGGGAAATGTTAAAGTTGGAAAAGACCTCTAAGATCCAATCCAACAGTCAGCCCAGCCCCACCACCATGGTCACCACTCAACCACTCGAGTGCATCCATTTCAAACCCCCAATTTCAGGAGTTTCCCAGCCGTGCAGGGGATCCTGGCAGGCCAGGGTGGGTGGCCAGTGGCTGCCCTTGGGTCTGGAGCTCTCTGTGGGGATCGGGATTGCTCCCAGCAGGCAGTGCTGGACAGCCTCCACAGGTTACTCCATGTCCCGCAGGCAGGACAGGCACCCCAACCTCCCTGGGCGTCCAGTGGCACTCTGACTCCTGGGAAAGGGCTGAACACCCCCATTCCTCCCGAAAGCATCATGAACCTCGGCCTCAGCCCACACCTCGCTCGCTGCCTGGCCCGAGGGGAGGCAGGGCCGGTGTTTTCCCTTCCCCGAGGGGTGACCACAGCCAGGCCACACCTCCTGCTCCTCCGCACCAGCTGCCGGAATTCTCCCCACAAAAGGCTTCTGAAGCCCCACAGGGAATGGGAGCAGGAGGAGAGGGGTCTCCCAGAGCTCTCTGATCACGCACAGCCCACTCCCTGCTGCACCTGAACGCTGAGCTGCTTCCAACATAACCCACAACTGGAAATGCAGAGAGGTCACGAGGACTTGGCTTAAAAATGCCCCTTTTCGTTAATTATCTTCACTGAGCAGGAGTCACAATTTCACACCGCCAATAAACTGATTCAGGGGACACACGGGATAAAAATGGAAGGAAAGAGGAATAATGAAAAGGGACTGCAGGAGATATTTTTCACGCTGTGCAGAAAAGGGATGCTGCACCCTGGTGCAGGTGTTTGTAGAAGATGTGGCTCTAAAAAAAGGGAAGAATAAAGCAACCAACCATAAATAAGAGAGAGAAATGCAATTTTAGTGTCGCTGCAGAACATTATTAATCCTGCAGGATGCTTAATGCTCGTGCGGAGGGCCCAGGGCTGCAGGAGGGAGCGACTTATTGCCATCGCATTTACTGGAGAGTGAATCTCCTGCAAAAGCTCCAGTGACAGCACACCTGGGACAACAGGCCATAAAACCACGCACAGCGAATCCCCAGGGAGCTGCCAGGCCCTGGAATTGTGCTGACAGCCACCCCGGGTCATGCTGGTGGTCAGTCTGTCCCCAGCGAGGGCCGGCCCCAGGAGCGGTGCCACGCTCGGTGACACCGGAGGAGGCGCGGGGAAGGATTTCTGGGTGATTACATCTAATCCCCCGCTGCTGCAGACAATTACGGTGTAATCTTTTCGCACAGAATTAAAGTGATCAGGATTTTAATGGCTCTTGGTGCACTTTGGGGAAGCAGGCAGGCTTGGAGCTCAGCTTCTAATAATTAGAGTCTCCAGAAACCTAACGAGCTTGAAGAGCAAATGAATGAGAGGTTTTCCCTTTATTTAATTACAAGAAAATAAATACAAATAAAAATTCCCTGAGTTAGTTCCTTTCCTGGAGACAGTTCCTGATCAGGAGGAGGGATATACTGGCTTTGTCACATAATTGGAGTATCCTGCTTCTTCAGCAGGGCTCTCAGTGATGGTACTTAGGGGAATTCCTAAAAGCTACCACCACATTAACGAAGCTGCTTTCCTCTCTGGCTTTTACAGTCAGATAGCTCTCTAAAAGCTAAACCCTTCATTCTTATTTCCACAAAGAGCGAGCAGGGGTTTTAGTGCTTGGTCAGCCAAGAGGGCTGCGAGCCCCAGAAGGAAATGTGTCGTGAGGCAGCGCTGGCTGCGGCCGCTGGGGAGGCTCCTGGGGACTGCAGAGCCCGAGCCTTCAGCAGGGACACACAGGACACACGGGTCAGGGGAATTGTTTCCAGGCAGAGCAGCGAAACCACTGCCCGGCAAGAATTAAAGCCCAGACAAAAGAGCAACTGCCTGTGCCCTCCATGCTCAGAGCAGCGGGAGCAAGGGGCCTGTGGCACCGAGCCTAATCACAGCCCGCGGCAGCGAGGCTGCCAGCTCCCAGCCCCTCATTAATCCCTTCCTCAGCTCCGCAGGGTGCTCGGAAAGGGCCCGGCTCCAGCCCAGCTGCAGAGCGTGATCGGAAGGCAGGAGCCCAACCTGAGGCAGTGCTGGCTGCCAGGGACTCCTGACAGAGGAATGGTCCCTGGAGACACCAGCCAGCCCAGCAGGGATGGGATTGGTGTTGGGAGAGGCACCGACCCAGAGCTGGGCCACTCCTGCCCCAGGCAGCTCCATCCACCACCCGGGTGCAAATCAGCAATGATCTCACCCCGTGCCAAGCCCGATATGAATTCACTGATTGAACCATCTGGCTGGGGCTGTTACTGCACAGAGATAAAGCAGCCACCACAGACAGCTCCCAACAGCGGCAGCGGTGCCTTCCCTGTCCCCTCCAGCTGGGCTGCGATCCCTGCGGACAATGTCAGGGATGTGTGTGCAGTGCAAACCCTCTCTGGGGACATGGGTGCACTGCAAACCCTGTCAGGGATGTGTGTGCAGTGCAAACCCTCTCTGGGGACATGGGTGCACTGCAAACCCTGTCAGGGACGTGTGTGCTGCAGGCTGAGGGTGGCAGCAGCCAAATCACATCTGCACAGCAGCGCAGCCACAGCACGCAGGGACCGGCGCCACCAGCCACCGCTCGAGCACCTCTCCAGTTTCTCGGTGGGTTTTGAGGTGCACACAGTGACACAGCCCTTGTACGGGTGTCACACCCTCGGGCTGGCGGGATCACACTCAGCTCTTCGGGTTAAAACCCCAAACAACAACAACACACCCAGGCTCCCTGCACCAGCCAGGGCCCTGTTAACTCTGGGGATTTTTTAACGCAAGTTTTCCCCTTCTTTGGAACACGTCAGCTGGGTCAGCAGCAGGCAGGTCAGCTGGGGCTCTGGAGGGACACCTGGTTTGTTCAGTGCTTTCCCAACCACGGTTGCTCTGGGAAAGCTCTCCCTGGGCTCTGGAGAAGCTGTGGGAGCTGCAGAGCCCCTGCTGATCCAAGGGGCCAGCAGGAGCCGTGTCCTGCCCACGGCTGCGCGGTGCCGCTCCTTACCTGATCCTTGAGCTCGGAGAGCTGCCCAGAGAGGTTGGTCACGAGCTTCATGGTGGACTCCAACTTCTCCTGCAGGTTCCTCAGCTCGTTCTGCTCTCCCTCCGAGTCGCTGCTGACCAGGGACATGGCCCTCATGCGGGGGAACCAGTCCAGGTTTCTCTCCTGAGGGTCACACACCAGGGCACAATTAGAGTTTGTCACACAGAATCCTGTCCCCGAGAGCAGAGCACAGACACGCAGACAGAGCTCCAATGCCAGCTCTGGGCTTATCTGCAATTACCTGCAGTTACCTGCAGTTATCTGCATTCGCATCCCACTGGAAAGTTTGCAAAGTGCCTGCCCGAGGCAGCTGCTGGGAATTCTGCTCAGTGCCCCCAGCCCTCGCTCCCTCACAAACACCTCAGGGTAAATGCACAAACACTGGACATGAAACCAGCCCAGACTTCACCTCTGGACAAGCGTTTCCCAGTGCTAGAAATCCACTGCCATCTTACAATCTTTTAATTTGTGTTTGAGGGAGATCTGCTGCAGATAAAGCTGGTTTGATTTTTTGGTCAAGCAAAGTTTGGCTGTGCTCTGATAAATGAAACTAAGTTCTACTTGGAAATTCTTCCACAGCTGAAATACTTCCTTTTTAATGAAAAAGAAAATCATATTTTGTCTGATTCAGGCTAAAATGTGGGACGGATATGTTACAATGCACTGCCCGTAGCAGAGTTTTCGTTCAGCCATACAAACTCTCTGATATTCCATGTTTAAGTCACAGCCAGGAATGTCACTGGACACTCACTCAGCTTGAGGAGCAAGCACAGAGGCTCACCCAGGCACTCCTGTACACGCCAGAGATGTTAAAAATAAAGGCAGGAGCGGAACAGAAAGCCACAAAAGAGGAGGAGGGGTGCACCCCACGTCCTGACACCTTACAGTTCAACATCAAACTGGTTTCCCATCTCGTCTGGTTCTCCTCCCACGCTGGAGAAATGCTCTGAAATGGGAGCTGAACTCGGGCTGGCGGAGCTGAGGGGGTGTGTGCCCTCCCAGGTGACACAGCTGGGACGGTCTGAGCGCGCCAGGCGCGGTGATGGGTGACTGCATCAACACCGAGGGACGCTGTTCATCAAAAACCCATCAACGCTGCTGATCAGCAGCGAGCAAAGCTCACCCCACCGTGCCAGCCAGGCTCTCCCCTGGGCTCCCAGCTTGTTTGTGCAGCACTGCAAACTCCTGGCGTTTTGTCATTCCCTGCCTGAACCTCCAGCTCCAACCCGCTCCCGCTCCGTGCTCCCCCTCACTCCCAGGAGCAGCCATCCTGCCTAATCAGGGCTGTGCACCTCTACAGAGAGCTCCAGTCACATCCTCTCTGCAATTCAGACGCGGTGCCAAGACTCATCAGCTTAAATTAGCTGCTTCTGATGTGCCTGGAGTTTCCTTTTGCCAGGATGAGAAGGCAGAAAGCAGGCCCTTTCCCAGGCAGGCACCACAGCATTCCCACGTGATGCAGAACTGCCAGGAAGGCTGCTCGCTCCTGATCTCTGTTTACAGGGCAGATGGTTTCTGCTAATAAAAGGGGAAAAAAAAATCTATGTACAAAAAAAAAAAAATATGCCTTTATCAAGGCAAGTGCCAAAATATTTTGGACTTTAGGAAACGCCAGTCCCACAATTAAGGTTTAATTGCAGGAACAGGCAGCGCTGCACTGTGCTCTCCCAGCTGGAGGAAAAGCCTCGTTAGGGACGAGGGGGCAGCTCAACATTTGTGCTTGGGTCCAGCATCTCCCACCCAGGGAAAACAAACCACACCAACTGCTCATCCCTGTGTTCCTCCAGGGAAGAAACAAGGACAGGGGATGAGGAAAACCAGACTAAAATGCAATTTATATTTGCAGGTTTGCCTGGACCCTCGGGCCCATGTCCTGACGTTTCCAGGCAGACACAAGAGCCCTGAAGCTCCTGCCCTCCCCATTCCTGCTCCAGAACTGTTTCCCTTGTTCCCAAAGCCCTTTCCAGGGCCATCCCCGGAGCATTCCCCGGCCCCAGCCTTGCGATGGATGAAAGGGAAGCACCAGCCTTCCCTACCTGCAATGTTTCATAACAAATACCCCGAGCACTTTCCAGCATTACTCTGCAATTTCAGCCAGCGCTGCAGCTGCTGCAGAGGCTGTGCCTTGATCGTTCCAGGCCCGGAAGGTGAAATCAAACAGCACCCACAGCTCCTGCAGCCTCCTCGCAGCTTCCATACTCGCTGGGTTTCTGAAAGCCCCAGCCCTCAAAGTCGGTAAATCTTGGCTTTGATTCGAAAAAACAAAACAGCAAAGCACCTCTAGTTCTGATGCCAACGTTCAGAGATGAAAACCAAACCACGCTTCACGTGAACTCTGCGGGCTGAGGAGGAGGAGAGCCAGCCCTGCAGGGTGTCTCGGGGCTGGGGGACAGGGCTCGCTGCTCAGCTGGACCTGGCAGTGCTCTACTAAGGGTTGTCCCACGTAGGAAAGGGTTAACAGGCACCTGGAAATTCCCTGTGCAGGGACAGCCCTGGGGAAGGACCTGGACATCCCTGTGCCCACCTGGCTGGGCTGCACTGATCTGCTTCCCATTGACACAGCTCTGAGCACCCCTCACCCAGGACTTATCTGGACCTGTCCAGCTGCCACTGGGCACAAAATAAGGGGGTGTCCACGCAAACAGGCTGGGAAAACACGGGGAGGGAGGTGCAGGTGAATCCCCGAGGATGCAGGAAATGCAGGCAATGCTGGCCCAGGCTGGTGCTGGCACTGTCCAGAGAGGCCAGCAGGGAAGCTGCCAGCACAGCAGGACTCAGCTCTGTCTCCTGCACACGCTCCTCATCCCGGATTTACACGGGAAACCTTCAGCCCGTCCTTCAGCCTCCCCCAGCCCCGCAGAGAGGAGCTGGATGTGACCAGGCTGCTGCCACACAGCCCAGCCCTGTCCCTGCTGGCAGCGTGGGGGTGTTTTCTTTCCAATAAATAAATATTTCAGCGGAGCTAGCACCAGCGGAATGGCGCAGGAACGCTGAAAGGTCAGGGGATGGTGATCCTGCTGGGCCAGCCCCGCTCCCGGCGCTGCCACTCAGGGCTCGATAAAAGATTTATATCTCCACGATCCAGTTTCTGCTGAACTTCAGCTCAGCCCCGGGTGCCTTGAAAGACACGGCCTCACGGCCCTCTTGGGGCTTTAGAGGGGTTTTAGAGGCACTGAGAGCTCGGAGAGGGGAGACTGCCCGGGCTCCTAGGCAGCTGCTGGAACCCACACACAGACCCATGTGCCCCGGGATCCTGGGGTGCCCTCAGCTCCCTGTTCCCGGGATCCTGGGGTGCCCTCAGCTCCCTGTTCCTGGGATCTCAGCATGCCCTCAGCTCCCTGTTCCCACCCCGGGCACAGCTGCCTGTGCAGCAGCAGCCGGAGCGAGCGGAGCCGCTGACGGAAGCTCCTGACCGCAAGGGCTGGGTTTCGGGTTGTAGCTCTTTTCTAGGTAAAGTTGGAAAAGTCCCTGCTGTAACGCCAGTGCCCCCGAGTCTCGGGCTTGGAAAGGCGAGGAAGAGGAAGCGGTGCTGCGTGATGCACGCGCGATTCATTCTGAGAAGCGCCGGCTCCTCCCGGCTTCTGCCGAAGAGATGGTTCTGAGAAAGGCTCAGGGGTGACCTCAGCACGAGCTGTGCCAGGAGAGGCAGCAGCTCTGCTCCCTGGGCAGGGACTGGAGCTCACTTCGCCCCAGGACCCACTGCCCCCCTCCGGGCTCTCCGTTTATCAGCTGCCCCCGTGCCTGAGAGTTACAGGGTGCTAACTGAACCCTGTCCAGAACAAATCCCTACAGCTGCCATCAAAACAGTGTCAGTTACAGAATCACAGAATCCCTGAGGTCGGAAAAGACCTCCAAGATCACCGAGTCCAAGCTGTGCCCATTCCCCACCTTGTCACCAGCCCAGAGCACCGAGTGCCACATCCAGTTGTGTCTTGAACACAAGCAGGGAAAGGCGGCAGCAGCAAATTTCAGTTTCTGTCATGGGAAGTTAAAAAATCAGACCCACACAGCTACTTAAGCAGTTTGAAAATTCATCTCTTTGCTTGTGGTGAGCTGGGACTCCTCCCGGGTCTTTCTTGAGCTTCCTGGAAAAATCCCCACGTCAGGTCCTCTCTGTGCTGTGAAGGGCTCGCCATCACTTCTTCCACACCGAGCTGCACGTCCCCCTCTATAAAAACCAGCCCTTGATGGTGTCCCCCTCTGCTCTCAGAACATTCCCAACTCCTCACATGCCCCGTGTTGTTCCACAGGAGGCTGATGACACAAGGTTTAGGGTGCAATAATCTCCTTTTCTCCACTGCCAGAGGTTAAATACCCTTGGGCTGGTGCAGGGCAGGGAACACAGACACCGTTCCCAAAGGTGCAGGATGAGCACGGCCCTACAGCGCTGAGACACCTCTGGGTGACTCACGGGAGCCCAGCCAGGCACCACCCAGGGATCCCTGAAGGCCACGTCCTGCCTCCCGGGAGGACAAGGCCAGGGCTCCACACCAACCTCCCCCGGGCTGTTTGCATCCCCGCTCAAGTAGGGCAGCGACACCTCCACAGCTGGGCAGCACAAACAATTCCCCGGCAGCGCCCGAGCTCCACAGCTGGTGGCGGCGGCTGCTGTCACCCACGTCCTCTTGCACAAGCGTCCGTCCGGGAGCGCGTGCGGGGTCACGGCGATGACTCAGGGCCAGCCTCGCCCCAGCCCCGGCCACCTCCTTGGCACACACGGCCCCACGGGGCTTTCTGCTCCCAGCCAGCGCCGGCCCCGGTGGTTTGCGTTCCCATGCGTCACCCACCCCTCAGCTTCCAGGCACGAACCTTCCCCTCTCCCTGGAGTGGGACAGGCACCCACCCCGCCAGCTGTTGGGGCTCCACCCAACCCCCAGCACGCTATGCAAACGTCCCATTCCCCAGAAGTGGCCCGGAGCCTTTCCTTCTGCTTTCATCCACCCAGGCCCCTTCGTACGCACGCTCAGCCCGAGGGAAACCTTCGCCTGGGCAGCTGGGATGCCAACCCCAGATTCCCAGCATGGACACCAGCTGGTTCACCAGGGAAAACCAAGCACTGGGCCGTGTGGGGCTCCTGGCAGCAGCAGGAGGGTTTCCTGCAGCCCACCATGGGGCAGCCAGCTCGGACACTCCAGACAATCCCAGAACGGGTTGGGTTGGAAGGGACTAAACCCCATCCAGTGCCACCCCTGCCATGGCAGGGACACCTCCCACTGTCCCAGGTGCTCCCAGCCCCGTCCAGCCTGGCCTTGGGCACTGCCAGGGATCCTGGGGCAGCCACAGCTCCTCTGGGAATCTGTGCCAGCGCTGGGGAAGGTGAGGTTGATCATTCCTGTCTCCTGGGTTGCACCAAGGGTGGATCCAGCTCCTTCCCCGTGTGAGCCCGGAGCTCAGCCCGTGCCTATGACACAGAGTTTCCAGCAGCCCAGGGCCTGCTGCCAAACACTCCTGGCTCTTCCATGCCTCTGCCACGGTTCCTTCTTTAACCCTGTAATTATATTGGCCAACTCTGGCCAGCTATCTCACCACGCAGCTCGTTGGGACCAACACCAAGCTGAGCCCTGTCAGCTCCAGGTCACATCCTGACCTCCTTGGTCTTCCTCCTCCTCCTCCTCTCCCAGCCTGCACCAGTATCAGGGTGACTGGTAGCCCCAAAACCCCAATTTCCTCATCTGTAACCGCGTTATTTGCACAGGCTGCTCGCTCCTGTGTCTGCAGCTGGTTTGCTCAATGTTGACGTGACAAATCTCTCCTATTTGACTCTGCCTCAAGTGCAGGATTTCCAGGCACCAATGACAGACGAACATCACGAAGTTTCCAACACTTTCTCAGACTGTAATTTCATGTACGTATGTCTTTCACCAGTGCTGGAATCATTAAGGCCCTTTTGAAATGCTCTGGGTTGGATGTATCACGGCCTGCCCTTGTTATTCCAGCGCAGAGCCAGGCTCGGCCTTCTCCAGCCGAACTGGATTTCATGGAGAGCCGGGGACACAGCCACTCCTCACAGCCATCACCGCCTGGGAATCCCACATTCCTGCTGGGTTTCAGAGCACAGCCACTCTCCTTGCTGGGCAACTCCCTGGGAAAGGCTGCGAGTCACACTTGCACTTCTGCAAGGCTGCAGCTCCAGAGCCTGACGCTGATGGAACCTCGTCTCTGCCTACCAGGAGCTTGTGCCTTGGCAGAGGTCACTCAAACCCAGAATCAGACCCAGGACACAAAGGAAAAAGCCCAATAATGCCTTTAAATCCCCAGGTTTGTACACAGAGGTTAACTGAGGTACAAAGGGAGATCTGTAGCCTTCATTTCCATTCCGAATCCCTTTAGGAATATCTGTGCCATCACTCCTATTTGTAACTGGTCCATTTCCAATGACAACACAATCCAGATCTGGAACTCGGTGCCCTCGATCCGGACACGGGAGCTTGGGCAACCCTGACACCTCTGCCTCATTTCTGTAATAAAGGCTGTTAATGACACAGATCCTGATTAAGAACACGGGGAAACCGGAGGAGCTGCTTAGGAAGCTCTGTGCTAAAACCTTTTCCAGATCAGCCTCTATTTTTAAAGGAGCACATCTGCGTGCACAAGCCCCGGGAGCCGTGGCTCGCACCCACAGCGCTCGAGGGGCAGAGCAGGGGATGCAAGAGCCGGGCATGCAAATATTTGTCTGTGCTGTGACAGCCCATGCAGCTGCCTGCAGACAGCCCAGGAATGCACACAGAGCCGAGCGCCTGGGTGGTTTTCTCCGTGCAGAGTGAGAGGTTTTACATATTCTGAATGCCTGCGCACAGCTGGCTGTGGCTGAGCCCTGCCAGGGCCCGGTGACAGCTGAGCTGGCGGGGCTGCTGTGCTGCCCAGGCTGCCACAGCAACTGCAGGAAAGGCCCAGGAGTCCAGGAGGAATTCTGAGACAGGCCGGGCAGATAAGGCATTGCAATGAACTAATCTGCAGGAGTTCACATGAGTCATGCGGGTGTGGATGGCGATGTCTGGCCAAGGCGATAAGTGGATCCCCCCACCTCCCACACACAGGGTGTTATTCAGACATCACCTGATCTTCCTGGTGACTGCAGAGCCCCGCAGGAACGGGGCCTTTGTTCCCGGGAATCACGGCAGGCACCGGGCTGCCGGCCCTGCAGCACCCTCAGCATCCTGCCCATGAACCTCCTTCCTCCGGAGCGGCTCCTGCCTGCAGTGCCCACCGCAGGGACAGAGCCACACGGGTCCCAGCCCTGTGACACCAGGAGCTGCAGATCCTCCCCGCTGCCGAGAGATGCTCCCTCCCATCCCGCAGCGCTGCCCGTGCCATTAACCTGACAGCAAGGAGGTGGCGCAGGGATGCGTTCCCAGGGGAGCTGCTCCACGCCAAGCTGCTGAAAGCCCTTTGTGTCTCCTGCCACGCTCGAGGCTGCCAGGCTGGGCAGGGCAGCAGGGCAGGGGTGGGAT
>VYZT01002692.1:22467-55160 GCA_013400735.1 Pomatostomus ruficeps
GTGGGAAGGGCAGCAGGGCAGGGGTGGGATGGGAAGGGCAGGAGAGCAGCGATGGGATGGAAAGGGCAGCAGTGGGGTGGGCAGGGATGGGAAGGGCAGGAGGGCAGCGATGGGATGGAAAGGGCAGCAGCGGGGTGGACACAGGCTCAGCTCCCCCCACACCTCCCCTGCAGCCCCATTCCCCCGGCCAGGATTCCCCAAATACCCCGAGTTTCACCACGCTGGCGCAGCAGGGACACGCTGCCCGCGCTGACGGGAGGAAATGTTCTCCCTGCGTGCAGGGGGTGAATTCCAGCCTCTGTCAGCAGCCCGGGCCTGCAGCTACAAGCCCAGGGCAGCCTGGCCCTGCAGGGACTCGACGGAAGCAGCCCCGATCCCAGACCCAGCCAGAGCCCCACGCTGGTCCCAGGGCAGGGTTTTGGGAGGGCAGGGACAGTCCCAGCAGCACCGTCAGGACAGTTATCAGATTTCACTTTACAGAATCCCAGACTGGGCTGGGTTGGAAGGGACCTTAAATCTCACCCCACTCCAGCCCCTTCCTCTAAGCCCAGGCTGCTCAGGTCAGACCACTGCTGTTTTTTTTTTTTAATTTTGATTTTTTGATCAGTCTTCAGTGCTCTAAACTCAGCTCTGTCTCCAAGTGTACCTGTTGACTTCTTTCCTCGTGATGTGTTTGAACTTAATGAGCTTCTGTCTGTGAAGAAATATAAAATTCACTGAAGAATTGCAGTTAAGCATTGATTTTCCAGGCTATAATTTCTTTTAATGTGGGGCCAGGATCGTGCAGGGTGCAGGATGAATGCTGTGGGCCAGATGCAGCTCTGCCATACCCACTACAGCGGGAATCCTCAAAATTGCCTTTCTACGCACATTATTTTTAGACAAGAAAACATCAAAATTCAAGATCACTCTAAAGGCTCCTGAATATTCACTAACTGCATAAATGAAATTGTCCAGGATGCTTTTGATACCACAGTGCTTAAAATATCTTGAAAGCACCGTACAAGCAGCACTGGAAGCAACTCACAAACTGACAGTGGATATAATTTAGAGTGTCCTAAATTCTTTATTTTATTTTTTTTTACTGTTCTGTAGCGTTGGAACAACCCACAAACACTAAATGGCAAAGGCAATTTTTAAGATGGTATTTTCTTAATTTTTTTCTTTGATTTACCAAAGGGCAGAAATCCAAGGGTTTTCTCAAGATGTTCTGTTGGGAGCCAGGGCGCAGGTGACACGTTTGGGGTGCGTTCTGCCCATCCCAGTGGGACCTGGAGCACGGGATGCTCCTAAACAGGGGTGCACACAGCAGCAGAATGCTGGTCCCACACAACACCCATGGGAGACCCATGCCTGTCACCATCCAAGATGCTACAGTGCCACCTTCAGTCGGCAACACGGGCGGAAAATCCCTTCAAGAGCCAGCCCTGCCCTGGGGAGGCCTCCCCGGAGAGGTTCCTGGGACAGGAACCCGTGGGAAAGCAGCTCCTCCCTGGGGGAATCTCTGCCTTGGATGTCATAGACAGATTGCATTCCTTCCTTTGCACTCGTGGGGTTCTGCCCAAGAGGTTTAGTTTGGGGACTCCCCGTCCTGGCAGTGCCCAAGGCCAGGCTGGAGCAGCCTGGGACAGCGGGAGGTGTCCCTGCCATGGCAGGGGTGGCACTGGATGCCCCTAAAGGTCCCCTCCAACCCAAACCAGCCTGGGATTCTATGAACACAGAAAGCCTGAGGAACAGAGGAACCAGGCTCCGCCCAAATCACCATTAAAAACACCTTAAATGGGAAAAAAAAAAGCATTTCTGACTCTTACAGCAGTGTTTAAAACAGGTCTGGTAGAGACAGATTCATCATGATTTACACCCAGATCTTAGGGCAGAAAAGGAAGTTTTAATGTTAAAGCCACTGGAAAGAAATTGATTTTCAGAGTGAGCTTTGCCAGTGGCTCCTAAGGAACACGAGGACTGCAGAGATCCAGAGCCTGGGCAGGACGGTGGCAGAGCACTGAGCTGAAATCCAGATTTCCTTCCTATTCCGCACTCAGAGTGACACCCCACAATCCTCAGCCCCACTGAGCCCTGCTCTCAGTTCTGCATTCAAATCTGGCTCATGAAATGCAAACCCCACCAGCTACAGCCACTGCAAACCTCCACCGAGAGCACCCGGTTACATAAAACCGCATCTGCATGAGACGCTCTGGCTGCGCATAATTCATCCCCATTCCCATCCGCACACCGTAATTAGCCCTTGCTGACACTTAATGAATGGGAATTCTCATAAAAGTTCTCCAGTTTTTGTGCTTCATGCAAACACAGCCAGTGACTAATTTTTGGTTCTTATCTAACTCGAACTGTTCACCTGAAGCGATGAATTGGCTGTCAACCGGAACCCTTTTTTTAAACTGGTTTTAACAACAGCAAAAACACGACACAGAGCCATCTTTTGGGAGCAAAAACACAACGCAAAGTTGTCTTTTAGAAGCAAAAACACAACACAAAGTTGTCTTTTGAAGCAAAAACACAACACAAAGCTGTCTTTTGGAGCAAAAACTCTTCAGGAGTGCAGAGCTTGCCCCTGAAGTCATGCGTGCTGCGGGGGGATAAAGAAAGGGAGCAGAATAATCAGGCAGGCTGGAAAGCAGCAGTGATGCACTTGGTTATCTCCCCGTGCTAATCCCCTGTCAGGTGACTGCTCACAAGATTTCTTTAAGCCCTCATTACCGAGGGAGAAATCCAGAAGTAGGACGGACACTTTGGTGACCCCAAAGTAACGCGTTTGACCTCGGGGGGGTTTACAAACCCGCCCCGAGGGAGGTGGGAGCTCACGGGGAAGAGCAGGAAAGTGCTCTGCTCCACAGAAACCAGCCTGGAATGGTATAAATCAAACAGCTCTTGCTCCCCAGCCAGAAGACACAAATTAGTGACTGGGCTTGGGCTCTAATTCCAGGAGCTCTGAACCTGCAGCTTGGCACGGACGAGGCTTTTAATTCTCTCATTAAGAGCCCTTCCAATTGAGTAGATATTAATTGTAGTTTTTCACAATAATAAGCTCAAATCATATGACAACAAATCCTACCAGTCAGTTGGAGATATTTATACCAGGACAGGTTGTAACCTGTTTGTTGGGCTCCAGACACTTCCAGCAGCTTGGAAATGCTCTCCCTACATGTGAATTTAAGGCAGAACAGATTCTCTTCACCTGATTCAAGCCATGGGGACTGCCTGGCTGTCACCACTCCCTGTCACCTGCTCCAGCACACACAGAGGTCTGGAGGCTGGCAAGTCACAGGTCCATTTACAAAATCAATCCAACACAGAGCACTGTCTGAATATTCCACTGGATTGGTCTAATCTAGGAAAAAAAAAAGAAAAGCAAAACTTCAAACCCACCTTGATCATTTCTGCCACGTAACTCTCCGGCCCCGTGTATTCTGTGGAGTCTTTGACCTTCACCAGGACAATAAAGCACAGGTAGTGCCACATGTTGTGCTCCTCTTTAATGTGCTCCTCAAAGGTGACCGTCTTGTTGTCGAACTTGTCTCTCTCCAAACCTGCCAGAGGGACACAGGGAGAGAGCCCTGGGTGTTTGCTGGAGTCACAGCCACTCTGGAATGGACACTGAGTAACAGGGACCAACTCTGAGAGATGCCCAGGGAGAGGAGGAGAAGGGAAAAAAGAAGGAAAAGAAGAAGGAAAAGAAGAAGGGAAAGAAGAAGGGAAAGAAGAAGGGAAAGAAAAGAAGAAAGAAGAGAAGAAAGAAGAGAAGAAAGAAGAGGAGAAGGAAGAAGAGAAGGAAGAGAGAAAGAAGGAGAGAAAGAAGAAAGGAGAAAGAGGAAGAGAAAGAAGAAAGAAGAAGGAAGAAGAGAAAGGAGAAGAGAAAGAAGAAGAGAAAGAAGAAAGAAGAAGAGAAAGAGGAAGAGAAAGAAGAGAAAGAAGAGAAAGAAGAGAAAGAAGAGAAAGAAGAGAAAGAAGAGAAAAAAGAAGAAGAAAGAGAACAAGAAGAAGAAGAAAAAGATGAGAAGAGAGAAGGGGAGAAAGAGAAAAGAAAGAAGAGGAAAAAAGATAAGATGAGAAGAGGAAAAAGAGGAGGAAGAGAAGAGGAGTAAGAGCAAGAGAAAGAGTAAAGGAAGTGCAACAAGTACTGCTGATATTTATTGTACATAACAGAAAAATTTGGTTAAAAAAAGGCAGCAGCCCCGTAGCAAGCAGTTTGCTGGATTTCATAACACATCTCCTATTTTTAGGCAAACTGATACCAAAGCCGCGTTTGCTCTGCAGCGAGCTCCGAAGGTTACCCCGCCAGGCTGGGCGTTACGCAACGTGGCAGGACCACAGGTGCAACCACAGCCCCTCCATCCCAGCTCCTGGTGGGAACAGCTCCCACCGGCACCGCTCTGCACGCCTGGAAAAATGACTGTTCCTAAAATCCTCTCCTGTTCCAGCAGGAAACTGCTCTCCGAGGCACGCGAGAGACAAGAGCTAAAGGCTTGAGGAGAAATGGTGTCCTGAGCATTCCCCAAGTTCTGTCACTGCCGAGCTCCCTGCACGTGGTGCCCAGGAACACGAACTGGCTGAGGAACGCCAGCAGGAACAGCCAGGAATCCCAGGCTTTGTATCCTGTGAGTTTGCAGCCATCCCTGGCTCACCCAGGATAACCCCTCCTCGTTAAGTGTGGCTCCACGCTTACCACAGATAAAGCAAGTTGTTTTCAAAATCTCTTCTTTCTTCTGTTTCTCGCTCCTCAGATCAGCGAAAGTGTCAATGATCACCCCAAAGATCAGGTTCAGCACGATGATGATGACCATGAAGAAGAACAGCAGATCATAGATCACTCTAGCAGCAAAGAGAGGTTCCTGCAAGATAAGTTGAATTTTTTGATAATTAATTTGAATTATGAAGAGCCCAATTAAGGGCACATCTCACCCTTATTACCATCCTGCCCCACACCCCCTTCCCCGAGAGCCTCCACTGCTGATGCTCTCCAAGGGTAACTCACAACTCAAAACATTAAGGGAACCTAAAATGCAAAATTAAAATGCAAAATCACTGAAGGAAAAGCTGAATTAGTCAGCTGCCAGTGTGGGATCTCTGCAGAGCTGCTCTTCCTGTGTCCAAGATTTTGGACTTCTCACTTTCACAAGAGAAAAAACTCTTCTCTCACACACTGAAATTTTGTCTCACCCCTCCCTGAAGCCCTTCCAAATTATATCCCTCTATTAATCTGCTGTGTATCAACAGAGGACCATAAAGTCTTTTACTGGAATTTAATACCATTAATTTCATTTAACAGCCGTGTATTTGAACACGAAGCTGGACCTTGCAGCACACATTCCATATTTATTGCAGGCCTGAACACCCCAAATATCCAAACCCCATTTTCACAATCACCCTGCCAGTCAAGTGCCAAACTTATCATTAAGAATCATGTAACTTTGTAAGGTGAAAATAAGGCTGAGTTTTAGAAAAAATGTCAAAATTTCAGATAAAACATAAAAGCACTGGCCCCCAACGTGGCTTTGGGAGTGACAGCCTCAAATTACAGAATCATCACCGAATTACAGAATGGGTGGGAAGGGACCTTAAAGGCACCTAAAATCTTCTTCTTCCATCCAGGGACACCTCCCACTGTCCCAGGCTGCTCCCAGCCCCGTCCAGCCTGGCCTTGGGCACCTCCAGGGATCCAGGGGCAGCCACAGCTGCTCTGGGCACCTCTGCCAGGCCTCACTTCCCTCCCAGGGAACAATTCCTTCCTCAGCGATGGCCACAAACAGCTCACACAGCAGCAGAGGGGGAGCCAGAGGGGCGTTATGGAAAATTCCTGCTGCTCAGCCCGGTCCTCGCTCTGCTGACGGCTCCAAGCCACATCCAGCCTTCCTCCCCCACACTCCCACCGAGCCAGCCTGGTCCCTGTCCTCTCATCCATTCCATCCGACACGTTACGGGATGCTTCCGCAAAAACCCTGGCATCCCCCAGCCACCTCGCACTCCTCCCTCACTTTGTGCTCAGCTCCTTCCCTCAGCTCCTCAACTCCCCCGGCTGCTGGCTCCCCAGGCCTGCTCTGGACAGCCCACAAGCTACAAAAGCCTGGGTAGGAGCTGTCTGAAGTGGCTGCTGTTGAACGGGATCCCCCAGAGATGCCACCACGGCACCAGGGACAGCGTGTCCCTCATCCCCGTCACCGCTGCTGCCGTGCTGGGAGGCGGCACACGCTCTCCCCAGCAGAGCAGATCCCAGCCCCGCTGGTATCACTCCTCCACCCCCAGCCAGTGGTAATTTACCTCTTTGGAAGGTTTCCTGAGCACATCACCTACTCCACCCCCGCTCCTGAGCCCGTGACTCAGTACAGTAACAATGCACATCAGCAGCGTCTCGCACGTATGCTCCTTGTTCTCTTCCTCCAGCTCCTCAGCCACCAGCTCTGCGAACACAGCAAGCAAAGACACGTTTCACTGCCAAGATTAGCTCCAAATCCTCCTCGCCATTCTCTGCTGGGAGTGCTCTCCCCCCTCAGACTGCCAGCCTGCAAATCCCCATGGGTTCGTTCCCCAAATAATCACGGAATTGCTGGGACCTCTGCAGATCATCCATCCAACCCCTGCAGCAGTGACACAGGAACACGTCCCGGTGGGGTTGGGATGTCTCCAGCTCCAGGATTCCCTGGGCAGCTGCTCCAGGGCTCTGCCCCTCCACGGAAAGCAGCCTTTCCTCATACTGAGGAGGCAAAACCTGCTTTAGTTTCTGGCCATCGCTCCTTGTCCTGTCACTGGGTACCGCTGGAAAGGGTCTGGAGCCATTCTCTGACCCCTTGGAGATATTGTGTGGATTGATGGGATCCCCTCTCAGTCCTCTCTGGACCACACAGGCCCTGAACAGCCTCGTCTCACATGAGAGACGCTCCAGACCCCACATGGGAGATGTTCCAGACCCCACACGGGAGATGCTCCAGACCCCACACGGGAGATGCTCCAGACCCCACATGGGAGACGCTCCAGACCCCACATGGGAGATGCTCCAGACCCCACATGGGAGATGCTCCAGACCCCACACGGGAGATGCTCCAGACCCCACAAGGGAGATGCTCCAGACCCCACACGGGAGATGCTCCAGACCCCACATGGGAGATGCTCCAGACCCCACACGGGAGATGCTCCAGACCCCTCATCCTCTCTCTGGCCTCCCCTGGCCCCTCAGAGCCACGCTGGCAGCAGCTCTCCTCCCTGCCCTCCTCTCCCCAGCACCAGCTCCCTTCAGTGCCTGAGCTGCTGCCTGTGACTCGGTGAAATCTCTCCCCATCCCTGCTCGCATGCACAGCTCAGATCACCAGATGCCTGTTTATACAGAACCCGAGCTTTTTGACAGCTCAGAGGACAAAGTGTTGCCTCTTCCACTCTCCCCTGGTGCCTGACAGATTGCACAGCCTTTGGGCTGCACTCAAAATGGCAACTTCCACTCGGAGCTTGCAAATGGCTAAAATATCACTGCTTGTGGAAACAGCGTTCTGCTAGAAAAGCAACACACTTTTTTTGACCTTCTCTTCGCTTGGCTCAAGGCTCCCACTTCGCTGTTTCACTCGCAGAGCTGCTAGAATTCATTCCCCAACCCCGTACACTCCCCCTGCACCCATTAAAGATCTCACGACTCTCATTTCATCACAGAAACGCTCATGAGCCGATCCCACCTTCCCACAGCCAGCCCTGGAAAGGCCCCAATCCCTGCGCAACCCTGAAATAACCAAAACCCCAGAGCAGAGCGACGGCCAAAGATGGGGCATCACGAACATCCCTGACCCCGGGACGAGGTTGATTATTTCTGATATAAAAACAGCCCTGAGCTCTCCTTCCTGCAGCCAGAGCTGGAAAAAGCAGCTTTTCCTGTGTCCAGGCTGAATTTCAGTTCCTCAGAGAGGAGCCCTGAGCACAGCAGAGCCCTCCCGTGAGCAGGGGCTGGTGGCCATCGCTGACCTTTGATGGCCACGCAGAGAAGCTGGGATGTTGTGTCTGCCCCTCCCAGCCAGCACCGTAAATCTCCCACAAGGAAATTACATTTTCTAGGAGATAAAACTGAAATATTTCCATACCCAGGTAATATCTCACTCTCTTGATCTCCAAACCCCCCAAACCTACTCCTGTCTGCTTAATCCACTGAGCACTTCCTGCCATGATATTCAAACAGTTTCCTTAGCTAGAGATGGAGCAATGCTGCCAATAAACCGTATTTCACAGGGCATTATCCTCTGAGATCACATTTAATAGCCTGATGTTTTAGAATAATAAACTTTGCGAAGAGGCAAACTGCATCTCCTCCTTCTCCAATTGATGTAGGGAATTAAAGAGTATGGCAGTGGTTTATGGGGTCTGGTTCAGTTCTAAGTTTCCCTGCTTTAGTCACTTCATGCAACAAATGTTATTTATAAATTAATCCTATTTCAAGTTAATCTCAGGACAGCTTTGTTCCCCAAATTGATTGTATAGGATTTTCAAAAGAAATTATTTTAATTTGAGGTGATTAACTAGAAAAAGAGCAAAAAGTCAGGGTGTGAGTTAGGAATTGATACTCACGGTCCGAGGGCACGATGGAGGAGCAGTTCTCACTGCTCCCTGCCTTGCACACGTCCGAGTAGAGGAACTCGCCAGTCATGGTCTCCCCCGGCTCTGTGCGATCTGAAACCAGAAACTGCTGCACCAAGGGATGCTCTAACACCTCCCAGGGTGACTGCTGGGTGCTAAGGTTCCCATGATATTCAGTGTGCACATACAGGGCATTTAGAGCAGGATCCTACTGGAATTCAGAAGGGCACAGCACCCTCTGATTTACACATTCCACAGTTTTAAATTACAAAAGCATTTTTATTTCACAGAATCCCAGATTCACTGAGCTTGGAGAAGACCTCCAAGATTTTTCATTGAGGGGTCGGTGCCCACCTTGTCCCCAGAGCCACATCCAGGCTTGGGCACCCCCTTCCCATGCCTGAGCACCCTTTCCATGCAGGAATTCCCCCTGACATCCAAGCTGAGCCCTCCCTGGCACAGCTGGAGCCCCTTCCCCTCGTGCTGTCCATGCCCTGGAGAACAGAGCCTGTAATTCCTCCAACCCCATCCCCGGGAAGGAGCTGGTACTGACCTGGCAGGAGGGTCTCGTTGGGGAGCTTGTCCACCTCCAGGATGAAGTCGTCCTTGAAGAAGAGGTAGCCCACGATGGAGAACAGGTAGACGAGGATGAGGGCCAGCACGGCGGTGAGGATGATGGAGCGCCCGTTGCGCGTGACGCTCTTGATGACGTTGAGCAGCGTCTCCTCCCGGTACACCAGGTCAAAGAGCTGGGGACAGCCAACGACAGCACATGGAGCACCAGCGGTGACACCGTGGGGACAGCAGGGACCGAGGCAGCCGTGCCCTCCTGTGCAGCAGCCTGGCCTGCAGCCCGTGCCCGCTGCGGGCAGCTGCTCCTGCCTCACTGCTGGGCTCACACCGAGCTCCAGCACACACTGATCACAGCTGATTTTACAGCACTGTTTACCCCCTCAGAGCCCCAAACAGCTCACTCCAAACTGCACTTGTTTGTTTTAAATCTTAATTTAAATCTTTCTTTAAATCTTATATAATTAAAGAAGCAGTATTTTTTCCCAAATTCCATGTTCAGATTTCTCTACTGCTGTTTCCTTCATTTTTCACTGCCCTGGGTCTGGGATAACACACAGCAGAGCCCGGGCAGGCTGTGGCTGTGCTGGTGGGTGACAGGACAGGGATCTGTTAAACTGTTCTACCCCATGGCAGGGACACCTCCCGCTGTCCCAGGCTGCTCCCAGCCCCTTCCAGCCTGGCCTTGGGCACTGCCAGGGATCCAGGGGCAGCCACAGCTGCTCTGGGCAAACTCTGCCAGGGTCTCAGCACCTCAGAGGGAAGGATTTCTTCCCCATATCTAATCTAAACCTCTCCTCTTTTGGTTTAAAACCATCCCCCCTTGCCCTGTCTGTGTAAGTCACAGATCAGGAGAAGGGACGTGGCAGGAGCCCTGCTGTGTCTCACAGTAACTTCTCCTAAGGAAAACCTCCAGGATGTGCCTTCCTCCCAGAGCCTGCTCAGCAGTTTCCCAGCAGAAAAGCAGGAATTTTCCTGGATGTGCCCGAGACGGGACTGCACAAACAGGCCAGAAACTGTGCTGAGGGCCGAGCAAACACCCACCAAGAGGCTGTAGAAGAACTCGTGCACGAAGAGCCCCAGGGCGCAGATCAGCAGGTACAGCAGGTGGTAGAGGAACTCCACGTCCATGATCATGGCCTTGTACCCCCGCGTGAAGGTTCCGCAGTTGCCCACGAAACTCATCAGGAAAATGATTTTATTACAAACCTAAGGAAAGATCAACCACAAATTTTAGTTACAACATGCAGCTTTTCAGGCTGTTTTTTTCAAGCTGGAGATAACTTGGCACCTTGCTGGGCAACCCCTTCCAATGCCTGACCGCCCTTTCCATGGAGAAATTCCTGCTGATGTCCAACCTGGGAGCAGAGCCCGATCCCCTGGCTGTCCCCTCCGGTCAGGGAGTTCTGCAGAGCCAGAAGGGCCCCCCTGAGCCTCCTTTTCCCCGGGCTGAGCCCCCCCAGCCACTCCCCATCAGACTCACAAGGCCCCATTTAGTGACCCTCCCACAACCCCACAAACCCTGGGGCGATTTGGGGGAATAACCACGGGCTTTAGGTCACAGAGACTCCTCCTCGTGTCCGTCTGGGCTGGGAGCTGTTCCCAGGCTGAGCAAAGCCTCAGAGCTCTGCCTGCAGCCTGGGGAGCCCGGAACAACTGAACAGCACCGAGCACTGGTGCAGGAAGAGCCCGGGGAGGGAATTACTCCTCCCAGCAGTGCCAGCACGGCGCCCCAGGCTATTTTTGCCATCTCCAGGCGCAGGTGAGGAGCCCTTACATAAGGGAGAATGTCAGGAAAGCCCACTCGGCTCTTACGTTGAAGGCTCCCAGGAGGAAGAGGGTCGGCTGCAGCCCCACGGAGAAGATGAGGCGCAGGATGGTGGAGGCGATGAGGGCGCGGATGCCGTGCGGCTTGGGCAGGGCGATGACGATGGCCAGCGAGATGAGCATGGCTGTCCACAGCAGGCCCGACAGGTGCGGCTCCAGCGTGCCTGGGCAGGGGGAAACCAGAGCCGTTCCTGCACCCTGCAGAGCCAAACTGACCGAAGCTGTGCTGCCTTCGGGGGAGCATCACCCAGCCCCACGCACAACACCTGAGCCCAGCGCCTTCAGCAGAGTTTAATTACAAATTTATTACCAAACCATTATGCAAATGATAACTACTAAAGGATCTTCATTTTTGTGCCCACCTGGACGCTGAGGGCCCCTTGCAGCTGAGCTCTGCAGAGGCAGTGCCTGGGCAGGTGAGGACACTCCCCGCGCCACGGCACAGCCTCCTGATGTGCTTTTGGCCAGACCCTCACACCCGTTTTTGCCATCTCTTGCTATTTCTGGGCCAATTTAGACTGTCCCATGAGACCGGCTGCTTGCGTAACACCGAGACCGTGCGGCTAAAAATACATTTCCCTGAAAGAGGCATGGAAAAGATTCAGCCCCAAACACCGTTCACCCTGTGCTCATGCAGAATGGGAGACATCTCTTTCTCAAAGCTGACATGAAAAACTTTTCTCTTCAGCTGGTTCCTGAACAGACAAAAAGGCAGGATCCCCCAAATTTCACAGCAGCCCTTCTCACAGAACTTGTGTCTCACTGGCAAGATCCTCCTCACTCAGGGCTTTTTCCTCCTGCTCCCGAATTCAGGCAGCTTAGGAAATATTACTCTCATCTGACTACCACGAGCAGCCATTTAATCTCGTTCCAAATCACCGCAGATTAATAAAGACAGCAGAGGATGGATGGAAATTAAAAGTTAATAAGCGTGAAGTTGAACAGCTGTTTTGGCTGCCTCGGGGGGAGTCTGGGCTCCTGGAGCTGTGACACAGCACAGGGTGGGGAGCTGGGAATGCCGGCTCCGAGCACGGGGAGCGGACAGAGGGAATGTGCAGCAGCTTATTCAGGAATGATTTATCCAAATAGGATATATCAGGAATGTGTTTGCTTTCAGGAGCTGCAGCAGCTCCCAGCAGGGCTGAAAAAACACCTGGAGTTACCGAAGCCCTCAGGTGTTCCCTGGAACACCCAGCCCAGAACCCCAGGGTGCCCAGAAGCAGGAGGAGGGCACTGCCAGGACCCCACGGGACCCAGCAGTGTCACCTGCAGGGCTTGGGGCTGCCAGGGCCAGAGAGAGGCTGGCAGCAGCATCCTTGTCCCCTCGTGGAGCCAAGGGTGGGTCACTCAGCAGCTTCTGCACCCGACCCGACCCCGCAGTCCTGCTGGGAGTCCCTGCACAACCATGGGCACGAGGAGCGTGCAGCCAGCAGGAAGCTCTCCCTGGCTCTGGAATTCTCACCATTCCAGCACCGAATTCCAGGCATCCAGTTTTGTTTCTGCTCCTCAAGTCAGAAGTTTTACAGCTTCTGCTACTGTCAGATGCTCATCAGCTGCTCAGTTCACCGTGTCTGAGCAATTCAAGACACTGACAACTTCCCCCAAACAGTCTGTTTGGAAGAGGCTTTTTTTTTTTTTTAAGCTAAATATAAGATACACACGTATTTATTTATTTTACTTTCTGGGTTCTAACTAGGAGAGGAAGAGGTTTTATCAAAATGTTACCTGATAAACAAGGAATCTCAAATATGTAGGGTAGGGCATCTTCAAAACGCCAAACAATCCCCCCCCCGAGTCTTGCAGTTTGTAATCTCAGGGAGCTCCTTTACCCAGCAGCTTTCCTGGCAGCCACAAACACAGAGCTTTTCACTCGGGATCTCTGCAGCCAGAGACACAAATTCAGTGGCTCTTTGGGCCTGTCAGAACCTCCCAGCCAGGAGCTGGGCTGTCCCCACGCTGCTGACCCCGGGTGTGACACGGAGGGGCAGCAGCCCGGGGGTCCTGGTGGCAGAAGGTGAAACTCTTCTCTTCTCCCTCTCAGGAATTTGGTCTGAAATACCCTGACAGGCTTTCCCAGGATGCAAACTCCTGGCCAGCTCCCACCTGGCCATTCCCTTCACAGCACAGGGCATTCCCAAGAACATCCCTGCGGATTTCCCAATTCCCGTGACAGAACTCCCGCCCTGCCCTGCCCTAGGCTGCAGCTCTGGGAGAGGCTGGATCCCAGCACAAGCAGCTGGATCCCAGCACGAGCAGCTGGATCTGCTTAGGATTTTCTGGATCCCAGCATGAGCAGCTGGATCTGCTCGGGATTTTCTGGATCCCAGCACGAGCAGCTGGATCTGCTTAGGATTTTCTGGATCCCAGCATGAGCAGCTGGATCTGCTCGGGATTTTCTGGATCCCAGCACGAGCAGCTGGATGGGGTTTGCTGGATCTGCCCCCAGAGCCACACCAGCCCCTGGGGATCACCCGCAGCTCCCAGAGTCCCATCCCAAGGAGGTTTTGCAATCCCACGGTGTCACCCCAGCCCGTGTGGCAGGAATGCTGCTGGCCAGCCCTGCTCAGAGCCAGGGCACAGGGCTGTCCCTGCTCCCCGAGGGAATCCTCTGCTCCCAGCCCTGGGAACGGGCTCCTCTCCCTTATCCTCCCTGGATTCCTGCTCCCCGAGGGAATCCTCTGCTCCCAGCCCTGGGAACGGGCTCCTCTCCCTTATCCTCCCTGATTCCTGCTCCCCGAGGGAATCCTCTGCTCCCAGCCCTGGGAACGGGCTCCTCTCCCTTATCCTCCCTGATTCCTGCTCGTCACGTCCCCCCTGCCAAGGCAGGACAAGGTCACCCACCCCCAGCACTCCGGGGCCTCCTGGAGCACCACAAAACTGTCTGGAAAATGCCACCAACAAACTGCAAGCTCAAGGAAAACAACAAGTTCAACATTTTGCCTATTTTTAGTTCAATCCTTAATTACAGAACTTTAAACCCAAGTAGAACAGTCAAGTAATTAAAGGTGGATGTTTGTCTTGGGTAATTTTTTCCCCTAGGAGAAAGCACGGCTCCAAATTTCCCTTAAAAATGCCTCAAGAAAGAGTAAGAAAATGGCACAATTTAAAAAAAGCCAAATTTTGTTCTCCTACCCTCACTGATGTAAACAGCAGTGCACAGACACGAGTGGGGAGCGCAGGATTGGGCTCATTACACCTTATTTGTTCACATATCTTTTTAAATTAAATATCAGTACCTCCTCGAATTCCTTTGAACGGGTAGAAGAACGCCACGAGCAGGTTCATGAGGACAGCCAGGTTAAAGGAGATGCTGCTCCAGAAGGACATGTTCCGAGCACACCAGTACAGGAAAGGCTGAGCTGCAGAAGAGAAAATTATTTCCTTTTAATGCAGGGTTTAGTTAAAATAAGAGGTCTCAATAAAAAAAAAAAATCAATCTCATCACCAAAACAAGTTTATTTTCAGTTTGCCCAAAAGCACAGCATCAAAAGCAATAATATTCATGGCTTGTTCTGAAGTTTATTTAATTATCCTTCATCTTGGGGGCACTTCAAGCTCCCTAGATGGTGTTTGAAGGCAAAGGATCCCTGGTTCAAACGTGATTGGGAAACAGCCAGAGAACAACTTGAGAAACTGCAGCGATCGAGCACTTCAGGCCTCCCCAGTAACATCCTTTGCACTCAGAGTCACACCAAGAACCGTCTGGAGGAGGAAAAGGAGCAGCGAGGTCCAGCCCCATCCATCCCTCCGCGTCCTGCTGCTGCCAGCAGCTCACCTGCACCAGGCTCTGCCGCCTGCAAGCTCAGTTTCTGCTGGGAGCAGCCCCAAACAGCCCCAGAACAAGCAGGGGCGAAGGGCTCAGCACATCTCCCAGAGCTCAGCCCAAGAGCACATCTAAACCCTGCACCTTACACAGAAACACTGCCCAGAAAACTCCTGATTTTAATAATCCCCACAGCCAGAGCGGAGAGATTCCTCTGCTGGAGTGCTCCTGAACCCTGAGTCGATAAGGACGCCAAGGAGCTGCCCTGCAGTGATTCCCTCTGCACCCCAGGGCCAAATCCCCCTGAATTCAGCTCCTGCAGGCTCACTGCACAGCAAACTGGGTCCTCTGACATCCAGAGTAGGGGAAAACTTCCATTAAAAATGTCCTCAAAGCAGGGGAAGAACTGCTGTGCCCGGGTGGGATGAGGCAGCGTGTTGAGGTATCGGAGAGCAAAGAAAAAGCTCTCAGGAAAATTTAGGAACAAGCTGAAGATGCAGATTTTGGGGCTGAAGGGTGATTTGTTACATGGGGCTGAAGGGTGATTTATTTATTGCATGGGGCTGAAGTGATTTATTGCATGGGGCTGAAGTGATTTATTACCCGCAGCAGCTCTGGGCCTGGCAGCAGCCACCACCTCTCTCCAGCACATCCTCTCCTCTAACACACACCCCCAGCAAAAAATGGGCAAAAGAATCCCACAGTGTCTCAATTTCCTTTTAACTGGAAGAATTTGTAAGCAGGCTGAATTAATTTACGTTAAATTGTTACATAAGGGTGGTTATAAAGGTCCAGGTTTCACTTTAAACTTTCCTGTGGGGATGGACACTGACTCTCTGCCTGTGCAGTGCTTCTGCCTGCCTTTGGCAGCTCATTTCCATTCTTAATTAACAATTAAGGGATTTCTGGTGCTCAGATTATGGCCCAGCACCATGAGCTGAAGGAAGAAGTACGTGGGTTTTTATTTTAAAGTCTTTTTGAGGGTTGAATAAACTCTGAGTGGCATCACATGACAGACAGTGCTGCCAGAGGTCACAGCTCCAGCACAAACCCTGCTGAGGATGTGAGAAACAATTGTACGAACATAAAAAATCACTCAGAGGCCAGGCAAGACCTGAATATCACAGACAGAACAAATGATCCCAGTTCCTTAAAGAACAAAAAAGGGAATATTCTCCACTTCTGCAGGTGGATCTTGGCTAATTTGTGGCCTGTTGTTAATGATGAATGCCTTCACAGCTCGCCTAGAGACAGCCTCAAAGTGACTCAAACAACACAATCCAGCAGAATGTACGGATGCTGTTAAACTGGAGTTTGTTCAGGGTGCCATGCTCCCAGATTTCTCGCAGAGCTCTCGGAGTTTTGGAAGGAGCCCCACATCTGCTCCAGAAGAAGCACCCTGGCCTTGTCCCAGCACCCTGCCCCTGTCCCAGCACCCTGCCCCTGTCCCAGCACCCTGCCCCTGTCCCAGCACCCTGCCCCTGTCCCAGCACCCTGCCCCTGTCCCAGCACCCTGCCCCTGTCCCAGCACCCTGCCCCTGTCCCAGCACCCTGCCCCTGTCCCAGCACCCTGCCCCTGTCCCAGCACCCTGCCCTCGTGCACAGGAGCAGCTCTTCTGAACAATTACCGAGGTTGCTGCCACCAACGTTTCAAATCCCTGAATCCCAACCCCGGCGCCGCCCCAGCGGAGCATCAGGGACCCACCTCGCAGCTTCTTCTGCCAGTTCATCTCGTTGAAGAGGTCTTCTGACTTGAGGAAGAAGTCGTTGATCTTGCTGCCCTGCTCGTCCCGCTCCGTGGTGTAGTAGATGCGCAGCTTGGACTCCTTGGTGAGGAACTCGCAGATGCTGGGCACGGGGAACACGATCTGCTCCATGGTGCGGTCCGACCTGACAATCTGCACAGCGGCCCTGTGAGTCCTCCCCAGCCTTGGAATGCTTTTACTCTTGCTTTTCTGCCTGTTTTGCTCCCCCTCTCAAACCAGCTACATGCAGACACATTTCCAGGGAACAGCAGCTTGACACAGATTTCATTTAATTTACCTTTCTAAACAGGTCTACGTTTAGCTCCAAAATTGAGATTTCTGTGCTGTGGTCCTATTCTGGTCTTAGCTGGGATTTCCAAGGGGCCCAGTGAACCCAGCACCAAAGCTGGGATGGATTTCAGAGCCATGTGGTGGCCCAGTTCCAGAATGTTGGCAAATTTGAGCCATGGGCAAGTGGGCAAAACCATGGGCAAATAAGGAATAACAGTTATATCTGTATTGCTTTTCAGAGAGCTTTGTGAAGTCAGAACCATGGACTGGACTGGGTTGGAAGAACCTAAAGCCCATCCAGTGCCACCCCTGCCATGGGAGGGACACCTCCCACTGTCCCAGGCTGCTCCAAGCCTCACCCAACCTGGCCTTGGGCACTGCCAGGGATCCAGGGGCAGCCCCAGCTTCTCCAGGAAATCTCCGTATTTGTGAACATTTTACTTTTACAAAGCTCTTAGGTGGCACACGAGGCCAAACTGTCACTTGGATCCAGAAAGAGTGGCAAAAGCTATCACAAACTTTCTGGATTCAGCAACAGCACCGGCCAGAATGTAACAGAAGCGAAGCCACACTTCCTCCTGCCAAGAGAGCTCTGCTCAGCTCCATCCCCGAGCCCACACATGACAGCTCAGGAATAGCTCCCCCCGCCACTGCCAGGGAATTAAATAAATAACTCTGGGCTCTGTACAGAGACACTAGAGCACAGGCAGGCAGCAGCATGAATAATGCGCTCCCGGGGCTCTCCCGGGAGGCGCAGCCCCGCGGGGCTCCCGGTACCTCGATCTGCGCCGTGTGCTTGGCGTAGAACTCCAGCGCCTCGTCCCCCTCGATCTGACCCCCCGGCTTCAGCATGTTCTGCAGCTCTTTGTTGTGACGAGCCAACTAAAATAAAGGAATGCACAGGGAGTGGGAGACACCAGATGTCTCTCTGTGATATTAAATTTCTGATTTTTGGCATAAAAAAAGAAATAGTACGCAGTCAGCTGCTAGGAAAGGGCAAAGTTGACAGAAGGCTTGTTCTGTTCCAACCAGACACCCTGCAGCTCTATTTTGGGAGCGAGTCAGAATGATTCAAATATGTATTTCTTTAATGCCAGTGTTGTACTCCTCTGTTCCCCATCCTCTCCCACCCTTTGCCTCGAACCTTTCTGAACGTTCACATTCGGTCTGTCCTTCCGCACCCGCCCTAACCCAAAGGTGTGCTCATCACCCGAGATCCAGGCAGGCACAAACAGAAACCCCACAGCAGCTGAGCGGCAGATGCACAGAGCACTGCTCCAAAAATGCTGCTGGATGCTCCAAATCCATCCTGCAGCACAGGGCTGCTCTGGCTGCTCGGCTGCTGAAGGAACAAGGAGTCTCTAACGCAGGGAGAGATGTGTTATCCGTTATAAAATCAATATATTAAGTAGATTTAGATACATTTTTCTCCCCTTTGGTTTTTTCCCTTTCCAACACACATTGTATCGATACAATGGCTCTGCCTGGCTCCAGCAGAGAGAGAACGTGGCAAGGACCGAGATTTCTGATTACGCTTTAATTGATCTGTGAGCGGAATTCCTTTGGGAGTATAAAGTAACCTTTGATACAGCTGAGAAATAATACACTGCTGCTCGGCGCTGCCAGGAGCCGAGCCACGTGTCCCCGGGAACTCGGTCCAGAGCCTGCCTGCTTCCCACTATAAAGGAAAATTCCCCAAATTTTCTTGCATTATACTATTTTTGCTTCTGATTAAGATCAGGATTTGCTCTGATAACAACAGAACGTGCAGTGGGTTTCTCTCAGAGATGAGCCATGAAAACAGCACCAGGGAGAAGCAGACTCTGGCTTTTCCCAGTTTGTGTAACTCTACCTGGTGAGCCAAGATGTAAATGTTGTGTCCCACGTTCCTCGGGGACGCTGCGACATCCTCGCCGTTCTCTCCATCCTCAAACTCCACCTCTCCCTGCAGATAGGCCTTCTTGATCACCTCCACCTGGAGGAGAGAGGCACGGAGAGGGCTCAGGCAAAGGCTGGGAGCTGCTGAGGGCAGCGCACCCCGGCACTCCTCCGGCCGGGAATGGGAGCGGAGCAGGGACATCCCAGGAAGGTCAGGGCGTTTCTCAGCACCCGGGATGAACAGGAGGCCTGAACTCAGCTTCAGCCCAGCTCACTGACACCAGAACCTGAACCTCAGGCTCCCCTGAAGGTAACAAACTCCAGGCTACCCCCTCTGCACCTGTGTCACGTTCTGACCCCAGCTCTGCACACCGGGACAAGTCAGAGGTGCTCTGGCTGCACTTTGGATCTCCTGCTCATGTTTTCACCAGTCCAGACACTAACCAGCCCCAAAACTTTACTGGACAGCTCTTGGGGCACGAGGAATTTTCATTTCTCTCTCTCCTGTGCACGTGAGCGGAGTCAGGAGCTCGGGAGCGGTCCCAGGACTCACCAGCTCCTTGGGCCTCATGTTGTAGAGGATCCTCTCGGCGTTCTCGCTGTCGTGCCTGCTCTCCATGATGGCCAGGAGCAGCTTGGAAGCGTTGTTCTGAGGGAGGGAAAAGCCATGGAATCACAGCCAGCAGCCAGAAAGGGAGGGTACCCAGCGTGAGCGGCACCACTCTGCTGCCAGGAGGGTTTTGGGGACCCAGGTCCCACAGCCCCAAGCCACAGTGGGCAGCTGTGCCAGCCAGCCCCAAACCCTCCCTCTCCCCTCATTCCTGACCTCCACAACCTAACAGGATTTCTCGCTGGTTTATTTCCCAAATCCCATTATTGACAGACACCAAATTAACCCCAGCCAAGGTTTAGAGTCCTGAAAATGCTGCTGTTTCATGCCTGTGCTGCTCTGTTTTGGTTTAAGGATGCTGCAGCATCACCACAAGCCCTGAGCTCCCAAATGGTGCAGCTCAGCTCTGCTGAAGATGCTGCTGATTAAATCAAGGGACAGCCAGGGCTGAGGACACAGCCGTGCCTTGCTGCTTTTCACTGAAATCACTCTGCAGTCTGCTCACGCCACGGAACACGGGGAGGAAATGGGAAACTACCACAAGGCACCAGACTGCTTTAATACGAGCAATTAAGATTAAAATCCATCATGCCTGACAATAAAACCCAATAAAAGTATTTAATTTTGAAGGATAATGCTAATCGGGCCTAAAAGCATTTTTTATTTACAATAATAAAAAACCCACACTGCCCATAATAATGGTGTGAGTCGGCAACGGAAAACAGGGAGACACTGCAGTGTCAGTCAGGGCAGTAAGTCAGAAAGGAAATATTTCTCAAGCACAGGCTGAAGCAAGAGGGCTCTGGGACTGCTGTTGCTAGAGGGGAACCTGCTGCTGTATTTTGAAACCAGCACCAGGGATAATTATTTCAGCGTTAATATGAACAGCCCCAAAGAATTGTTGGTGATTTAACACCACCCAATTAAACAACAGCAATAAAGCGTTAGGAAAGTGGTTGCAACATGAGAAATTTCACTTCCATTGTCCACATAAAAGCTCAGCAACAACAGAACAGTTTTCATCGGCTTTAAATTTTTTACAGAAAACGGTTTTAGGATTCCTCAGCATATCCTGCCTGCCTGCATCGCCCCTCTGAGAACTCCATGTCATCATTTACAAGATGAAGTACCCGTGACAAACAGTCTCTGGGCACTGCCTCCAGCTCACTGATGTATATAATTTTTTGGCACTTCTGAATATTGGGATATAATAAACACCCACATAATTCCAACAATAAAATCCCGTTTCATCTCACTGCTAACGTGCCTCGTGCAGAGCGTTCACTTGCCTTCAGCTCCAGCACGAGGTCCATCCTCTTCTTTCCCAGCGGGTTGATGTCATTGAGGATTAACGCTGTGATGATGTCGATGCCGTTGGACTCGTGAGTGGCGATGCAGTTCTGGCCAAAGAAAAGTCACCAGACCTCACTGCCTGTGTGCCCTGCAAACCCAGCCCGGGCTGTGACCCCGCAGAGGCCCCTCTGTCACCACCCCGAGATGGAAACTGCTCAGAGAGCTGCAGGCAGTGCACAACAGAAGATTAATGCATTTTGTTCCCAGCTTTTCCCCTCCTCAGCCATGGTTCTGCTGGAGCCCCCGGCCTCAGGAAGCACGAGGAGCCACAGCTGATAAATGAAGCGTTTCCACGCCAGTGTCCAGGCTGGAGGAACAGTGTTTGACTGAGATTAGGGGGAGTTCTCCTTATTGTAAATGTGCCAATCAACACCTGCTTCAGTTCTGTCTGCACAAAGAGTGGGAATTTCCGTAACCTTCTGCCTCCCTTCGGCCCTGCTTTGGGATGGTCTGTGACTAACACGGACAAACAGCAGCGTGCTGGCTTCAGAACCCAGAGAGAGCCCTGCTTGCTGAACTCCACTCCTACAACACCTGAAGGGTTTTATTCCACCTGACCCAGAGAGCAGAGGGACACTGCCACTGCCCAGCCTCACACGTTCCCTTGCAGAGGGAAGAACGACAGGAAAGTCACATTCCAGTCCTTCAGGACAATACCACGGTTCAAATAATAAGGAAATGGAGAAAATGAGCAGAAACTGGCACAGGGCACCCAGAGCAGCTGTGGCTGCCCCTGGATCCCTGTCAGTGCCCAAGGCCAGGCTGGACAGGGCTTGGAGCAGCCTGGGACAGTGGAAGTGTCCCTGCCACGGCAGGGGTGGGATGGGATCAGTTTTAAGGCCCCTGCCAGCCCCACCCGTTCTGGGATTATGTGAAGTACAGAAATTCCCCACTCTCCCTGTCACGTCTAAGGAAACAAATCTCAGCAAAGCAGAAATAATTCCACTGCTTTGAGTGGTTCAGCTCCTCTTCCTTTCCAAGAAAGACAGGTTGATTATGAGGAGTTTATAGGGGAAAAAATCCTCAGACTTGCAGGGTGAGTAAAGTGGGCAGTGTTATAAGAGAACAGCAATCCTGCAGAGCTGGGGCCCGGGGAGAAAGGGGATTCATCTCCCAGCTCTGGGTTCGCTACCTGGTTCTCGTGGCAGGGCCCCTGGCAGTACTCGGTCAGACTTTCCAGCGTCTGGTTGATCAGGGCCACGTTCTTCTCGTTGATGTACAGACCCAGAAGGCCGAGCCCCCCAGTGGTGCTCCCACAGATGCAGTCCAGGAACTGCAGCGTCTCACACACCAGGTTGTAGTTGGTCTTGTTGTTCTGGCAGCGCAGGAAATTCTGTGAGGAGAGCACCAAAGCCATGAAGGAGGGGGAAAAAACCGTGCAAAATCTGTTTGGCTGATCGTATTTATTAAGTTCATCTATCCCCAGTTGCTCTGGTTTCACTGAACAAGCAGCTCAAGCCTCTTTCCAGGGCTTGTTTGCCATGTGCTGCTCTCCTGAGCGGCTTGGGGGCTTCATGATGTCCAGCAACAAACAGAGGGCATGGACAGAGAGATCCATCAGGGCCTGACAACCAGCCCGGGACAGCCTGGCAGCTCCACAGCCACGCTCCTCCCAGAGCTCTCCCAAGGTGGGAGCAGCGATCGATCCCTGGCTGGGCCCTCACAGCAGCTCCACCTGCACGAGAGGCACCTGAAGGAAGGTGCATACCGTGAAGGAAAAAGGTGCCTTGGCATGGAATTCCCCCCACTGCGTCTCTTCCCGCATAACTGTTGTAATTCTTGCTGGAAGCTGCTGATTAGGAGCAGCTCCTCTAGTGAAAAGCCAGATTTATCGGCGTGGATTTAACAGCTTTCTGCTCTCCTGTATTCCAAATGAAAAAAAAAGCACCAAACCCAACCAAAGCTAAAGGACAGCTAAGGAAAAACAATTTCCCAGCGACTCTGTTTGCCAGTGCAGTCCCAGCAGTGCTGCAAAGATTGGCAGCCACTACCACTCGCTTTTCCTTGAAGCTTCAGGAGGAAAACTCTTATTTAGGTTAATTCTAGCAGGGAACAACAACTGCAGGGTGAGAAAGCCCTCGGAGGAACAGGAGACCTGGGACCATGGAACCAGCAGGGTCTTTGCTGCCAGCCCAGAGAGCAGCACGGGTCCCTGGCTGTCTCCGTGCCTGAGTCAGACTAATGAGTCTTTTAAGGCAAACACAGAGAGGAATTGCAGATTCAATGGAAGGCGAAGCTAAAAAAGGAAAATGCTGTCTATGAATGCAGACTAAAGGTGACAGTGATTCAGCACATTTCGGCTGATTGCTCATTTAGGATCCTGACTTCTGATTAACTTGTCGGAATGTAAAAAAGGTTGATCCTACAGAAATCGGAGCTCGTGCCTTCCCCTCCAGGAAAAAACACGAAACGAAAGGATAATACCCAAAGTGAGGAAGTGAAATGCTCCCTGGCTGCAGGACAGCATTTATTCTGATTACAGCCAGGCTTGCACCTGGGCTGCTTGATCCACAGTCAGTAAGGAGAGGAGGAATGAGGCACGAGGATGTTTTCAGGCTAAAACAAGGGGAAGGAAAAAACTGTAGAAAAACAAATCCCTGCTGCACTGTGAGAAACTGCCCCAGGGAGTGTCTGCTGCTGTCTGAGCCAGGACAGAGCGAGCTCTTCATTCTCAGTCACACAGAGCATCTCACGGGCTGTGGAGAGGGAACACAACCCCTCAGCTCCGAGTGTGCCATCCCACTGCTCTGAGTGGGACTCTCTGACAGACCCTGCAGCCAGCATCAGCGGCCACAGGCAGAGTCAGCCAGAACATGTGAAAAATACACATGCACCCATCATCCCAGCCCTTGCATCCACATGGAGAGGGTACTGCAGCTCCTCCAGCCCCACGGAGGGAACAGCAGCCACACTGGGGCTGGATCTGGGGAGGGAAGGAGTGGCTGGTGCAGAGGGCACAGCCCTGCAGCCGCCTGAGCACCCCAGAGATCTCCTCCTCCTCCTCTGGCACACAGCAGCTCCTCCAGCCTGCCCTGCACATCCCTGTGTTTGCACAGCTCCCACAGCTGCCAGCAGCTGGCAAGGCTTGGTGTGCCCAAATCACTGCTAATTCAGATGTAACCTGCAATTCTGGAGTCACACAGACTTCCAGGAGTCTCTTCCTTCCAGGAGAGCCCTTCCTTGTTCCTCCAGGCAGCGACTTCCCTGGCACTACTGCAGGGAGCTCAGTTACGTGTACCAGCTGCAGACAGCAAGAATTTGGAGGGTCAGACACTCCTGCCTCCCCTCCGGGGCTGAGGGAGGACAAACCTCGAGGCAGGCAGGCAACAAAAGGATTACACTGGAAAAACTGTTCCGCCTTTTTTTTTGTTGTTGTTAAGAAAAATAAATCCTTTTTTCTCTCTGAGCTGACTACAAGTACCTGCTGTTTGGGAAATCTAATTGTTCGGGACAGGGAGGAGCTCAGGCCAAGTTTCTGCACTGGCTGGAGTTCAGCTGTGCTCCTATAGCTGCGGGTGCCTCGCCAGAGGCAGCGGCGGATCCCGCGCGCGGTTTGGAATGGTGCCACGGGAACCGCCGGCCTGCTCGGCTCCGGCACCGCCAGCGGCAGGAAAACCCTGACACCACACACATCAAAGGGCTCCTTCCCTTCAAAACGAGAGCGGGGCTGGTGTGTGCAACCTGGGCACTCCAAGATGCTCCCAGAACGCCGGGCTGGAGCGCGGGATGGTTCCGTGCAGCTGGGATCCCATGTGCTGCTGCTGCCAGGGCATTCCCGCTCTGAGGAAGCGATTTGGCAGCTCTGCAAAGCTCTCACGCAGGGTCCCACGCTCCTGCCGGCCAGTGAACAATGTGCAATCAAGGCAATTATTGCTCTTTATGAGGGCATTTAGCACATTGTGCAGCGCCTCACCAGCTCCTCCATCCCAGCGGCTGCGCTGTGCAAAAATCATCTGAACTGCAGCTCCTCTGTGAGGGGAAACCTGCTCTGGGCTCCCTGGAATCCCACAAACACAGCCCAGGGCAGCCCAGGACAGCTGAGGCTGCCAGGACCTTTGGACACTGCCAACCCCAACCCCTGTCATGAGGCAGAGGGAGCAGAACCTGGCCCGTCCTCTCCACATCTCCATCAGGGACGTTGGGTTGGTGAAGGCCAGTCTGACCAGTGAAGGGTGAGGCGAAGGTGGCACTGAGCTCCCTGACCTTCTCTGTGTCCCTCGGCACCAGGGGCTGTGCCCATTCCACAGCAAACCCACCTCTCCCTATCTCCCCCCGTGGGGATACAACCTAGGAACCCTTCTCATTGCCCTTCATGTCCCTCAGCAGATTCAGCTCCAGCTGAGGCTTTCCTGACACCTTCACCACGTGTTCAACTCTTGGCACATGAACAGATCCATGAAAACCCAAGAGAACTTGGTCACTGGAAAGTTAAACATGTGCTTGAGGGCTGCTGCAACCAGACCCAATGCCCTCTTCATTTTCCTACGTGATTTTTCTTTCTTTCCCTCCCCTCTTGAGCAGATCAGTAACTGCACAGCACTTGCTAGCTTTCAACATATACTTTTTAAATAAGATCCCACCACCTTTTATGTACCTTTCAAAGACCACTGGACAACTGGACTTCCTCCTATCAGTCCAGCAAGGTGTAACTACCTTCTTTTTTTGGGATTAACTTCAAGACCAGAGAGAACAACTGGCCACATAATGCATTTAAAAAGGCTGGGGATCGGGGATAAGGGTGTGGCAGCAGTGAGTGCAGGCGGTACCTGCAGATCCCGGTTGTGGTTCTCGCAGAGCAGCTGCAGGAAGCGCAGGATGGGCTGCATGATGGAGATGACGGCGCTCATCTCCAGGTCCTCTTTGCTCTTGTCGGCGGCTGCCTGGGCCCCCTCTGCGGCCGAGTAGTGCTCCTCGGGGTCGGCCTCCCGCCGGTACGCGTTGTACGCCTTGCGCGTGGCCGCCGACGCCTCCAGCAGCTGGTCCCGCACCTCCTCCGTGATCTGCGTCATGGGCTCCCTCACTGCAACACACAGGACCCCTCGGCCTCAGGGACGCTGCACAAAGGGAGATCTGTCCCCACGTTCCCAGGGCGGCGTCGCCCGCAGGCCCCGCTGCGGAGCAGCAGCTCTCGGGTGAGTACGTTTAGTGTGGGTGTCACACTCTGCACCTTGTCACCAACCACGGCAGGGTTATGGATCCCGGGATTAATTGGTTAGGGCACACACACCCAGCACCAGCAGGAGTTACGGGAAAAGGACCTGCTTTAGAACAAAAATTAGGGTTTCTTCACTCGTTGTTAGAGAAGGCACTGACCACAACCCACAGCCCAAGGTCGTTACTACAGATCGGATTTGGGCAGCTTGTCACGGGACAAGGCAGCAGAGCCTCAGCTCACAAAGACCTTTCCTCATTTCAATAGCACAGCGTCACAAATGATGAAGAGGGGATGGAACTCTCAAAATCCCGAGGCAGGGCAGCACTGATCTCTGAACTTTGCTCTGTGGGATCAGAGATCAGAGCATCATTGCATCAATGGAGACGAGTTCAAAACACACGGCACTGCCCTGCCACTTCAGAGAGGGAATGACTGGGGATTACCTCTTTTCCTGTTGGGGACATCTCTGTCTGAGTCCTCATCTTTCTTTTTGTTCCCTAAGTCGCTGGTGTTGACTGTGACAGTTGCCTTGATTTCTTGCTGTGCCACTTTCATGCGATCATAAAACACCTTGAAGAACTTCTCAGATTTTTTATCTTCCGTCAGCCGGCAGAAGAAGGAATGCTGCAAGGGAACAGGAACAGCGTCTGTAGCTCCACACACAGCTCTGAACCCAGACCATTCCACCTTTCTGCACTGCATGGTGTCCTGCAGGACTGGCAGCTTCATTAGCTGTCACTAAACCCAAACTCACAGCAAGGGAAATTTGCAGTTTATTGTAAGGCAGCCCCGGTGTTTGAGCTTTGTTAAGGCCCTCATTAACAGCTTCAAATACAGATTTAAAGAGAAGCGAGGGCAATAAATCACGCCAGGCTGAAACATTTGGGCAGCACACCTCACTCCCAGCCAGGGAGAGAAGGTAATACCCTGAATTAAGGTAAGGAGAAGGGAAATCCCTGTAATTTGATTCTCAGTTCAGACACAAAAGGGAATGAGCAAAGTGCAGAGGAAAAAGAACGATCCTGCCTTCCCACCCTCAAATCCACGGCACTGTGACTCATAACACCCCACAGCCAATGTTCATCACAGTCCAAAAATGCACAAACAGGGCGATGCCGTGAGGGACAGCTCGTGCTGAGAGTCCCCTGCCCTGCCAGCTGCAGGCTCCTTAAAACTCCCTTCAGTCCCCACTCCAATAAATCTTCAAGTGGCAGAAAAACTCCCAAGCACTGACTACTTTTAAGAAGGTTTATTACTCTTCTTCTGCACATATGTGCACGGAGACAGAAAGTTCTCCTTAAAATCGAGGAGAATACAAATCATGCACAGGTCAAGCAGGAGCCAACACAGTGAGTGATCAGACAACTCTTGATGAAACCAATATGCTGTTACATAAATCAGGACCAGAGCTTAAACACGACTGAAGGATGAACTTGTAAGTGGGTCACCTTATGCAGAGCATTATGAAATTAGTTAGCATTCTGCAGCGGCTCGCCATCCAACAGCTTTACATGATGAATAGGAATGAAGCCTGATTTATTGAAAAAACAAATTAAAATGGGAATAGCAATATACCCTGCCCGCTCCAGCGCGCAGCACGCGGGGCCGTGGCTGCTGCTGCCTTTGATCACTCCCCAGCAGCTGCGCTGGGAACGCTCGGAGTGACTTTGAGCGCTCCCGGAGCCGGGGCTTTGATTGCAGGCAGAGCAGGAGCGCGGCTATTTAAAGAACCGGTCAATATTCACAGCCATCCCTCCCACCCGCCCCGAACAGCTCAGGTACACCCTGAAGGGTCTGCTTGCTTCTGGTGACTGAGAGAGAGGAGGGAGAGGAGAACAACCCAGCACAGACGTCCCAAATCCACAAACCAGTCACACCAGTACCCGCTGCTGACCCCCACCCAGAGAGCCCAGCCAGGCTGAGCTGCCAGAGCCCTGCAGGACGTGCCCTCTGCCCAAACACTGCCGGGCCTGTGATGTGCCACAGGGTGACCTGGCTGCCCAATTCAGTTATTAGCATTGGTACAATAAAAATAAAATATCGAATCCAGGACTTTATATCAGCAATTTGAATGTTTTCTCACAATGTTTTCCCATGGCTTTAAACTGAAAGAGGGCTGACTTAGATTAGATAGAATCAAGAAATTCTTCCTTGTGAAGGGGGTGAGGCTGACCAAGAATAACAGGGTGGTGGAGGCAGCCAAGCCTGAACTCTGTTCCTTGGTGGCCACAAGGACAGAGAGAGGCAGAGTTTGTATCTGAGCTGCATCTTGGAAATTTCACTCTACTGAGATTACAAACAATAATAACAACAACAATTTACAGACAGAGCAGCAGAAACCACAGGTTCTAGAAAGGCCAAGAACTTCATGAAAAATCCCCTGATTTGCTCATCAGGCAGCGATGGCCGTGACCTGGCTGTCACCTGGCTGTCACATCTCCACAGCCCAGACAGGAGGAGATCCCCTGTGATGAAGCCGTGGTGAAGGAAAAGCCTTTTTTTAATGAACCACACTAAAGAAATACCTTTTATGAGAGAGTAATTACTACTTGCTGACAGACCTGATTTTTGTCTTTTCAAGCTTCTTAGCTGACTTTCCACTGCGCTTCAGAGAAAAAAAACCCCAAATGAAAGGAGCATTTCCAGTAAAGCTTTTTGTGCATGCTGTGCATACACTGAAGGGGTGTCACCAAATGATTGTTTCAGTTTAGGTCAGGATGCCTAACACCTTCACACATATGAATCAACCACATGCCAGCTCCCCAAGATACTGTATTTTAAGAGGTGTGATCTTGCAAGTTGCGCTCGAGCAGGTAACGGGTGGTGATAATTATGACAGAAATCCTAAAATTTTATTTACAGATATAGCCTCGAAGCAGAAAGCGGAGAAATCTCCCTTTTTAAAACGGAAACCGAGTGGCCATTTTAGAGCACCGTCTGCTGGGGTCCTGGCTTGTGTACAGACACCACGGAACCACGGGCTGCTGAAAGAGCAAGCGTGGAACAGCCAACCTCCACACTGCTGCGGGAGCCCAAGGAGCAGAGCTTCAAACACAGCCCTGGCGCTGCACATCTGACACCAGCCAGCCCTGAGCAGCCAGCCACCGCCACACCACGGTCTGGGAGCTCCAAAAACCCCCAGCAGGGCAGGGAGCTGAGTCCCAGAACAAACCACCACGGCTGTGTCTGGCTGTCCCACACCAAACCAGCACGGCTGTGCCTGGCTGTCCCAGCACGGAAAAGCTGTGAGGGGCACTGGAGACCGGGCAGTGATGGTCAGAGAGGAACTTGGGACAAGGGATGGAGGGACAGGACACAGGGAATGGCTTCCCACTGCCAGAGGGCAGGGATGGATGGGATTTGGGAAGGAATTGTTCCCTGTGAGGGTGGGGAGGCCCTGGCACAGGGTGCCCAGAGAAGCTGGAAGTGCCCAAGGCCAGGCTGGAGCAGCCTGGGACAGTGGAAGGTGTCCCTGCCATGGCAGGGGGCTGGAAGGAGATTGTATTTGAGGCCCCTTCCAACCCAACCCATCCTGGCATTCTCACAGAGCGCTAACCTCACACAATATAAAACTGAATTTTATTGCAACCTTGCGCTGTTGATGTCTGTGAAGTCACTGCCCCCGGACAGGAGCCCCGGCAGGGCCACAGCAGCCTGGGAGGTTTGCCCTGTGAACTCAGGCTCAGCAGAGAGCTCTGCAGGTGCCCACAGCCCAGGGAAGCCCAGCAGAGCTGCAGAGGACGGCCACCACCCCAGCAAACGAACCACAACACCGCCTGCGATAATGGGATGGTAATTAATTAATTACAGTCGCAGAAGGAAACCCAGACCTGCCCCAGCGACAAGTGCAGTGTCCGACAGGACAGCACTCACTCACTGAGAGCAAGGACACCACCGGAGAGCTCTCCGTCGTTTCTAAGGAGGGAGCAGCAGCAGCTGCACACGTTCCTTGTTCCAAGGGGGTGGAAGGAGAACCCCGCACAGGCACCACGTCTGCAGAGCAGCCACCCCACTGCCCCTCCTGATACCCAAACTGCAGCCCCACAGCAGATCAGCCAATATCAGCCACCAGGAAACCTGGGGAAGAACGTCTGCCTTCTCCTCTCCATCACCCAACGCTGCTCCTTAAAACCTAAGGAATTTAGGTTCCTAAGGAATTCCAGCCAGAAGCCTCAGGTGCAGCAGGACATCCCTGTTACACCTCTGCCCCTCCAGTGCATCCCCTCTGGACCAAAGGAGATCAGCAAACAAAAGCCATCATCACCCATGACTTTATCTCCTGGTCCACACAAAATGGATTTCTTGAGAGAAGCATCCTGTCTTTCTTGAGGAAGCGTCAGAGATGATGAACAATGTCTGTCCACGGTCTATTCCAGTGGTTAACAACTGCTGGAAACGTGGTTAAGCTCCTTTTCACGCCACTAACTTCCAGTCACTTTGTGTTTCTTCTGTAGTTATTCCCAGGAACTTGGTCTCCTCTTCCCTTGTGACTATTTACATACTCAGTGAAATGTTTACCTAACGTTTCGTGCTAAATTGAAAATACCATTTTTGCTTGCTGGCTTTTTATCCAGCATTAATGTAATTTTCTGTGGTGGGTATTTTTTGGCACGCTCTTAACGTACTGCAAATCATTAACAAGCTGGATTGTGGAACCACATTAAAAAAATATAAATCAGCAAGGAACAGGCATGTTTCCTGGCATGAGCGTTTAATTCTGAGACCTTTGACATATGTAATATACATAATTTGTACTGATGAGTGGAAGAGAAGCTCAGCTGCCTCCCCAGCAGCTCAGGGGAGCGGGATTGTGGAGGCAGGATAACCACAGGGCAGGGACAAACGCTCCTTAGCGTGCCTCTCACACCAGCAGTCGGTAACAAACTGGATTTGAGCCAGCAGAACTGACATCTGTCCTTTGGAGAGCGAACCCACAAAGCACAGCAGGCCGGCACCTCTGTGTGAGGTGTGCAGAGGACAGACCCAGGTAACTAATCCTCTGTAACCGTAACTAATCCTCGGCAATGATGAGTGAGCCTGTGCCCGGTGTCCGAGTGTTAAATGGGAAAAGCCAGGCGGCAGCTGAAGGCAGCTGATTTGTAGCTCTTGCCTCTGAAAGCCTGGCCTGCTGGGCTGTGTGTGCTGTCCCCTTTCCGGGGACACCTTTCCCTGCCCCGGTACCTGGCCCCGAAGTCACGGCTGTGTCAGCAGCCAAGAACAGGAACACCAGTTGGATCGTGTCTCATGGGACAGCTCGACCTTCCACCCCAGACGGGCTCCAGGCTGGGCTGTCTGATCCTGTGGGAAACAGCGCCAGCAGCCAGCCCGGGGTTCAGGCAGGCTCGGCTCAGCTGTGTTTGCTCCCCACGAGGGGTGGCCTGGCCCGCAGCAGCGCTGGCTGCAGGAGCATTCCCGGGGCCGCGCCCTCCCGGAGCTGTTTCATCAGCCACCGAGCCCTGCCAGACCGTCCCAGCACATCCCAGAGAATTCCCCAGCAAAACAAGAAACCAGGGAAAGCAAAGCCCCGGCAAACACCTCACCAACTACAGCAAAGTGTTGTCCTCTCCTTCCCCATCTCCCTGGTGCCAGCGAACAGAAAATACCCCGTGAACTCGGCAAGCCTGGGAGGTTTCAGAGAGGAAAGTCCCTCCAGAAGGAGGAGAAAGCTCGGCTCAGATCTGGCTTCAGCTCAGGACATTTTATTCCAGCACTAGAGAGAAATCACTGCAGGGACCTCAGCTCGCTCGGGTTATCCGCTCAGGCTGCCAGCACGACCTAATGCAAAACTTGTGCGCTACTTCATCTCTGCAGGAAGAGTTTGCCACCCCCAGACGAGTTCTTAGAGCTGGGCTACTTCAAACAAGCCACATTTTAAGGGGAACTGCGCTAACACAAGCACTGAATTAAGCACAAATGCCAGCCCTCTACATTCTGCCTGAACATATTGCCAGGGCTTCCACTGCAGAAAATTCCAGCCTCGCTTTGCTTTCGGTCCCTCCCCATTTATTTATTTCAAATATCGCTAATCCCTCTCTCTTGAAATCTCTCTTACGTCCTGGCTCGCTGGAGATCCATCACTTTGGGCATGAGTGATGGATATCATTAGTCTTGCATAGCTCAAGGAAATGGCAGCTGAAATATTTCACACTGAACATACTTCACAGTTTGAAATAAACCCATACGGAAAATCTGCCAGAACACCTCAATTGCCTGGTTTTTTTTGCAAACTGTAAAATAAACTTTGTCCCGAAAGCAGAAGGAGGACTTCCCAGCTCTGTTTTCCACAAATAAGATAAACTCTCCCTGCCACGGGCACCCACCCTGCGCAGCTCTGTTCTTTGCTGGGGAATGTTTTTTGGGGGTGATGAGCGCACAGAGCCTGACCTGTGGAAATGCTTGGCTGTCCCAACCAGCTTTAAATGAGACCAGCAGCACAACTGCACCTGGAAGAGCTCTTGTATCCTGCACCTTCTCCTGCTGCAGCACCCAAAACCTTGATGCAACCCGGAGTCATTCACAGAGGAAAGCAAGGACAAACCCCACAGAGATACGGCTCCCTCACACTCCCAGAGCCAGAGGAGCACTTGGAAGGATGAGGTGACACTGGTGAAGGCACATTGGGCACCCACAGGTACAGACTGAGGGGGTCTGGGCTCACAGGTGGCCTCGGGAGCTCGGGAGACTCCAGGTCTGCCCTGCTGCCAGCACGGAGCTGATTTGGGTTCCTTCTGCATCCCTGGGGGAACACACAGTGCTGGGTCACTCGGCTCAGCCACGGCAGGGGCATGGATCCCATTCCCAGGGCAGGAACATGGATCCCATTCCCCACAGCAGAATTGGATCCCATTCCCCACAGGAGAATGAATCCCATTCCCCACAACAGAGATCCCATTCCGCAGGGCAGGAGAACTGCATCCCATTCCCCACAGGAGAATG
>VYZT01002693.1:269-25771 GCA_013400735.1 Pomatostomus ruficeps
AAAGAGTAACACATACTGCATCTGTTGTCATTCAGTAGTCTGCTGAGTTTTACTGACCCTTACTTTCTTTTCTCCTCAGCAATGTGTTCAGAAATTTGGCTAAATGTTTAGACATACCAGACTGACTGATAGCTACAAATGCTCTGTGATTATCTGAGAAGATTCTAAAGCCAGAAATATAAATTTTACACTCTCTGGAAAAACTTGACTGTATTTTCTGTCTTCTAGACTGTTAGCTTCGTGTTGGAATCATCTCTTAGTTGTTTGTGCTGTCTATATTTGTATCACAGATCAACAGTTTTTAACAAGGTGCCTCAAATAATTGTGGTTATGCATTCATTTTAGTTTAAATGTGCCTAATTTGTAAGTGCTTGATTCTGAACATTATGCTTTCTTTGTGTAAGTCAGAAGAATATTCATTAAAGTAAACTGATATTTATCTCTTTAATTAACAATGACTATATCCAGGCTAAAGCAAAGTAAGTAAAATATTAATGGCATGAGGTGACGTAGCAATAATGTAAATGAGGACCTTGAGGAGTGAAAAAATTACTGCAAGTCTTTGTGAAGAAATTGCAACCTATAATAAATGCTAATAATAGTTTTCATCTCCTCCTAAATTAAAATGTTACCTAGTATCAGTCAGTGTTGACATCTGTCGTGATCACACAAATCAACTGAGATCATGTTTTAAATTACGTGGGCAATTACAGCGTGGGTCAAATATGTTAAAACACATACATAGACTTTACAAATGGAGGGCACTGAAAATGCACAACACACCAGATAAGCCAGCATGCTATCACCAATGCGCCCATTAATAGGTCTTTAACTAGGGCACCAGGCTTTAGCTAGTACTACTATTTATCATTCCTCATGTGCTAGAAATATTCTGATTTTCCTGAGGCCTGGCAGCCTACTGTTCAACAAGCTCTCTATCAGGACCTCAATCTAACTGGAACAACTGGAGGGAGATAGTTTTCTGCAAAATAACAGGACAGGCAGATGCTGATTCCTAGATGTAAAATGAAGTAAGAACAACTCTGCCATAATTCAGAGGACTTGGTGTCGTGGATGAACTGTGTGTATTTGAAATGTAGGGCAGCAGTATGGAGTGTAGGTGTCTGAGAGGAGGAAGGCAGACCTTTTAAAGGTCACAAGTTACGTGCTGTATGTACAGTCCCCTGTGTGAACAACACCTGGACATTCTGGAAGCAAGTAGAAGCAAGGAGGTAGCAGTTATTCTGTGCTGTTTAACTGGCCTTTCTTCATGTACTACCAAGAAATTGTTTGGCATTAACCCCCAATAATGTTCACAGATTGTTGATGATAAAAGAAAAAAGGGATTTACTATGCAAGTCATGAATCCTGTATAAATGAATTCTGCTACCAAAGCTTAAGATACAACTCCATAAATTTGGCCCACAGTATTTCAGCATGTCTTTCTCTTAGTCTCACTACTCATAGGTTACTTTGTTCCCAGTGGGTTCCTCCTGTTTGTAGTAACGTTAGTTTTGGGTACTACAAAGAGAGTGGTTATTATAATGTAAGTGGTAATGGAGCTGGTTACAAGTGCAGGAGAAATTGTTTGTGATGGATAATTTGCATAACAGAAACACCTTCATGTTGACATTTCTATTGTTTTATACATGTAAAATATTAATCTGGGTCTTGAAACTGCTGCTCTTATGTGTACTTTGTAACTTGTGTTTACCCATCAACAAGCTGAGTAGCAGTGTGGATGCTTATGGGTTTTACTGATGCCCCCATGTGGATGGATGTCTGGCAGGAACATTCTAGTCTTCAGCTGAAGACATAACTGAGGTTTACTGTTAATTTAATAACAATTTATTTCTCTGTCATCCATAAATGGGCAAAAAAGTTTGACTATGTGGGTTACCAAAAGTATTTTTGAACTATACTTTCCATTCTCTATGAAATAGTGCTTGACTTTTTGTATCTAGCATTTGAAACTATTGTTGACATACTGGAAATAGCATAATACTAACCAGTTTGCTTATTTTTGTGGGATCCTTGAGACCCAAGAAAATTTCATTCCATTATTAATATCCTAATAATATCTGTGTTATAGTGATAGCCTAATTGGTTTGCTAGCATAGAATAACCTAAACGTCATACACTGCTTTTTCTGCCCCTGTGAACGAATATAATGGTGGTGTAACTGAGAGTCCACCTGTACCTCTGAATCACCAAAAATTAGAGTTAAGATGCTGGAACTGTCTTTAAATGTGACAGCTGAGGTACTGTGACCTTGGTAGCTACAGTACCAAAGACCGTAGGAGGGGCTGATTTGTGTTGCTGCTTGTCAGAGGAGATTAATTTACATGAAGGTCTTCAGTCTAAAAGACCCCCTAATGCTGACCCGTGTTTTCAGAAGAGGTTTCAGAAGGCAATGACAGACAAGATGAGTGTAATGATAGCTTAGGGCCACAGCTGTGCCGTGACAGATGTTTCTCTTGGCCATATAAATGCTCATGCCTTGTGGCTGGGGTGCCCAGGGAGCCCAAATTCCAGTTCTCCTAAAGACCCCTTGCGTGGACTTTACTAATGACATGGAAAAAGGTCTCGTGCTAGTGGAGGGGCCTGACACTCAGGACACCTTAACTCCCAGACAAGTATCTTGGCCACTAATTTGAAACTATGTTGCCAGACATAATGGATAAGTAGCAGGGCTAAGTTTGTGGCTTTCACAGTTACTTTTTGGTCCTAGGTCCTAGTTCTGTTAAGTTGGGCGCTTACCATAATTATTGTACCTCTATCACGTACTGAGATCTTCTAATGCAACTACACAGTGCAGATATCTAAGTACTCTGCAGAGTTAGACTTGCATTATGTGAGTGTAAAAATTTGGTCCTAGGTCTCTTGATAGTAAACACAGCATGCTAACTCCTGCTTCTTTGAGTTTTTATGTTTTATACAACAGGAAGTATTTTCTAGGTCAGGGAGAAAGTGTTGCTCAGACATCTTAGTTGTGGAACAGATAGATTTAATTTCATATCTAATATGGGTATTACTTAAGCCTTCTGTGAAATATCTACTTCATTTTGTTCCTGGTACTATTTGATCTTACAGTCATTGGACTTGTATGCAGGGGGAAGTTACAGTTGTTAGAACCTGCTAATTAACTTGATTAACTGAGCATGTTGTGCAGATAAGGACATTCATTCGGTCTTTGTTCTTAAGAGCTGCTCACTTCGTTAGGTGTGTGTCCAGGCTGAAGGTTTTACTTCTGATTAAATCAAGTAATGTATTGCTACTTAAGGTGGATGATATGTGAGTGTAAATGGTAGCCAGAGTACCCCAACACTGCTGTACTTTTACCTCCACACCAAGTGTCTGTCACTGCCTTATTCAAAATTTTGTGTGTAAGAATTGAAGAACCAGCTATCCTAGTACTTGAAACTTAAGGTATTTCCTAACATTTCCAATCTTGTTTCAGGTTTGGTTTTTATTAGGAAACTGAGTTTATCTGGCTTGCTGGGCATTGGAGTGTTTAGTCATCCTTTTCTTTGCAGTAGATGACAGAGAACATATCTTTTACTCTGCTTTTACACATTCAGTCTTTCAGAAACATCTAGAGACCTTCATAAAATTTATTTCATGACTTGTGGTTGATAACTGGTCAATACTCTGATCTGCATTGTGTAAGCTTGCTGCAGAATTTAGATTAATTCTGTGCATTTTGGATTTCAGTTGTAGGGTTGATAGGTTATAGTATTATGACAAAATTTTCACTTTCCTCTAAAATAAGCTCCTTTTTATTCTTGGTGATGTCTAAATGATAAAAACTAAAAAAAAACCCCAAACTAAAATAAATGCATATATATCCACTTGCTTCTTTTACACATTTTTAATTAGATTGTGCTTATAAAGTGATTATTTTCAATACAATGCTTTACTTTCTGTTGATACTGAACGTAACAGATTGCATGGCATAAAAGGTTTAAAATAGTCTGCATCTCTCACCTATAGACATATATAAACCAGGATCTTTTCTATTTACTGAATATGAACACTAATAATCTGAATGAACAAAAGTATCAAAAATAATTATGAATATTTGGCTAAATAGCCATATCTGCTTCCATTTGTGGTACTGATTTTCGCTAGAAAATGGGTTTACACAAACTAAAGTGCTAAAATAGCTTGGAAACAGATTTTGTAACTTCAGTCATTAAGAGCAGTTATCACCTTGCTTAGTTTAGGCTAAAAAAAACATAGCTGTTTTTTAGTAGAAAAACTCTGACAAACTGGATAATGAAAGCAAATAAAAGCAACAGTAAACCCTCATTATCCACCTTTTATTTGTGCATATTCTGGGGATTTTTTTCTTCTAGGAAGAAAATTTAAAAACTTCATTGATCAATTGCATTTTAAACAACTTTTCTTCAAATCTTATGAGTCTACTTAACATTTTTGTTTCCCCATTTTCTTTTCTTAGCTCCTTCATGCTTTTTGCTGTAGTTCTATAATAGATTTCAGAACAAGATGGGATGTATCTGTGTATAGGAAGTGGAAATTTTTGTGCATAAGTAAAGGAGTTATAGATGCACACTTCCTAAAACAAGCTACAGCTCTAAATTTACTGATAATTTAATACACTGGATAGAGAGGTTATGTAAGCATTCCACAAATAAGTACATCTGGTGCCTGAGATCTTGTGTTTCTTTAGTCCATCATCTAGGACTTTACTAAGATGACACAGCTAGAGGGACACGGGCAGCTGGGAATTCAGGACATCGAACATGGCAGTGGTGGGGCAGGTGGGTTTATGCTGTGTGAGACAGGTGATTTGTGACCCGAGAACATGTTTGGTATAATGACTAGGAAGCTGTTCTAGACACAGGAGACCTGGCAGCAACCTCATGTTTTGTGAGTTTTACATTGGTAAAATCCATGAACTTCTGTAGACTCACACCTGATTTACTGCAGTGTGCCAGTAGACACAGTTGAGGATAGAACAGATTTAAAAGTGCGTTCAACTGGGCCAGGCAAAAGCTGGCAGACCAAATCTAGGCCAAGTCATAGAGCAGCATCTTGAAAACAAAATATAGAAACTCAGGTTCCTTCTTTCCTTCTTTGATGTGTGTTCTGTGCTTTTGTGAGTAGCTAATGAGCTCTGTGTAATGCTGCCAATATTGAATGTTGCCGATTTTGCACAGAATTACAGTATATGACCCACTGGAAGGATCGGGCTGAAGGAGAAGTAATAGCAAAGAGGATAAGCAGCTCAGGCATTCATCTTTATATGCAGTATTGTTGGGTGTTCACCTTACTTTTGACCTTGGCACAATAGTTGGAATAATTAAGGTATATGGCAGATATTGTAAGTGATGAAGTAGTTCAAAACGATTTTTTTTTTGCAGTTACTTAAAGTATGGAGTCACAGCACTCCCCAATCTGGGTAACAGGCATCCTCGCTTACCCTACGATTACATTTATCAGTATTTTTAAGCTTGCAGTTTTTAGTTCAAGTTCCCTAGTTATTGGCTGATTATTTCAAGTTAGTTTAGAGCCAAATAAAAGCCCAGGTGGTTTCAAAAAAAGGAGTTTCACATTAATAAAGTGTGGAGAAAGATGTTTGTAAACTGGAGCAAGTTCAGCATGGGGCCCCAGAGAAGCCAGGACCTGAAGCTGTCTGCTGAGAATGGGCTGAGCTGAGAGGGGGCAGATTCAGCCCTGGAGAAGAAGCGACTCCGGGAGCACCAAGCAACAACCCCTAGTACCTACAGAGGGTTGATGAAGAAGTCAGAGCCAAGCTCTTCACTCTGCCATATGGTGTCAGGATATGAGACAACAAACACACGTGAGAGGTGCAAACCAGATATAAGAAGGAACTTTCTCCCCATGGAGCAGAGATAAAGAATTCTAAAGGAAAGACAGGGTTGCATTACTGCCAACACAAACTGAATTGCTGTGAAAGTTTGGGTATTGATCAGTTGTATCTTTGTAAGGTCTGGTCCTTGTCCAGTTGAGATAATTACTTAATAGTAATTAAGTATAACTCTATTAGACTATTTTGGTGGTTTGGTATGGTTTTCTTCTTTTGATTGGCATTTTATTCCCCCCCAAATAATAGTGGACGGTCAAGGATTTCTTATTGTAAATGCTGTGATTTGATATAATTTTATGACCTTTCCACTGAGTCATTATGCAGGCACTTAGTGTAACAGCTTGAGGAAAGCTAGGTTAGGAAGTTAAGTTACTCACAGGCACACTCGTACTTTCCTTGCTGTGCTGTAATACAAGGCAGTGGACTGTTATAATGATCATGATTGGGAGTGCCATGGTCCAGATTTACTAATGAAATAGAATGGATTTGAGTCCAAATAGAGATTTGATATATACACTGTGGATTCAACATGTCTCCTTCAAATACGTGCCACAACTGAACTTTGCGTCAAAGTCACTTTCATAAAAAGGAACTGTGACCCTTTGTACAATGCAAAGGTACCTCTTTGCATATGTTTCAAAATGACACAGTATAGTTAGAGAATAAAAATGAGATCTCATGTCTCTCATTAAAGCCTGGACTTGTGTTTTAAAAATTCATTTTCTCTTCTTAGTTTGTTTGAGTTCCCAAATTTGTACAGTAGAACAATGAGAAAGTTCTGATATGCCGTGCCTGGTTGTCTTTCACAGATTCTGCAGAGGTAACTGCTGGGTCCCCACGGTCTTGCTTCAACCAGTACAGTGCAGATTTGAAAACCACTGCCAGATCTAGATTTTTAAAATAACTGGATCACTGTCAGACTTCAGATTTCCTAACAGATGTGTCCTTGATAGCAAGCTTTTATTTTTCAGTTATGATTGCAAAGATTTGACTATTTAACATGGTACAATTGTAAAGCAAATACAGACTGATACAGCTGCATGGTCTACCAACATCTAGGGAACCTCATCTTTTAATGTCTGCAGTGGACTTTCTGCCTACTGTTGCCACTTGGACACCCTGGTGCTCTTGCCTTGCCTGACCTGTGGGCAGCTTGCCTTTCCTTTGTTGTGCTGTGAAACTGCTTGCACGATTTGGCCTGCTTCCACAAGCTGATTGGCAACCAGGAGGTTGAAAGGGCGTGATTAGTCCCTAAGCTTTTCCCTTTACAGACTAGAAGAGACACCATTAAAGAGAATTTGAACCCAAATGGGTTGGATTCAGCTGAAAATCTCAAAGCTTTAATGTTTAAATGTCACATCCTTGGCTTTTGGGAGCATGACTTTGAAATACTAGCTGAAGTTATGAAGATTTTTAGTACCAAATTCCACATTCTTTTGCCTCATCTATTATCAATTAAAGTGCACTTAAAATACCCCATAATCACGAATGCTGAAGACGTTTTTTTGCTTGCTTGCTTTGTTTTTTAATCTGTTCAACCAGGTCATGTTTTGATGAATGGATAGGAGAAGAAAGATGCATCCTAAGGTGGTCCCATTGGTGTGCTGAGCACTTGGAGAGGGCTGTTTGTTAAACTCCGCTAAATAAAAACTGCTGCTAAATAAAAATGTAATATGAGATGGTTTTCTCTGCTTCTTGTGGAACTACTCTCTGTTTGCCTATTGCTGTATTACCTCTACCAGAATGATTAGTCTCTTTGGGCCTATAAGGTTGGATATTTTTACCCTTGGAATAGAACAGATTGTACCAGATGACAATCTCTGTGCACAGATAGCATATTGATATATATACTTTGTTCATAAAATATAGTGCGTTAAGTACAGCTTAATACTGATTTGTTTACTCAGTTATGTCATCATTTCTCTTATCATTTTGTCATTTGCATTCTTGATTAGGAGAAATATTTTATGAATAAACAGTCTGTCACCTCCTTAATTTCTAGGACTCTTAGGTTTATCAAAAGTGAATGAAACTTTCCCTGATACTAAAATTTGTGTTCTTGTTAAAATTCAAAATGTAGTCACTTAAATGATAACTAATCAAATACTGTTGGGAGATAGATTTCCTAATAGGCTGAAATAGTCAGATAGGAAATGCTACAGTAGTAGAAATCAGATGCTGTCACACACTACTTAGGGCAGTAACATTTAATTTTTTGCTGATACACAAGAACTGAACTTTTCAGAAAATTTTAGATAAAGTTAAACTACAGGGAAATAGCATGTACAGTTCTGATAACTTCCCATAATTAAGCTTCAGTCATTTTTCAAAGAATAAATGAGAAAAAAGGAAATATTTGTGCAAGCAAGATTATCATGCAAAGATTTTAAGTAGAAAGGGACACTGAAATGTATCTGGAATAAAACATAATATTAAAGAAAAAAGATACTGATAATCTTTAGTTTGCTTCCCATCTTTGCTGGGAAGAATTTAAAATTAAGTGTAATATCTCTGTATAATTGAAATTATTATGCATGTATTCAAAAGACTAAGTTGTAGGTAGAAGTAATAACTTACATAGGACTAAAATAGTTGGACAAATTAGATAAGGCATTAGATTTCAGGCATTTAAAGTAGAAGCCTCGAGCTTTAAAGCTTACTGCAAGTTGAGAGTTGATAATAGTTGCTGAGAGATTAATTAGATTTTTTAGAAGTTAGACCATCTCATGTGTGCGCTACAGGAGTGGTTTCTGTGGGAAGCCTCTGAAAGCTTCCCCATTGTCCTACAGACATGCCAGTCAGCTCCAAGATGGGCACGCTACTGGCCATTGCTGAGCCCATCAGCAACGGTGAGAGCGCCTCTGGGATGACAGATTTAGGAAGGAAATAAAAGGCAACTGCAGCCAGAGGACTGAGAACATGTGCGAGGAACAAAGCTGCAGACCACAAGGTCAGAGAAGAAGGAGGGGGAGGAGGTGCTTCAGGTGCCAGAGACAAGATTTCCCTGCATCCTGTGAAGACCACAGTGGAGCAGGATGTTCCCCTGCAGCACATGGAGGTCCACAGGGGAGCAGAGATCCACCTGAAGCAGGTGGATACCCAAATGAGGCTGTGACCCCGTGGGAAGCCCATACTAGAGCAGGCTCCTGACAGGCCCAGTGGTCCTGTGGAGAGAGGAACCCATGCTGGAGTTTTGCTGACATGGCTTGTGTTGATGTTGCACTGTATGGACACAAAGTAAACACGTACTCGAACTAGGCTGAGGAGCTAAAAAGGAGAGGCAAAAAAAAGAGAGAGCTAAAAGAGAGAGAGCGGAACTCTCTGACCTTTATTTTTATGTTCTTAGAAATCACCGTGGATTGGAGGTAGAAATTACCACTTCTCAATCACACTGGTTAAAGGAAAAATCCATCACATGTCTCCGCCTAGGAGAATAGAATGAAAACAACAAAGACAGTTAGCAAAAACATAGCCATGTTTACAACAGCATGCGTGAGAAAGTATTACAGCAAAAAGAAACATTAGAAAACTGCAAAACTCAAGACAACAGGCTTGTGACCCCTTGATGGTCCCATGCTGGAGCAGTCAGTACCTGAAGGAATGAATCCCTTGGGAGGGGCCATACGCTGGTACAGAGCAAGAGTGCAAGTAGTCCTCCCCCTGAGGAGAAAGCAGCAGCAACAGAGACAACACGTGTTGAAGTGACTGCAACCCCCATCCCCCGTCCCCCTGCACTGCTGTGGGGAGGAAGTGGAGTATTCAAGGAGGGGAAGCTGAGCCCAAGAAGAAGGGAAATGGGGAAAGGGGGGAGGTGTTTTTAAGATTTTGTTTTATTTTTGATCATGCTACACAGATTTGATTGGTAATAAATCAAACTAATTTCCCCAAGTTAAGTCTCTTTTGCCCATGATGGCCATGGATGAGTGAACTCTCCTGATCTCAGCCCAGGGGCCTTTTGTTTTATTTCCTCTCCCACATCCAGTTCAGGAGGGCAGTGACAGAGCACCTTTGTGGGGGACCTGGCATCCCCACCACATGTATCCAGGTCTTTCCTTTTGTCTCTGTTATTCTGTCCTTGCTGCATGACTCACTACCCATAGTTTCTGCTGAAGGGTCCATCCTTTCTTCATACTAAAGGGGCACATAGCAACCTGTTGCTCTGTCTGCTGCTGGATTTTTCTTAAGGCATCTGCAGATGCAGAGGACTGTGTTTAGCCTGTGTCCTGGCCAGGTACATCTTGCTAGTGGTCATTGAAGAGGTTACAAGTGAATTGTCAAGAGCCTGAATCATTCTCTGTGCAAATAATGCCGAGAGAGTGAGAGCGATCAGAGCTGCTTCACAGGATCTCTGCCAAGACATAACTTCTCGTGGATGATCTTTGATTGGCTGACAGGGCTAGTGTCAGAGCTGCTCTGTAACAGCAGCATAAAGCAAAGTTAAGCTAAATGTAGAGGTAAATGTAGGCCACTGCTTCTTTGAGGACTAAACCCCTAAGCTGTGCCGGCCTTTGGACCTGACATTCTCATTGAAGATGAAACAAACTGAGCAGTGACAAAGTTAGAGAGTTGCTCAACACTTATTCTTCAACAGGAGCTTGGCAGCTCTGGAGCTTTTTTATCAACAAGATGGTTATGTTTTATAACATAACCAGTTAAGGCCAGTCCCTTTCTTTTTGTTCTGTATTGCACATCCATTTTACCATTCGTTTTCTTGCACAGCCAACATGTATCATTCACAGTGCCGCCAAAGAGATGCTGTCTGAGCTCTTAGCATAATCTTTGTTTACCTCTGAGTAAAAGTCTTCTAAGTCCTTGCTTGTTTAGAACTCTGAATTCACACTTCAGGGTAAAACTAAAAATAATCACTGTATTAAGTTAAATAAGAGGAACAGCATTTAATGAGCAGCAATCATACTATCACTGGTATATGGCAAAACTAAACAGATTTGCAGAATAAATCATATGTATCTACAATGTCTATTATAAATACAATATTTTCTAAAATATGGTTTTCATCTTAGTATGCATTTAATTGTAATTGGTTTTGGTAAAGCTGTCAGCATAAACTGAAACCATCTCATACCATTATGTATTTTAACACTATTGATTTTACTAGATGCAGAAGAGATCAGAATTGACTTGTTACAAATTATTATTTATAAACCTGATGGGGATTTTTTCCATGAAAGAATGTATAATAATACTGATGTGAACTCAAGAAATAGGAGACTCTTTCTATGTACAAAATATGCTTGTATCTTTTGGCAGCCAGACTTTTTCTCCCCCGAACCCATTCTCTGATGCAGGTAAAATGAACAGAGGAATGTGTTCCCCTGAAATCATAGAATCATAGAATGGTTTGGAACCCAGCTGTGTACCTTGAGAGATCTTGCTTTCTCTCTCACTTTCAGAAATCTCAGTTTCTGTCCTTTGACTAATAGGTAATAATGAAATAGAGATATGGTTCCCAGTTTCTGCAAAATTTGCAAATGGGAACTTTCTACAGAAAGACACCCAAGATGTAATTCTCAAGCATGTTTTTATTTGCTCTACTTCTCAGTGTTAGAGGGGAGCTCTTGCTAGAGGTATGTTTAAAATATTTAGCAAGTAGATGTAAGCTTACGCTGTTCACCCTTTGGTACAACTCAGGTAGCTGTGATAAGCACAGAACAGTACACAAAATAACAAATTCTGCCAACAGGCACAGTGTGAATTAAGCACTGAACTGTTGCTACCTGTGCAGTTCCTTGGCAGCCCTGAGAATGAACAGAGTGGGTTCATGTGTGCCTGTAAAATACCACAGGAATATGGAAACTCCTTGTTCGCCACAAAAGTCTGGCAATTGTAAGAGATTAATGGAACAAACTAGATTATAGCTAAATGATTTTTAATTTCAGTAAAGATGTGCCATAATTATCTTAGTTTATTTCATGGACAGAGCTAATTACATTTAATTGAGTCATGACAAAATACAGCGTCTTTTATAATGACTAAGTCCAGTTTATTTCTGTCCAGATATTCAAAATATTGTTTTACAAAATAATGAACTTTTGTTTTGGCAGAACCCCATAAACCTGTAAGCACATGAGAAAGTTTGAAAGCCTATCAATGTCAGCTTTCTTCGGGGTATTTTAAAATTGTTATCTTAAAAAAAAAATCTTTTTATGAAGCATTCAAGATACTAATTTTCACTGAAGTATGGAAATTGCCCAGGTAGCATCAAAAGGGGAATGAATTACAAAGCCTGAGAATTCACAGAGATATTATGGACATGAAACCTGAGAGTACAAGTGAAATTTCTGAGATTTTTGGAATGATGTTATGAATTTCTCTTGTAAAAATTCATAAAATGCAGTATACTTAGCAATCTAGACCTTTTCAAATCTTTCCTTGGTAAAGGAAAGGTTTCTCAGAAAGAGGGGAAGCCCTCTTGTCGTTTAATAGTGAGGGTGCAAGGAGGAGTTCAGCTTGTTAGTCTTTCTGTCTGTCATCTGAATTGCTGTTTCCACTTTCCTTCCACTTGGCCACCTATCTCAAATTCCATATTAATTTCATAATCAAGTTCATATTTGGTGGGTTGGACTGATTGCTATTTGTAGATGTGCTTATGTGACACCTGCTTGCAGTGTTGGAAATCTGTGATAGTGTCATATCATAACAACAGAGTCTGTCTGTTTCTTCTAACACGAGAGATCTAATTTTTTTTTTCCATGGGTGCACTGCTAAAATTTTAAACAAAATAACAAGTTTGAGAGATCTGATGAAAATCACTATGTGTAAATCGCAAGCAGTCACCAATTTGCTTTACCTCTACTTTTCAGCACCTCACTTTGTTCACCCAGTCCCACTTTGATTTTGCTTCTTAAACCACCCCCACCTTTGACACAGAGCCTTTTCCTCTACAACAGGCTGTCAGCCATTATCTCTGAGCATGATAACACCACCAGAGGACATAATTTTTTCATACCTAGCTTATAGTATCTTAATTGTACTCTATAATATCATCTCGTCTGAGTTCTAATACTAATTAATTAAACTCAGAAACTATTTTTGAGTCTAAGATGCCTTGTAAAATAGAATTATCCTAAACTGTGTTGTTTCATTTGTTAATTTTGCTCATAAAAAACTATCAAATATGACTTTCTCTTTTAAACCCTTGCTGGTTAATGTTTCTCATGTGATAGACAACCAGGCATGAAAGTAAGTCTAACATGAAATAAAATTTTCTCATAAAACTAGAAAATTTGAAATTAATAATTTGAAATTTATGAAAATGTCTTGTCTGATAAAACAACAGAGGTTTTTGACCTGTAGTCCAAGAGGAACAAACAAGGGGGGAAAATATCTAGATAAGTGAGGATCAGCTTTATTAAGAAAGGCAAAAATGATTCTCTAGCTGAGACTGAGGAAATCTGAATAGACTTAATAAAGGCTTATTTAAATGCTGTAATAAATACATATGAATATATGCTGACATATATCAGGAAAAATCTCTTAGAGGGGAAATGTAGAATGAACTGTATTCATAGTCATCATGTGTCGGAAGTTTTACAAAGAACTAGTAGCTAAAGTGCTAACATTATCAACAAGGTAATAATATGTTATTGACTGTTGCAGACCAGTCGAGAGATAAATTATCTGTTAAGACTTTGGAATATTTTTTCTTTAGTCCTGATATATATCACCATTAAGAGCACTAGCTTTACTGTCTGTATCACTGATGGAAGTTTTATTATCTATATTTACAGTGAAAAAGGACTTCTAGAAAATTGGGGTTTTTTGAGGATACCGTGTGAAACTCAAACTGCTCAACTGGAGCTATTGTAGCTATTGTATTATAGTCAGGAGTGTTTTAATTATCAAGAAATAGCTGCATATTAACAAAATGCTATTTGTATTTGTAGAGACAATCTTTGCTGGCCCTCAACATTTCTGCTTTTTCTTCTTTTTTTCTCCAGGGCACAATATAGAACTATGATAGCAACCGGAGGAGTCATAACAGGACTGGCTGCCTTAAAAAGGCAAGACTCTGCCAGATCCCAGCAACAGGTAAATCTTGCCGGAGCACCAGCTACTGAGGAGAAGAAACCAGTTAGACGCCGGCCCAGGACAGATGTAGTAATTGTCAGGGGCAAAATCCGTCTCTATTCTCCATCGGGATTCTTCCTTGTTTTGGGAGTGCTTATCGCATTCTTTGGAATTGCAATGGCCATCCTTGGATACTGGCCCCAGAAGGAACAGCTTTTGGGATCTGAAAATAATCTATCTGCAAATGAAACCCAGATCTCAAGAAGCCAGGGGAGCATTTTACGTCGCTTCTTTGAACAGCACGTGCACTCGGATAAGATGAAAATGCTTGGCCCTTTCACCATGGGCATTGGAATCTTCATTTTTATTTGTGCAAATGCCATTCTGCATGAAAACCGTGACAAGGAAACAAAAATAATACACATGAGAGACATATACTCCACCGTAATAGACATCCACACCCTGAGGGTCAGGGAACAAAAGCAGCTGAGTGGTGCCTTCACTGGCTTGTTGGCGGAAGGAGAACTCCGGCGCAACGGCAGCTCCTGCGCCTCACGGCTGGCTGCAAACACGGTTGCACCTTTCTCTGGCTTCAAGGGTAATCTTAGAATGGATAGTTCTGCTGAAGAAGATGAGATTACCCTAAATGAAGACAGGACCACTAGTAGCCTCCTGCCACCTCTGCTGGCTGAGCACTCTGGTTCAGTCTTTGGACTTTACCCTCACTCCAGCAAAGCTTCAGATGACAAAAACACTAACTCCATAAAGTGTGAAACAAAATCCATTGTATCTTCTTCCATTAGTGCTTTCACACTGCCAGTAATTAAACTGAATAACTGTGTTATTGATGAACCCAGTATAGACAACATAACTGAGGACTCAGAGATCACCAGGAATCAGTCTAGAAATCTGTCAATGGATTCTCTGGCCATTCCACTAACTGATACCAATGAATCCTACAGACCAGCTGCTTCCATGCTGCCACGACACAATTCATTTTTGGACACGCCATCTGATCCGTTCAAATCCTCCATGACTCTCGGACCAAGCACAGGAAAGCTTTTATCTCCTGGCACTGCCAGGAAACAGTTTGGTTCCAACACATCTTTGCATCTTCTGTCTTCACATTCTAAGTCCCTGGACTTGGACAGGGGTCCATCTACGCTCACTGTCCAAACTGAGCAAAGGAAACACCCTAGCTGGCCCAGACTGGATCGGAGCAACAGTAAAGGCTATATGAAACTAGAAAACAAGGAGGACCCAATGGATAGGTTACTCGTGCCACAAGCAGCAGGCAAGAAAGACTTTACTAATAAGGAAAAGCTTCTTATGATATCAAGATCTCATAATAATTTGAGTTTTGAACATGATGAGTTTTTGAGTAACAACCTGAAGCGAGGAACCTCTGAAACAAGATTTTAATATTTAAATTGCAGTTTAGAAAATGTCATACGGTATTTTTTAAAAAAGCATTTTGACAAGTGTTTCCTTTTCAGTGAGACTGTACAAGCTTGTTCTTAACCAAATGCTTAATAGCCCATTAAAATTGGCTTGTGCAAACAGAGATCTTCATCTTTGTAATACCAAGAATTTCTTGTCTTAGTAACATACAGCTGCAATACTGTACATTATCATTGCTCAGAGAGTTTTGTTACAACTGATTCCAATTATTCCCAAGTCATTATCTCTTTTGTTCTATATAAGCATGTTACTTTTCACCAATTTGACTCCAGGAGACTGCATTAGATAAAAAAGCTCAATTTACCTGTAAGTTCTCTTGATTTAAAGACTGCAAGAGACTGAAAGCAGTGGTCTTGTGGTCTAGAATGGGAAGTGAGGAGGAGCACGTACTGGAATTGTCAAATCCAGGCCTTTATTCCTAGGTGTTGTCTTTCACATGCAGTACATCTCAGTAACTGCAGTCTTGCCACTGTCATTGCGAGAAACTTGTTTACATACTGGGGTGGGTGGATAGAAAAGAGTGGATATAATTAAAACCATTTTTGTGAATTCATTGTAACTGATCAAGCTGAACGCCAGTGTTGTGAATTAACTATGCTTTGTACAATAATCTTTCTACATCCATTGTAACTTAATCCTGTAATGCATATATAAAGTAAGGAATCTGAAATTTTTTCTGGGATTAGTTCTCTAAACCACTTTGATTGGCAGCAGTTTTAAAATCAAAATAGAAAGATTCAATTAAAATCATAGGAAGATGATGAATGCCAACAGGATTTTAGGAACATGGTGTATAATAAGATGATACTGTAACTTGCATCGGAAGACAATAATGGAAAATGAATATATTGCCTCTCATTACAATAACAAGCTGCTAACTAACTAGATCTGTATGTTCAAAATACTGATACAAAGCATACAATTCAATATGTATACTATCATAGTATGAAAGCTCCTTGCCTAAATTTTGACTTGTATATTTCACATAATTATTGGTGTGACAGTTCACCTAAGGCTTAGCTGTGTCAGTTTGCATTACAAGATTTTGCAAAAGGAATTGACATCTAAAACAATGTTTTTCTCAGCAAAGCAAGCTTCACAGTTGACTATTGCCAAAGAAAAGGAGAATTGGAATGTGCATGTCAGAAGGTTTTCATGTATTTCATTAAGCAGTTTTGGCCATGATCCTGCCATGACAGCCACACTAGAGAATATCACTTCAAGCTGCAGGGCTCACCCAACAGGATGCTGGTTTTAATTGTTCAGATTTGAGATATTCACTTACCCTAAACACTCAGGAATTATTTTTAATGGCTTTTCCCAAAAAGAATCAAGCTTGTTAAAATGTTGTCATTCCTCAATTACTTCGATTATGAAAGATCAAGGATAAAATATCCTCTCTTTTTTCTTAATATTCAGCTCTGTATTTCAACTGCACAGTGTTTATGTATCAGGAGCATTACTTGCTCAGTGAGTTGAGGCATAGTGTTAACTGTTAGAACCTCAAGCCTATATATTGTAACAGAGTTGGCTAAATATTTTGCTATGAAGCTTTTAATAACTCTCTGGTTTGTGTTCTTAAGACATTTGCTATTTTTTGCAATAAAATGTCTCTCTACACGTATCTGCTGTATGACCTGATTCTTTTCCTCTAAGATCTCCAGTCTTACATATCAAAGTACAATTATATATAATAACATTGTGCCTAAAATATTAGCTTGCCATTAGATATTTCTTCATGACTAATTGATTTCTGTGACATCTCTACACATGGAAAGGCCAAATGCTTTTTTTACCCATGTAATGTGAAATGTATTAAAAGTGGTTTTGATACAAGAAATTTTTGTATAAAAAGAACACCCTGCTCTTTTTATTTGGCAGTAAGTACCATTATAGAAATGGAAAACACTATTAAAGACATGAGTGATGTAAGCTTTTTATTTCCTTAATAGCTACATTAAATCACAGCTTAAAACACTATTCACATATTACCATATGTGGGAATGGTGATTCCTTTGTATGTATAGCAGGGGATGAGCTTTTAATTTTAACACAGATGAAAAGTACTGAAAAATGTACTCACTTGGGAAAAAGTTACCAAGGTAAAGCTGTCAAAATACCACCATATAAAGAAACCTCATTGATGACAGACCTACTACAAAAATATTCCCATATTAACATAAAATGAAGTATTTCATTCCGATAATTACAGGACTATTGAGGTTGAAAGGGACCCATGGAGGTCATCTTGTCCACCCCTCTTCCTGCTCAAGCAGGGCTGTCTCACAACCTAGAGCTGGGTGCCCAGAACTGTGTCAAGATGGTTTTTGCATAACCCCAAGGAGAGAGACCTCCCAGCCTCCCTTTATGACCTGTGCCAGTGCCTGACAGTAAAAGAGGTTATCTAATGTTCAGAGGCATCCTCCTGTGTTTCACTTTGTGCCCATTGTCCCTTGTCGTGTCATTGGGGACCAGATTCGTTCCAGAGCCTGGCTCCTTCCTTTTTGTACCTCCTTTAGGTATTTATACACAATGATAAGGTCCTCCTGAGCCCTCTCTAGGCTAAACAGTCCCAGCTGGTTCAACCACTCCTCATAGGTCCCTTCATCAGCTCTGTGGCTTTTCACAGAACCGGCTCCAGTATGTCCGTGTCTCTCTTGTTCTGAGGAGCCCAGAACTGGACCCAGCACTCCAGATGTGGCCTCACCAGTGCTGTGTAAAGGGGAAGGATCACCTCCCTTGAGGTTAATGTAGGACATGGTGTAGTTTCATATTGCTTAGGTAGTTCCAGCTCAGGCTCAAATTGGGAAAACTTGTAGATGTTCAAGAGGCCTGAACATATATAGAAGTCAGAAACTGCAGCAGAGCAAAGATGTCTGGACCCTTTGCAATACACAGGGGTAGATGGGAACCTTACAGTGGCCAAAATGGGAGCCGCGTGCTGTTGGCAAGTAAGGAACTGATAAAGACAAGAGCATGTCTTAAATTGTATCTTTAGGCTATAAATAACATATTCAATCTATTTCTGATACAGTTCACAGAACTTTTAAAAAATTTGATTTCTGTCATTGATATGCAACCCCACTATGCGTTTCTCAGGTACACTGCAGGGTGAAAAAGAAGCCAAAGTCAGGACAATTTTGTCATTAGAGGAAACAGTTGTGGAGCTACACCACAAGCTTTTTGCTAGAATACGAAGTTAACCTTGCATCTATTCAGATGAAATGTTATGGTTCTGCATCCTTTGTATAGAATAACCCCAAAAAGAAATAATTGAGATCATGCAAACAATGAGTTTTCTTCTCCTCTGCCTAGGACTATGGAAAATGTACTTTCTGCTTTTTAGGTAAGGTTCTTAATCACTACCTATGGATCAGACTGATGGTTAGGTCTGTTCCTCCTGAGCAAAGCACATTTTTGGGCAAGTTTCATCAGGAAATAAAGAGCAGGACTCTACAGTGATAGAGCATAAATGCTGGGTTACAATCTCTCTTCCAGAACTGCTTCAGTATTTTACATGAAATGGTTGCTGGATAAAATCTTTGGAAGAGGGATTGGATTCTTGTCAGATTGATACTTTAACTAGTCCCTGGTGATCCCAATTTACTCTCCTGCGAGTCAACGAACCAAACCCTTCCTTGCAGAGCAGTGCTGAGTTCAGCAGGAGGGACTGGCAAATGCTTCCAGCTGCTCAATTGCACATGGCTTAATGGATGGGAAGGCATGAGTTTTCTCAGAGGCAGAAGGAGTTTGGCATGGTATTACTCATCCTGACGGCTGTCCTAAGGCTGGAGCTGTATAAAGGATGGGAAGGTAAGCTGGCACCCTCAGTATAGTTTTGAAAGAATATGGAATTTTATGTTATTAACTGAGCAGAATTCTTGAGGCTGCCAGTTTTAGAGGTATCCTGCCTCTTACATTACCTAAATAAATTTTTTTTGTAACCACATCATAGTGCCTTTCTCTGACCTTAAGTTGATTTTGCTTATCTGTAAAATGCATTGCTGGTCCTTTAATTTCTGCTGAGTGAAATTTGGGAAATAGGATTAACCTACAGCAGCAGTTTTCTCTCTAAAATGGGTTTCATGCTGCTTGTAGAGTTCCTGGATTGCTTTAGTCGTATACGCCTAAACTATTTCTTTATATGTGCTTTTTTCTGAACTTCTGCCTTCTTCTTCCCAGCTCACTTTTTTGTTGTTGTTGTTAATTTTCCTACCAAATATGGTATTGGGATGAGCAAGTAGCAATCTTTTAGCAAGACTTTGCATGTGTATATGAGACCTCAAATGGAATAAATAGCCTATTATAGGAGTGCTGCAATTAGTATGATTTAGCTACTCAAGGGCAAGTTCATTCCCTTTGTCTAAATCTTTTCAAATTAAAATCAGGAGCCAATTAATTGCAGTTATCACAGCTGTTCTGTTTAACTTTCAGGTGACATTTATTAATTCTTCCCTCCATATCCTGTATATGGCTGTGTTGGTTTGTATTTTAGGATTCAGTATTTGAAATTAACCTCAAGTATTTTACACATTCAGTAAAGCCAAGTTCTTAATGGTATTACTTGTCTGAATAACAGTTGGCAGAATTACAACCCTAAGTCTCTTTAGGAATGAAAATGGGATTATTAGAGTACTTTTATTTTAGGATACTGTGGGACAGCAGGTCAAGGGAGGGGATTCTGCCCCTCTGCTCTGGTGAGACCCCACCTGCAGTGCTGCATCCAGCTCTGGGGTGCCCAGCACAGGAAGGATATGGACCTCTTGGAGTGAGTCCAGAAGAGGCCACTGAGTTGATTAGAGGGCTGGAGCACCTTTCTTATGAGGAAGGGCAGAGAGAATTGGAATTGTTCAGCCTGGAAAAAGAAGGCTTCAGGGTGACCTAATTGTGGCTTTCCAGTACATGAAGGAAGCCTACAAGAAAGATGGGGCAAGACTATTTACATGAGCATGTAGTGACAGGACAAGGGGACATGGGTTCAAATTGAAAGAGAGTAGGCTTAAATTAGATATTAGGAAAAAATGTTTACTNTGATATTCAAGGTCACCCTCCAATGCAAATTTAAAAAGAAAAAAAGAATAGTTCATTGAAATTGAAATAAAACATCCCACTGTATTAAATAATAATAAAAAAATCTGTATGTCTAATCTGTTGTGTTGGTTCTAATTCAGGTAGATAATGCTTTAGAGGAGAGTTGTTTACAGTCACTGAGAATTGTCCATAAGAAGAAACATAAAGCCATTATTTCCTCTTATCAGCTTTTATTCCAGCTAGGGTAATTATTCAGGATAGCATTCATAGAAACATCTAATCCATTTCTGAATCCCACTAAGCCTTTTTGTTTGCTAGCATAATTTTTGCAAACTACTGCAGATTAATTATGAGTTGCCAGTAAATATATTTCCCTTATCAGATGGCAGTTCTTATCAGCACTGTAATTTCATTGCAACAGCCAACTGCTCCCCTATTAAAAAAATTGTTCCAGGGATAACCTGATATCTAATGTAACTATATTGGTACTTCTTTTATTTTTGTATTTTAAAAGAAATTAATCACTTAATTTTCTCAGAGCTATCCTGTGATTCACCGTACAACTGGTTTAGCACTTGGATCTTTTTGTTCTCAGAATAGGTTCCTACTTTGTAGTCAAGTAAACTCTCTAAAATTCAACCAGGATGGACAGAGAGTCCAGATACAGTGTTTTCTATTTCACACCTGGGCTGGTTGGACTGAACATCCTTTGATGATTGGAATATGTTATGGGCTTCTGGAGAAGAGCTCCTCATTTATTTGCCTCTGAAGGGAGTCCAGTGTGTGCTGTGAGATTGCTCTTTGGAATGAACTGAAGTGTGTACACGAGGCCAACTTGGAGATTTGTTTCAAAGGAACACTACCAACATGGAAAAAATATTTTGCTCAGCCACACCCTCGGTGACTTCTGAGAATCACATCAGTACATTTTCCATAGATCTGGTAATAAATGCAATCTGATAAGATTAGGTTCTTTTCATCCTTAAATACTTCACTGGTTATCCCCCTGAAGCCTTATACATCCCCTACCAGCCCAATCTGCCACCTCCTCATTTGATACTCTGCATATTTTTCCTCCAAATTCTCTTCTCCATCTTAGATAATGATTTCACATGTGCTACTGTGTTAAATACTTTGCTTAAGTCAGAGCAGATGAGATCTACTGTGTGTTTCATCCAGAAAATTATTATTTCAAAAAGAGATATCAGTTTAGTGTGGCACATCTACTCTGCATCTTACCCTGCTTCCTATTTTCATTCTTGTCTCTAGTGCCTTGATTTTTTCTTTTTCTGAAGCCTTCCATATAACCTGTATCTGACAGGTTTGCAAGTGGACAGATAGCTTCTCATTCTTTCTGCAATTTGATAAATAATAAATTTAAAGGGTTACTACTTTCATCATACATTGTCTTACCTCTGTCAGCTCAGTTGATTTATTGAAGTCCCTTGCTATAATGTGTTTCATGTGCCAATTTCTTCTGTCCACTGTATTGGAGATTATGTGCCCTCACACCATGAGAGCATTCAGGGCTTGAATTCAGCTTTCTCATAGGTCAGGATTTTCATTGTTTCCATTTTCACAGTTTCTTTCTTCATTTTCCACACTTTCCTATCTTCTGTTTCCAGGTATTTTCCCTACTGTTGACCTTTTCTTTGCCATTTCTAATACAGTTAACCTAGCTGAAAAAATGAGGCAGAGTAATCACTTAGCATATAGGCTTAATCTGGAACAAACCTGTCACTTTTAGTGGTTTTGAGGCAGGGGTTGTCTAACTTCAAAATGAGTTAAAGGGTGGCTGAACATAGCACTTCAGGCTTTGCACTGTGTTCCAACACTCTCTGCTCTGTAGCATACATTTCCCCACTATGTTTCCTGACATGAAGTGTTGGGCTTTTTTTTCATTTCATTTTGGTGACACTGTCATTAATCCATCTGGGTCTGGAATTATTTTCAGAAGCTTTGTAGAGTTGAGGTGTACATTTGTGTGCTGTTGGTTTAAAAAAAGATCTGCCTTACCCCAGAGCCTAATCACTAGCCTGGCTGCCTTCAATAACTACTTTTCTTCTGAAATGGTCAAAATTTGTTCAAAAGAGAACAACAGTTTATTTGAAGTTCTACTGTAATTTACCCTTTTTGTTTGAAGATACTTGGATCAGCTCATGAACACCTGAGTTTTCAGGAGCATCTTGTCTCCAGCACACTCAGTGCTTAACAAGAGCCAGTTAGAATTTTCTACAGAGATTGTTTGTGGTAGAGATCTCTTGGCTCTTGTACCTGAGGATATTTCTGCTCAGTTGTCACACCCAGCATTTGCTCCCAGTCTTTTTTTCTGGGAAATTAAGTTTTATACAAAGTGGGGGTAAAAAATCAAGGTAAAGACAACATTAAACTTGGTTAGCAATGATCTGCTTTTTAATTCAGTCATTACAGGAAAAAAATATTCCTGTACTTCTACCTACTTATCTTGATTGTCTGGAAGTTTAAAATATTTGTCCAATATAATTCTGAAAACAGTGAGCCAAAACTGTTATCTAGGATGAGAGTATAACATTATTATGGGAACCTAATGGAATACAATATTTTCAGTAATAACCTGTATAGTTTCCATAGTATAGTCACAAAACTTCATATTTGGGTGTGTTAAATGTATTTTCACCGAGATGCTTTCATAAATGCAATTTTGATATGATCACCGTACAGAAGCACTTCATCTAACTCTTTCCAGGATGCATTTTCTAGCATTTTTCAGAAATAATTATAAATTTAGTCATGTTTTATTCCACCTTAAAGGAATATTGCTCCAACTGTTGTTGTGATTACTGTCTTACTGCAATCATTAGTTTTTCAATGGTCTTGATTGATTCAAATAAAAATACGTGAATGAAAAATATGAGGATCACCTTCAATGACACAGAGAGTACAATACAATTAGACTGATCTGGCACCTGTAGAGTGTTCATTATCATTTTAACAGACAGGAAGTACTCTGATACGTAATGTGAGCATATTGTATTACCTCCAGCAAACAAGTGTTCTTTATTATCTCTTCATAGGGACTAGGAAGAGAATTAGATTCATAACTTTATTAAATGGCAGTACCCTTTGATCCTTGCATAGTGGAGTCAGATGAATACAATAGATTAGGAGAGGTTAGGAATTAATAAAACGGACATTCGATTCTCATTAAACTATGCTTTCTAAATCCATATGCCTTATAAATAACACTGAAGTGGAGGGCTCTGGCTTATCGTCATGAAAACAGCCCTGATGATTCTGCTAAGGAAGAAAACACACCTATTTTTTTTCCACTGAATTTTTAAATGAATGCTTTTATTCTTATGGCATTGTTACCTATCTCACTGTTATCTAAGAGTGACAGTTTTACAAGGTTTTTGTGCTTTATCTTAATACCTCATTTTACTCTGCACTTTCCTTTTGCAGGTAGGGCAGGTTAGGGCACTTCTGGAAGTCATTAACAACTCTCTGATATTTACAGTTTCATCTATATCCCAGACTTCCAGGGGACAGATGGGCCTCAGCTGATGGTGCAACTCACCCTCTCTTAGTAATATCACAGTGGCTCAGATGAATTGTGGTTTTTGGACAGCACTAATAGACTAATGGTTTTTAGAGAAATGTAACAGGCTGTGGCTTCTAATATCCATTCTGGTAATGAAGCCTTTTGAATCTATGGAATACCTGTCTCTGATTTTCTGTCTATATTTACTCTTGTCATCTTTCAAGCATCTGGTTTCTTGGTGATTGTCTGTGAATGAGCACACCATTTGCAGAAATCAAAATCTCTTCCTGAAAAGAGAAGAGGGCAGAAAGTATTCTTGATGTGTATTATTGGTAAGTAATTTATTCAGCTTCTGTTCCTTTGCTAAAGGTAGGCTTGGGTGCTTTTTAATGACTGTGTGTTTATTATAGGCAGCTACTTTCTCCTCAGAGATCTGCAGATCTTAATTAGTTGGTGTTACAAGCAGCTTTCTAGACCTAAGGCAGATGGAAAAAATGTATCCCTGAGCCCTTCTATGTCTTACTGACTTCCAGAACATACTGAAAGATTTATTATTGTAAATTAAATTACTGAAATTTAATCATGTGCTAGATCATATATGTATATGAATTTACAGACATAGTCATATATGTATATACACACAACACTTGTTATTAGATCTAAAAGCTGATCTGCTTCAGAATATTCTGCTTTTGTTGCTCAGCAGAGATAAACAGCAGGGTGTGAAGGGAGTGGGGAGAGGAAGATATGTGTGTCCAGAATGATGGGCTGCCTTTATTCATTCCTGCCTCAATGGAAGTAAGCACAATATAAATCATTAAAGCAAAAACTCATGAAGTGTGAAATTTATTAATGAGATTAAAGAACCATAAAAAGAGGCTAGCATCCCAAGTTCGAGTCTGGGAGTGTGCAGCCTAAAATATTAACAAATTGAGTCTTGAAGAATTCAGGCTACTATGTTATTAAATTCTCTGACTTTTAAAAACAAGGTGATGTCTCTGATTTTGTTGGAGAATCCCAGAAAAATTAAAAGGTTAGTGCACTGAATCAGAAAGAGATCTGTTTCTGGCAGCAGACTTGGAAAGTCCATTGCAAACATATTTCTGCTCTTATCACACACTGCTGCAGATGGACTGAAGCCCTTTTCTCGTAAGGGAGAATATGTAAGTAGAGGGAATAGGTAAGTAACAATATGTTTATTGATATAAATGAGTGATTTAACAAAGTTTGGTAGTAAATGTGACCATGGTTTAAAAAAATTTGATGATGAGCTACACTTGATTATTTACTGCACAAACAGGGTCAGGGAAAACTGTTAGGGGGACCCTACTGATGACTTCAAGAAGGGCCCCTTTGTGTTCTGAACTCCTTCTCAGAGGGGAGTTTAGATACAGCTGGATCCAGAATTGGTCAAAAGTTTATGTCTAAAGGATTAGATGTACACAACCAGTCCATTATGTCACTTAGCTAATATTTCAATGAAGATTGGCTTCTCTTACTAAGAATCTGTTCTAGCAAAGAATCTCTCAACTTCAAGAAGTAACCTGCAGAGGCATTCCTACTCACAGGGAGATCTTGGCATGCAGCCATGTATGGCACTCCCCAGGC
>VYZT01002694.1:0-26036 GCA_013400735.1 Pomatostomus ruficeps
AATTCCACTTACTCTAACTGGGTGTCTACTTCACAGGTGAGTTTAATTTCCTACTGCAACATGAAATCCGGAATGATTGGGCAGCCTATGAGCAGTCATGGTGGTTCTCACTAAGGCTAGCTGATAAAGAACTTTATCAGGACAACCAGCAATAAGGGTCTAAACTATGTGGTCTTAACCATTTCTTGGAGGGAGTGGCAATCTTTAATGATATCAGACAATGAAAACTGAGACTCCTGTCAGAAAAATGAAGAAACTAAACCTTTTTTTTTAAAATCTAAGAGCTACAAATTTCAGTGGAACTTAACTAAGTATGTTAGTTTAAGCAGAGATACAAGAGTTTCAATAGGATTATGTAAGCCTGTCTGAGAAATCCTCACTTATGTTTCTTTGAATTAAGACTACTTTGATTAAAATGTTCATATTAAATTCAGCACCCCACTGAATTTTTTTGTAGCTTTGTGGAAAAGCCTTTTGAGGCTTTTAATATCTGATGTTCCTACCATTTCTCTTTGAAATCAGAGTATATGAAAAGCATATATTTCCAAGATTAGTAAAGTAAATGCTGTAACACTGCAGCACTAGATGAAAGGATATGCCAGTTACAATGCAGATTTTACCATCCTTGCTTTAAATGTGACTTCAAATGCAATATCCATCGTTATGTTTGTGGCTTTCTGTTTTCTAAATTGCTATCTTGAAAGATCTACTTAACATCTAATTATCAACAGATTCCATTAAAGTTTGTAACACAGAAACAAGGCCTGTTAATGTGGGGTTCACTTCAGTTCATTGACTTCTGTAGACCTGGTGTGAGGTGATACTTCTTTGACCACCTTTAGCTGTACAGTGAAGAATGTAGATGCATCTTCCCTTTGTTCGGAGAAACATTTGAGAGGCTCTTCAGGGAAGTTGTTCAAGTTCCTTACTGATGTATGTAAATCAGACTTGTGGTTATTTTGGTGCAGGTTCGGTCTGTGCAATAAAGACAGTGTCTCATGTTTCAGTGCAATTTTCCAAATACTACATTTTGAGGTGTGACTTATGATCCCTGGTTTATGTATCTTTTTCCCCCACAGATTCTGTGTCTATTTCACAGGCAGCTAGTGAAGTGGGAATTCCAGTTGTTTCCCAGATAACCAAAAATCTTAGAATCATAGAATCACAGAATGTTTTGGACTGAAAGTGACCTTAAAGATTATCTAGTTACAACCCCCCTGCCATGACCTTCTACTAGACCTGGTTGCTCAGAGCCCTGTTCAGCCTGCCTTGAAAGGCCCTGAAATATTATTAGGATATGTCTGTATCTGTCTTTATATCTGTATTTAGACACCTGTGTCTAAAGTCAGAATGAAGTTATCCTCTTGAATGATGCATACAATTAACTCCCTATAATCTGTATTATTTGTCCTCCTAAAATTGCTGCAACTACAAGTGGATCTCTGTGTCCTATGCATTATCTGAGTTGAGATCTGCTCTGCTTTTTAGAGAGTATTTTCCTAATGGAAGGAGTTTAATTTACAGGTGGTATTATTTATTATTTTTGGTTTCATTTTTCCAAGCCATGGTTGCCTTGCCCTTCCTAATCAGTGTTTCTCTAATGTAGCCTCCCCCAAAAATCTGGTTATGACCTAACTGGTCTGCAAGTGTGTTTTCTTGTGTCAGATGCAACGTGCAAAGTCCAGTAGACATGAAATTCAGAAGTCTGCTGTAGCCACTGTTGCTGTGCTGTGCTGTGCTGCCTTGCCTGTTGTTCTGTTCCCATAAATCCCAGTAAGAAGGAAAAACTGAAGAAGTCATAGTCCCAGTGGCAGTTGTCTATGTACTTTGAGTGAGCCATAGGAAGCCAGCCCTGATAGTCACCCTCCCTGTCCTTTGACATCTTTTTCAACTGGGGAGTTAATACTATGATGTCACACAGCATAGATGCTCACCTTTGCTGTGCATCTTCTAATTCCATCATTGCTTGTTTGAACAATTTTTGTCATAAACACTTTCTAATGATGTAATTGCTTCCAGCAAGCTACAAACCACCTTAAAATTGTTTCATCCTTTATTGTCATTGTGGAACCTGTGCAATCTCAGGTTCTAACACGGTGTGTGCTCCTAAAGTCGTCTTTTGATAGTTTTAGACCAATACATCTGTCAGTCTCGATGCAAAATACAGGCATTTTCCACATAATTTTTTTCCCCAGGGCCACCTGCACAATACACAGTTCACACATTCAGCACTTTTAGGGAAAGGTTGGTGGCTAAGAAGGCCCAGAAATGAAAGAATTTCTGTTTTCCTAAAACTTGGATCGTATTTCCTGTGCAGAGGGTTGTACGAGCAGTGCTCAGTGTAAGCAGTCACCCAAGGCTCAGAAATCGAGATAATTGTGTGATTTTTAAATGTACTATTCAGCTACATGCAGCAGGGAAGTGTCATTTCACCTGCTGTACATACACATAGCTACCAGAGCCTCAAATGAGTGAGATCAATTTTATGCTCAGCACTTGACTGTGGCTGCAATGGTGGTGGAATGGCAACAACCACAACAGACCCTGGGACTCTCAGATGAGGAAAGGATTTTAAGATCTAAAGCTGAAGGTTAGGTGTATTTGTGAAGGGGAATGCAATCAAAGGATACATTTTTTCAGTGCATCAGAGGAAGGGGCTCTAAACACCCTCTCCCGAGGAATTCAGCTGCATATCAGTGAAGGTAAAGTGGATATAAGAAAAATGCCATGTGTATGGAGAGCATTAGGAAAGGTCATATATTTCAAGAAAGAATATTGTTTACAAGGAGTGTTAATAGGTTTCAAGGGAAATGTTAATTTTTTTTCCTGGCTGAAATAGCTACTGTAAGTTTTTAATGGTTAATCATTCATTCTTGAATTTTTATATTAAGCATTTCATATTACTTTATTGACTTAACTTTTATGCTCTTCTTCATTTTGACAGTAAAGAATGACCAGGCAATACTCTTTGAAAATTGGAGACCATTTGCAGCTGCTCTCTGCTGAGGAAAGTGAATAATAGGGTGCCCTCAAGGAATTTCAAAGGTATCACTCAACAGAAACTTTTGTGTCTGAAGAAAACTAGATCATTTTATCATGGTAGGCATACTGATATGTTTGCTTTAATAAAATGCCATATTTCTGCCTTTAATCTCTTGTCAACCAGCTATTAAAACCCCAAAGTGTATGCGTGCAGCACATGTAAACACTTGTGATTTCAAGTTTGTCACACAACATGCAAACAAAGCATGTAATTTTTATTTAGTGAACCATCTGTAGTAAACTTACTGAGTAATGGCAATAAGGCTCTTTTTCTCACCCCTTCCTCAAGCCAACAAATCAATTTGGTTTAATTCAATAATCCATGCAATTTTTAAAAAGCATTATCTAAATCCTACAGAGTTCTCCAAAGTGGCCAGATGATGAAATAATGACAACTGTTTCCCATGTAAATAGTGAGGAGCACCTGAAATAATAGCAGTGTTGGAAGATGATTACTTATGAGAACTGACATTTTGTGCCTCAAGCCCCCGGAATTTTGCACCTGCACTGAACAGTTCCCCTTGTCTTTCAGCATGGCAATTCTGTGCTGTTAACTCACTCATCATTTCTTGCCTGTTAAGGCAAGGCTTGAATCGGTGCCCACAGTAATAGAAGCTTGCTGTGGAAATAAAAGACCTTGTTTGTGACCCAGGTCTTGTGGTCCTTGCATCATGTTAATTCAGAAATTCCTCAATGTTTTTGTGGATAAGGATACCTTAACAAGTTTAGGAATTGTTTCAAATAATACTATAATACTACTAAAAGATAATATTTTCTGAACAATAGCCAATAAATATTTTCTTAATAACAGTTATGCTGTTTATTAAATAGGAAAAAAAAATACATTAACAGATATCCACATCCTTTCTGTCAAGCCCCATGTGCTCAGGTAGTTCAGAAGATGGTACACATGAAAGAATCCTGTTTGTTCATAAAACACTGACCAAAAAATGATAAAGATGCAAAACTCTGCATTTAGGATTGTCAGCAGTCCCATATCACATCAGTGAACCACAGGTATTTTGAAGTGTTGGTGGTTAAGAGGGAAGAATAAAGCTTGACACACTGAGGCTGCACGTGCTCCTGTCTGCAGAACAGAGCCCAGCACCTGCATGTGAACAGCTTGGGAGTGAAAATTTTATTTCCCTGAGCCCAGTGGAAAGGCAGCCATAGTTACTCTAAGCCAGTAGCAACTCCGTCAACTGCCTGTTTGTACCCATCCTTTTTCCCATTATATTAACCCTTGTCAGTGTTTCTTTCAATGGAATAGTGTTAAACTTTCTTATTTCTACTTAGAAAGTTTTTCTGTACCACTGCTAAGTTCTGTGCCCTTTCTTTATCTGCTGTGTTTTATTTAGGATGGAGTTTATAATAATGAAGTTAGTGTTAGAAGTAAAGAAACCTAATAAATTTCAAAACTTACTCTTTTTTTGTCGATATTCCATAAGTGGAACCTATTTTAAGTTTTCATGTAGGCAGGTGGTCAACAGTAAGATATCGTCATACAGCTGTGCAAATTGTTTTCCTTTTATTGTTGCAGTATACTAGGTTTTCTTTTCTTTTTCTCTGGAGTAGCTGCTTATACTTGCATACATAAGAATTTATTTTTTTTCCTTTCAGAGAAAGTTAATATTCCTTTTCTGTGTTGAATTTCAAATACGTGGTGTCCTAGGTTTTTTGGATCCTTTTAAATCTCCTGTTAATCTTCTCTAGCTTTGGCTAGTTCACATAATTTAGCACATTTTCTCACCTCTCTGTTACCTTACTTTCTCCTGTCATGTATTTTTTTTGTTTAGTTTGTTGGACCCATGTTTTATTTCTTTCTAAACTGGAAACTGGTAACTGGTTTCTAAATCACAGGAAGATGTTCCTATAATGTATTATTTTGTTTACATCTTGAGTTTTGCCACTACTGTTTCTTTAGCTGTAATGCTTCTTCAAATATTCTTTTTTAATTAAAAAAAATAAAATTTGACCCTGCTGACCAATCCTAATGCATTGAAAACTCATAGGCTTACATCATAGAATTTATATTCAACTGCCTGTTTTATAGATCTTCCTTGGATTTTTGTGTCAGCCTGTTAACTGAGTTATTCTCATATCCAGGATTGCCACTAGCACTTTTTCATTCACATTTCATATAAAAAAATATTGATAAAATGATTAGTATAAGTTAACCATTGCCCAATAAGGACCAATAAATTATTAAACAGGTCGATGGTGTTCTATATACCGTGTATAATCATAGCTTGTTACCATGTGAGTACATTCACATGATTTCCTTCTTATGGTCTATTGTTGTTGCTTATTTTTACCATACTATCTGCTAAGTGTTTTTTAATCTTTTCTAAGGTATTAGTATCCTCTACCACATTTTGCTAGTAACTTGGACTATTGTAAGTCACTAAAGAGCCTTTGCTTTGATTTAGAGCTGGGTGTGTGGACATCTTGAGACCTTCTAATCCTGAAGCTGAAACCTCTCTCTCAACTTTTGGTTTAATATTAGCTGTTTCTGACTTATGGTTTAAATTATTTTTTCCTCCATTGTTTTCTGTTGTGACATAATCTTTGACAATTTTTCCATATCAATACATTGTGGATCACCCACTCTCTTGTGACATGTCTGCAGGGGACTGGGCTCTTGTAGTCTAGTACATCTTTTTAGTCCCTGGTTCCTGTGGTCTCCAACATTAAATGTTTTTGCTTGAGTTTGAAAGCCTCTAATGGGAATTTTATCAAGACTGTGTCTGTAAGGCTTGCAGAGTTCTTCAGCTCCCCTGTGAAGTTTTAGGGTATTATTTTTCTTTCCACTAAGATGTTTGCTGGAAAAGGCTTGTTTGTAGTAATACAAGGCTTCTACAGTCTCAAACCAAAGAAATACTACTATCAAATGTTGGAATGAGATAGGCTGATGGCCTCTGGTTTTCCTGTGTTATCTTATGCTTAGTATTTATGGCTAAATCTCAACCAGTAGACCTGGGAGTGTTTCTGGGTCCTGAGACAAGATGTGTGTTTCAGACAATGTTCCGTATCTTTTCAAAGTCTAAATATGATTCAGTATGCAGTTCTTAGGTTTCTTTCACTGATATGCAATGGGTGTGGATAGATGGGGTTACTGCTTAACCCTGTGAAGTGAAAAAGGGAAGCTGTGGCATGCAATCATAAATTAATTAGGAAATTATTATTCTGTTGTAACACAACTGTAGTCTGTTGTAACCACTAAATTCCTGTATTGAATTTATTGCTGACAATTTGCTTTGTGTAGTCTGGATTTAATACTTACAAAATATGATTGCAGGAAGAAACTGAACTTCTTTTCTGCATTTTGTAATGGGATTTTTTGTCAATTCATTTGAGTGTGACAGAAGGTCTGACAGACAACTGATGAACCATAGCAGTTCTCAGGAAAGAGGGCAGGACTCTGCCTTTAAAAACTGATTCTGATATATGTGAACATAATTTTTCAACATTCTAAAAACATGCATCAAACGTCTTGAATTACATATTCTTTGCTGCATAGGGTCAGACAACAAGCAGGCAGGCAATACTTAGGATGGAGCTACAACAAAAATTTGTTTCATGGTTATCCTTAGGCTTAGATTTTTTTTTTAATTATTGGTAACAAAAAGTAAATTGTTTAAAGCCTTCTTGTGTGCATGTGTCTGGTTTAGTGTGGAGTGGCTCAGCCCAGATCCGGCAAAATAGAAAATGGAAATGTGGCTTTGCAGGAAGTTTTGACCATGATAACACTATGCATTTTGCAAGGTATTTTGAGCAGCTTTACTCACCTCAGGCATTTTCCTGCGATATTTTACACCTGGTGCAGCTCTGTGCAGAGGTGCTGACAGGGTCAGTGGTGTTCAGCCTCCCTCTGACCGCTGGCTGCCATTCCTGACATAGCTTTGTTAGCAGTAATTTGGGTCTTGGTCTTCACTGCAGTCCTTCACAGTACTCAGGGATGTGCAATATCTTCTTCCTTACATGTGGTTGTCTTTGGGATGCTAAACTAGACTGGCATTGTGCACACTGCCTGGGACATGTGAAAGGCCAGTCTCCTATTTCTGCACAAGAGAACTCTTGCTGTAAAGGAGTGCTTACAGTCCTAGAGTTGTGTGGGAGTCTTTTTGTTTGAGTTCTTTTTTATTGTAATCTTTGGCAGTGCAAACATTGTTATTTTCTCAAGAGATGCTCTCCCACTAAAAAAAGCACATTTTGTGGTCTTTGCTTACTTTGGGTCGTCTCAACAGGGCAGGCAAAATATTTATGCAAGTAAAAATGCACGAAGCGTTCTGTGCTAATCTGTATGGCACACTGGAAGAACAGGATCAGCTCCTCAGTCTGCCATCATCTTTTCATGCATATTTAGGCAAAATGCATGTCTGCTTCCTCTACAATCTGTAAACACTTTAGGACAAATCTTTATCTGCAGGACAAAGTACAATGAAGCACAGATTTTGGCTTTGTCCTCTGGAAACTATTTTCTAAATAGCTTTGTGGCATCTCTCTAGACCCACATTTCAGTGCCAAGACTCAAAGATAAAAATGAATGTTGAGGTCTCATTTTAGTCCTGTTTCTATCCAGGCTTATCTAACACATGCCTGTATTTGGAAAGCAAGGACTTCTGTAGTCAGAATAGAACTGCAGTGTTTTTGGGAGGTATGTAGGGAATTACAAAAAACGAAACCTATTATTTTCCGCTTGCTCAAGCTAAAAAAGTAAACATAAAAGACTCAAACTACTTGTGAGGCATCATGGTCATGCTTTTTCATGGAGAATAAAAGATGTCCTTCAATCTGATTAGATAAGGTAGTCTTTGTAGGAACATTTCATCCTTGATGCAATAGTAGTGGAATGCAGGAGTCCAGAAAGGGATTAAAATCTCAGGGTGGTAGAAGGTACAAAACCTGGAATTAAGGTGGGGTTTGTGTGTGCCTACAAACCTGGTGCTCATAAGGTAACAAAAAAGCTGTGTTGTTTAGCAGGAAATGCAGTGATCATGGCAAATCAACTGTATAAACACTGTTTCACCCAGAAGTAGGGTTTCCATTTTTCCCTAGATACTTGATTAAATAGTTCAGAGACCTCCTTCTGTATATATCTTTCTGGTATTCCTGCAGGGCAGACATTTAACATGCAGGGTGAAGTAGAGCAGAGAGACAGAGCTGCGTGCCATCAGTGCACTGAAACTCCTCTGTGTGCACATGCAATCATCCCAAGGAGCCCTCCATACCCTGGTCTTCCTGTTCTGCTGAGAACTGTTTTTACAGGATCACCTGGAAGCTGCCACTGAAGAGTAGAGTAATTCTCTGTGATATTGGTGGTTTGCGTGTCAAGTATCCAAGTGTGAATTCTCATGTAGGTGGAAGTATTTTAGACAGAGTATAGCTTTGGAAATTCCTAAAGGAAAAACCAAAGCATGGGAAGCTTCCATCTGATGTGAAGTGTTGTTGAATGTTCTGATATGCTCAATGCTTTCATAAATTTAAGGAATCAATGACCACACAAAAACTCCACTCTCAGAATGAAAATTTTAATTGTGGTAGATGCAAGATAGCTCTAATAGGATCTACCTCCAACTCTTGTTTCACTTGGGCTTTTTCTTTTTTGTTTGCAGAGACTGGCAGGATGAGATGACAGTTTTTTTCTCATGGCCCTGTTAATACTCTTCACTAACAAGGAAAGGGGAAGGGAATAATTCTCTGCAATAATATTGACTTCTTATGTGATCTTGGGTAATTCACTGGACTATTGTGTGCTCAACTTCCTCCAGAAGAGAACAATACTATTTCTGTGGCTTGCACAGGTGTTATGACTGTTGCTGTGAATAAAGGGTATTTTGTTTTTCATGGGTTGAACCACCACAGAATGTTTTCAGTTCTCTCTAAAAAAAGGAAGAATGTTTCCAATCAGTCAGTGGGCTTTGGCCAGCATATATTGAGTTGTTCTGTCATGCTGTGTAAATGTGGGGGGTTTGATTTTTTTGTTTGTTTGGTTTTTTTAAAATATGTAATTTTTTTTAAGTAGTAGGTGAATTTTTAAATGAAAACTGTCCTTCTGGGAAAACCAATTATCTTAAAAAATATTGAAGCAGAATGGTTTTTGCATTTCAGACGATTAAACCCTTAGCATTCCTGAAATACCTCTGTCAGAAAAAAACCCCAGCTACTCTGTGACATGTTCAGTTACCTCCTGTTCCACCCTCCATTTTTTTTTTTCAGTCAAACTGTGTGTGAGTTTATTATAACAGTAAAATTCTTTGGAAGATGAACTTACACACCAAGGTGCATAAAAGAAAGCTGAGGTGACTTTAAAGAACCTTTTCAGCTTTTGGACTCCAGTCTGATTTATAGATATTTATATTTGCGTGTCTCCTCTCCTGGGGCTTTCCAAGGAATCACAGGAGTGACAAAATTTCTTCCATGTTAAATTCCAGTACAGAAACATTTTTCTCAAGTCCTGGCCCTGGTGAATGTTATTATCCCGATGTGTATTTAGGGCATCTCAGAAGGCAGCTGTTGAGCCCTTTTCTGCAATGTTTGACTGTGGCTTTGCAGGCACTGCTTGTTCTGTCCCATGGTGCAGGTCACCACCTGGGCACAGCCCCACTCCCCAGCAGTGTCTGTGCCATCAGCTCTTCTAAACACCTTGATTTGGTGTTATGGTTAGGCTGTAGTCTGCTATTTGAACAAAAATTCCATTATTCTTGATCAAGGCATGAATGCTAATAACAGCTGGTAGTTTGCCTGATAAGAATTTCTCAGTGCTTGCATGATTTTCTGGATGCCTTGAAGACAGCTTTTCCAAATTTCAAATGCAAATTTTTATGGACGAATAAGCACACTTACTTCATCAGGTCTTATGAAAGCCAAAGCCCAAAACCTCATTCAGAAATTCATAGCTTGTCTACCCTCTTTCTTCCTGAAGAAAGGCTCTGCAGAAATATTTCTTTTATGTTAATTACGTACCTGCTGAAACTTGTTATAACAAGACAGAAAGCAAACCTCCCTTTTGGTGAGCAATCCTGTGATTGCACATTTATTACCAAACTATAGTTTGTAAATATGAAAAAAAATCCCAGAGTGCTTAAAACATAATTATTAAAGTGACAAAGCAAGGCAAGAACAGCATCCAAAGAATTCATGTTTGAAGTCACAGATAATCCTGTAATTGCTACTTCTTGGTAAAATTCTGAGTATGTGAGAGGGAGCCTTTATTTTAAAATGGCACATACACATCAAAGATGCTTTCCTTGTCTTTCATACAGCTTTCTTTCAAGTAAAGAAACACCCACAAAGAAAAGGAAAAAAAAGTTCTGTTGTGCTCAAAAGTCCGTTCATTTCTGCTCAAAGTAAATGCCGGTTTTTGGCAGCCTACAGATGGAAATGTGTTTAACACTGCGAAGGTGAATTGCTGCTACAGCAAGGACTGGAAGTGGATGTCAGCACAAGGGAATTATTGTCTGGTTTTTTGTGACTGGTTCTTTGCTGAAGAGTTTTGGACTAGCCGTTGCCAAAACTTAGAGCCATGTTTGATTCCTTCAGTTGCTGATCTTCATAAAAGCATCATGTAAGGAAAATTTGCCTTAGTGGGGATGAGAACATATTGCAGGTTTCAGTATTAAAACTGGAATCCTGGCTCCCACATGCATGGAGGCTGCTAGCAGAGCTGTCTGGTCAGCTTTCCTGAGAGTAGCAATCTCACTGTTTTGATGTCAAGGATCTGCTGTGAGGATTTTTCTCCCACTGTGATTAGCTGAGACTTGAACATGATCGGTACCAAAAGTAATGTCTTAGAAATCAAGCACCCACATTTTAATAGAAATCTGTACCAACACTCACACAAAATAATAGAGGATAGCCTATATATGTATATATATATATATATGTATATATATATATGATTTTTTTATCCTCCTGTAGTCCTAGACTCCTATATACTGCAGGTTATTTAACTGCATTTTCACCTCTACAAATTTTTGCAAAACATTTATAAGTGTTCTGTTCATCTGAATTTCCTTAGGACTTTTCTTTAAGTGACTGACAGGTGCTGGTGGAAATTTGGTGTACCCTGAGTCATAACTGTGCTTACTTTTAACTTATGTTAACTTATATATGGTGGGCTGACCCAGGTGCCCACCAGAGCTGCTCTATCACTCCCCTCCTCAGCTGGACAGGAAAGAGAAAATATAGCAATAGGCTCCTGGGTTGAGATAAGGGCAGGGAGAGATCACTCACCAATTACCGTCACAGGCAAAACAGACTTGATCTAGGGAAAATTCGTCTTATTTATTGCTAATCAAGGGGAAAATTAGTTTAATTTATTGCCAAACCAGTCAGAGTATGGTAATGAGAATTAAACACTAAATCTTAAAAACACTTTCCTCTACCCTTCCCTACTTTCCAGGTTCAACTTTACTCCAAAATTCTCTCTACACTACACAGTAGTGTAGGGAGATGGGGAGCTGGGGCTGTGATCAATTCATCACACATTATCCCTACTACTCCTTCCTCCTCAGAGGGAGAGCTCCTCACATTCCTCCCCTGCTCTGGTGTGGGTTCCTTCCCACTGGAGACAGTTCTCCATGAATTTCTGCAAGGTGAGTCCTTCCCACAGGCTGCAGATCTTCATGAACTGCGCCAGCGTGGGTCCCTTCCACAGGGTGCAGTCCTTCAGGAACAGCCTGCTCCAGTGTGGGTCTCTCACAGGGTCACAGGTCCTGCCAGCAAACCTGCTCCAGGGTGGGCTCCTCTCTCCACAGGGCCACAGATCCTGCCAGGACCCTGTGGTCCAGCATGTGGTTCCCACAGGGTCACAGCCTCCTTTGTCCACATCCACCTGGTCCTCTGTGGGCCGCAGGTGGATCTCTGCTCCACTGTGAACCTCCTGGGGCAGCAGCAGAGGAATCTTTGCTCTGGCACCCAAAGCACCTCCTTCCCCCTCCTTCTTCACCAGCCTTGTTGTCTGCAGGGCTGTTTCTCTCACATATTCTCACTCCTCTCTCCAGCTGGAATTGTTCTTGTGGGGCAACTTTGTCTCCTTCTTAGACATATTATCCCAGAATTGCAAACACTGTTGCTGATGGGCTCAGCCTTGGTCAGTGATGGGTCTGTCTTGGATCTGGCTGGCAATGGCTCCATTGGACATGGGGGAAATTTCTGGAAGCTTGTCTCAGAAGCCACCCCTGGAGCTCCGCTGCTACCAAAATCTGGCCACAAAAATCCAAAGCAATGTGTCATTGCAGTCTCTGCTAAAGAGCCTTTTCTGAATTCCTGAGAAAGGTCCATCAGAGTAGTGACCTCCCTTCTTGCAGCTCATGTTGAATATAAATCTATTGTATATTGATATTTATTTCTTCTACCGCCCACCTTCTTTTATCTTGAAATTGTAAGATTGTTTTAGCATAGATTGCCTCATTTTTAATGTGTGTCATCACACAACCAGGTTGATGTCCTCTCCTACTACTACAGTACAGGTGGCAGTAAATGATGTGTTTTAATCCCAAAGATAGTGCCCATTTACATATAAAAAGCATCTGGGTTTTTTTGCTTGTACTAAGCATGGATACCAGCACTTCATGGCCTTGAATGAGTTATTCTCTTGTTTTCCAACAGGTGATAAAAACCACGGGGCTGGTATGGAGCACTGGGATATAGGTGAAATGTTTGGTCAGTTGTATCCCTGATTGGATAAAACATATTTCCAGACTATTCTTTTCATTAATCATTTCCAGAAAAGAGGGAACAGTACGTTCCCAATGGGCAGGTTTGGAGATACCACTTCTGGTTCTCCTGCAGAACCACCAAGTGATTGGAAGCAGGAGCTGTTAAATGTGATGGAGACAAGGAAGCTGAACCTCTCCTAGTAAATCACAGGCCACAGTAAGCTGCAAAACCTTCAAGGACAGTAAGTAACTAAACAAACCCAGCTGACTGCATATATCTGATCTGGGTATAAGGACACTGTGTTTGGGGGCTTAAAAGCAAGCACCAGAACTGGCATAACTCATCCTGTTCAAATCAAGAGGAGTTTTATCATGGGTTTGTAATGGCAGGGGAGCTTAGCCAGAGCTGGGAGCTACAGAACAGGATCCACCTTATGAGTGTATCAGAAGACCAGTATTTCTTAGTGATGGTTTTCTTGTGGTTATAAACCTTGTTGCCAACAAGTGAAGCCCTTTCCAAACTGGAGTTCTTTGCATGAGGTTTCTGCACCACTTTCTTCCCAAGCTGTTCACACTGCCATGTGTGCCATCAGAGTGCACTGCTGGGTAGACAGCAAAAACCTCTTTCAAGGAAAAGTGTATGCTTGCGAAAAATTGGGTGTGACCCCATGCTTCAAACACACAGTCCTAGTAGATATCAGCATGACGAAAATACAGGGATTTAGAAAGGGAACAGAGAGAAATATTTATTTTACTGTAAAAAGTGACCTTGGAAATGTGCATATCAATTAACCAGCATCTGCCAAGAAGTTTTTCTACAAATAGAAAACTAAAGAGCTTGCATAAAAGTACTTTTGTCTTTCTGAAAGAAATGGCTGGATGCCCACACGAATACTATATCTTCACCAAAAATGTGTACTTTTTAAAATCTCTTATCAGATATATAGGAATGAAGTTAGTCTTGAGAAAAAATGCTATTGAGAGCCAAAGGAAATTGGAAATAAGAAACGCCACAGTTGCAAATGCTAGTTTAGTTCTTTTTACATGAGCCTGCTGAGAAAGAACTCTTGTGCCTCTTAAATGTTTTCATAATTCTTCCAATATCCAGCTCTAAGTGAGAAAGGACTCTGGGCATTCACTGCATGTCAAGTGCAAGTGAGAGACAAAGAGTCCGAAAGATCAGAGCTCGTTCTGGATAAACTAGCCCAGAGCTTTGGGCAACAATAGCACTGCCCCTTGACAGAATGAACTTATCTGTACTGAATAATTAGGTGTACTTATCTGCAGTGGTTTGGTTTTGCATGTCTTTTTGTTGAGATTTCTGGTAGAAATAAATTTCAGGAATTTGGTACTCAAGAGTTAAAAAATGGGGTGAATGGGAGAGATAATCAAGAGACTGGTGGGTCATCCTGGGAAATGGAAAAGAGAGGGAGAGACATTAAAGTGAATCGTGATGTTTCAGTTGGGTGATGTGATTTTTGGTCTATCCATTTTAAGCAAAGCAAATGATTACTAAAGGCCATACTGTATTGTAAATTACCCACCCAAAAGGACTTAGCTTTATGTACATAGCTTACTTTTTAACTTTTTTTTTTCCATTTCGAGCAAATATATTATTCTTAATCTGTTTCTTGGGAAAGGAGGAGGAAATCAGCAGCTTTTATTAAACCTCTGCTTGGGATAACATTGTCTCAATTCTGAGGGATTCTAACTACTTATCCTTGAACCTTTGATTGCTGAGCACAGGTTGTTGGCTTGTGATCACCGCACACAATGTGATAGATTAAACTCTGTCAATCACCACAGTAATTAGGCCAACAAATTCCACCTTATTTTCACACACAGAGCTTTGCCTTAATTTCTTCTTATGTGAAGGACCCACGAAAGCTGGAAGACATGTTGGACTCTGTTGATTTTCCTAGTATTTCAGTTTTAACCTCAATATCTTGAAAAAAATCAGCTCTATGTCAGTATCTTCAGTCCCTTCACATTTTTAAAACGGAAACCTCCTTTACAAAGCAGAATTACTCATAAGCTGCCTTGTGCTTGTAGTTGATAATTGTTCCTGTAACATTCTCCTAATATATGCCTGATCAGATTAAAGATTTGACAAAGAGTTAGTGCCGCATCTAAATGTTTTCTTGAACACTTCCAGGGATGGTGATTCCACCACTTCCCTGGGCAGCCTGTCCTAATGCCTGACAACCCTTCCAGTGAAAAATTTTTCCTAATATCCAATTTAAACCCCTGCTGATTCAACTTGAAGCCATTTCCTCTCATCCTATTGCTTGTAACTTGGGAGAAGACCCTGACCCTCACCTGGGTACAGCCTCCTTTCAGGTAGTTATAGAGAGCACTAAGGTTCCCCTGAGCCTCCTTTTCTCCAGGCTAAACACCCCCAGCTCCTTCAGCCACTCCTCAATGGACTTGTTCTCCAGATCCTTTACCAGCTTTGTTATCCTTCTCTGGACATGCTCCCGCACTTCAATATCTTTCTTGTAGAGAGGGGCCCAAAAGTGAACACAGGATTCGAAATGCAGCCTCGCCAGTGCCAAGTCCAGAGGGAAAATCATTGCCCTGGCCCTTTCTGATGGTGGATGGCAGTCTGATTCTCTCCAAGTGTACACTATTAGAGCCATAGGTAATTCCCTGATTCCCTGGAATGCACATTGCATTTGCAAACTCTGGTCTCTTCCTTCAGCCTGAGGGAGTCTTTGTTGGTGCAAGGAGTTCTTTGTTGGAGCTGGCAGCAATATGATGGCATTATAAACCAATGATCAGCAAAGAAAACTTTTATTTGCCTCATTTCCCAAGAGGAAAAACCACAGTTAAAGGCTAAAAATGTCAATACTTTATTGCGTCAACATCTGCATCATTTTACGAAGAACTTATTGCAAATGGAAAAATGTTTCTTTGCTGTAACAGAAAAGGAGTGGAATGAGATGAAGATTTCTTTGAAAATGACTGAGCCATGAAAGTTAGAGCATTTCTATGGGAATGGCTTACACACAGGTGCTCTTCTGTTGCAGAGGTTGGTGCTACCTGGCTTTGTCTGCCAAAATCACAGCTTCCTGGTGTGCAAGTTGCACTGGTTGAATTGTCCAGTTTGTTTTCTACTTGCCTAATTTTTCAAGTGGAGCTTTGGGTTTGCAAGCAAACAAAAAAAAAAAAAACCGTTTTCTGTTTTGCTTCTTTTCCTCATGCTGGACATTTTTCTGTCAAGGTGTCCTAGCTGGGTATTAAGAAAGGCAGTAGGAATACTGTGCATTTAATTGCATGGTAGTCAGGCATGAGAGGGCATGTAGGAAGAGCTTTAGCTGACTTTTAGTACACATTAAATATGGATGTCACCTTCTCAAAAACAAAGGAAGCCAAGGTAAAATATTTCTGGCCTCAAGTCCTAATCATTAGCAAAAAACATGAGAGTTTGGCTGTCAAAACTAAGATGGACTTTGTGGAGATTTTTGATGGATGTCAATGGCCTTTATGTGGAGTGGGAAAAGCTTTTTGTGACCTGACACTTGTTCCTAACTCACAGGTCTTGTTATGGTTACAGAATTCTCTTAATTCAAGTTAGTTGTGGAATGGTTTGTGACATTCTAAGACATGGAGTAAATTTGACCTGAGTTCCTAAATTCATTGAAAAGCTGGTAGCATGATCTGCTTTTCTAAACCCCTGTTGTAATTTTTCAGCAAATTTTGTTCATGGAACTAATTTACTAATAAAACTACAAAAATCTTGATTCTGTAAACTGAATTCAGGTTGTGCCTGCACAACTGCCGCTTTTATTTCAAAATCCATGTTCTTACAAGCTTCTCTTCCTCACTCCTCATTTTAGAATTGTATGGAAGTGCTTGCATGTGCAGTACAGTAGAGTGTGTTTGCCAGAAAGCTCGATAGCTAAATTCCTGGCCATTTTGTCTATTCATCTTTCCAAGACAGGATGATTTCTCACCACGGAATGCTGCTGTGTCTTCTTGTGTTTTAGAAAATGATCCACATGATAGCATGAATATCTCCAGTCTAGCTCAACCAACTGGTGCAAGTCCTAATAAAAATTTCATTGTGCCAACATAGATTCCCTGGTGAGCAATGCATGTTTGCCACTTTCCTGCAATATTTTTCTGCTGGTATTGCTGTACCACGATCCCTCCACAGACATTTAGGTACATTTCCATCATGATGCTGCAGTCAAAACAGTAACCACAACTTAGTTCAGTGCTTGAATCTTTCTCTGTCTCTTGTCTTCCTGTTTCCATTTCTACATGTTTTAATATGTGATGTTAAAATAAAAGTCTTTCTGGAATAGATGGCAAATAATTGGCTTCAGCTTCTCCCCTCTTTTCTTTCCCCACTCAACCCACCTGGGCCTATGTTTATTGAACTCCATACATTGTCAAGACAGTATTTGTAAATGGAATTTAAGTGTAGGTGAGCAGTACAAATGTAATAATATTACACAACTCTTGTTTAATTTTGAAAGCTCCATCCTCTGCAACAGCACTTATAATGGACGGTTCAAGCTGAATTATCCATTATTGTTCCCAAAGTTTACAATTAAACTATCGATCAAAGCTGGCAGAAAATTCTCAAGCAGCCTGGGTGTGTACCAGGCTTGTTTTAGATGCAGGCTGAGGGAGAGAAAGCCAGAAGCAGCCTTCAGCTAATCCTCTTAGTGCTAACTGTCCTGGATGCAGCAGTGATTATGTATCGTGCTTATACAGTTTTAATAGTGCAGGTCCTATGCAATTTGCGACCTCTATTTCTGCCTGGAAAGATTGGGGCTTAACAGGTTTGGATCCACAGGGAACCAGCTTCGGCTTTTAGGCTTCTTCAGACACTGCAGAATGCATCTTTTCTGGGGAATTCCACAATAAAATGACTGTTATTTATCATTACAAACCTCTTTATCATTTAGTCAATAAAAGGCCTCTCTCTCTCACTTTTTTTTTTCCATGGTGTGCTCAGAGTCAGAAATCTGTATTAGTCTCCCTTGGCCTGAAGGCAAGAGATGTCAAATGCTAAATCATGATCTGCCCTGGCTTTCTGGCTAAATTGTGTATGAAGGCCTGAGGCAAAAAGGTGCACATGCTCATTATTTGAAACAGAATGATTTTTTCCCCTTTCTTTCCTTTTTTTTTAAAATACATATTGAGACATATATGGTAACACACATACAGTAAGCTTCTGAAAAGTATCAAACCTGAAACAAACCAGCCAGAGCTAAATATGTCAAATATATGTGCTTGCAGATTGGGAAATAGGAAAGGGATTGTCAAGAAAAATCAGATGATCTTCCCCTTTTGAACTTTTTGTTAGCAGTGGGGAAAAAAGTGTTAGGAGTTGACAGCAAGGTGACAGATGTGGTAAATAATGCATCTGGTGAATTCACCCCTCTTTTTTTGGAGGGGGGAGGAGAAGTTTGAAATGAATCTTAGTTTGAAATTGGTCAGGAAACCCTTATGGAAACATATTTTAAAGCCTGTGGTTATTTTGCAAACTGTTTTGTGTGTGTTTTCATCTACTTATTTGTTTGCAGTTTGTGATAGATCACTTTCCTTACAGCGCATTGTTACTACCCCAGGTTGACAAAGAGACTTTTGTGAAGAGGTTTTAGGATAGTCATCCCTTGGGCACATTTTTGTGTGAACATATTTGCATATATTGGCCAAAGTCCTTCAATTCCGTAAGTATTCTCTGAGGGATGTATAATGCATACCAAAATATAGGTGGAAAACTTATTTAAAGGGTCATGCTTGTCTTCGAAGCAAATTTAAATTTCTTATTTATTTATATTGACACTAGGGAAATGTTCAAGATTGTTGTTTTCCAGCATTTGTTCAGCAGAAGGTGACAAGGAGCTTCTATAAAAGCATATTAAACTTCACTATTTCCACACTGTGGACTGGAGTTTCAAAAGCTGCAATGAAACCTGGGGAGCTCCTCTGGAGTATCGAAACAATGTATGTATTATTTTTAGTGCTCGATATTTTCTACCTTCAGCAGCAAAACATTCTACATATTTATGCCGACCACCTGCTCTCTGTGTGAGCCTGAAAGCGACCACAACTTGGGGAAGAAAAAAGGCTCATGTGTAACAGGGACACTATGTTCAGCCAGCAAATTTTTTAACATTGCAATTTTGATTTATATTCCAAAAAATTATTTTTATTCAAGTGTTTCGTTGCTAGTTACAAGTGCTGGGAATTAACTGAGGCTGCTTAAATTCAGATATTCTATTTCTGAAGGTTTCAGACAAATTATATGATTGGATCAAAGTTCTCAGGGAAGACCCCTCAAGAGGATGACATGTTGCTGGCTGACACCTCCACTTAAAAAGCAAACACTGTGAGCTAAACATCTTTTGAGCCATTCAATCTCCAGTTCTCAGTGGAGGGCTTTAGTTTTAGATATATCTTAAATACAAATTGGTTTGGTTTAAAATGTCACTGATTTATTAGAGCTGTTCTAATATGTAATTTTTTAGTTATGACTGAAATGGTCTGCATTGTCAGTGTGATTTTTCCAAATTTAAAATAATGCATTTTGAGAGTCCTTATATCCTGGTCTTTGTAGTCAGATAAAAAATGAGGCTGCTCTGTACACATCACTGGTTCTGTATTTCTTCCAGAGAAAATGATGTCCTCTTGAAATTACTTGAGCCCTTCCCCAGCTGTCACATATATGAGAGTGAAATTAAGAAGAGGACTATGGTTTTCAGAACCTAACATGTTCCCTGCTAGTTTGTAAAGTTCAATTAAAACCATCTTTATGAATTTAACATGAAGAAATCATGCCTGACAGAACATAAGTGAATGAAATAAGTTGATGTTTTCATGTCTGTCATATTAAAAAAAAACAAAAATCAAAACCAACTGATCAATATAAAACAGAAATTCCACACATGACATTTTCAGCAATTTCACTTTTCCCTGCACATTATGGTAGAGCTTACTAGAAAAGCAAAGTTCTTATTAAGCACAACACTTCAGAAATGTTAAGGGGACTCATACAAGTTTTAACAGAATCTGCTTACTTCTTCTGTTTAAGCATGAGGCAGTTCTATGTTCTTTCCTTCTGCATGTAATTGTCCATGTTTTGCAAAGATTGATTTCTCTGCTGCCTTTTTGTTTCCTAGATATCACATGCTCTTTTTCTAATATCCATTCCAAGTTCTTCAGTAGAGTTCTTCTGGAACATCAAGGAAATGTAGAATTTAAGAACTATATTTGTCTCCTAAATTTTATCTAGAATTCTCATGGCTATTCACTTTGCTTAATTTTTTTTCCTTCTTTTTTTTTCTTTTTTCTAGTTATTTAACTTAATCCAGTGGGACTGTATATTAGTGCAATATGTCCTAATTCTTGTTTCACTGTGGCTGTCACTCAAAATAACTGAAAGCATTGCAGTTTCACTAAAATAAAGTGGAGAATTAAACCCATCAGTTCTTTATTCGTTACACAGGAGCAGAAAATACTTGGGAATGATAGACTTAATGTTTGTCTCCCTTCAACTTACTTACAGTACCTAACTTTCCTTAAAAGCATTTTAAATTTACAAACAGAGGAAAAAGATTAGAAGTGTCCTTCCAAGATGAGACTTTATAATGACACCCTTTGTCATACTGTGCAATTTTATGCCTACTTTGAATTCATAAAAATAAGATTTGTAATGTAAAAACTAAACACCACGTAAGTGTATCTGCAAGAAGTAAGAATCAGAGACATAGTCTGAACTCTCTACATGATTCTGAAATTATATATTTCATTAGAAAATACAATTATAACTGTTTTCTCCTTTTTTTCTTCAGCTTGGCAATGCGCAGGAAGCTAATCTCAGTCTTTGTCCTCCAAACGGAACCCGTCTTCAAGAAAAGGAGTACTTCAATGAATGAGACTGTTTACATACTTTTAATGATGTGTTTGTTTTAATTTAGTTGTAAGTTCATGCTTCTGTAGGATCCATCTGAATCTTATCCCCCAGCTATATGTATAATTCAGGCTTCTTGTTTTAAGGTCATTCTTAATTCAGAAAATTGTCATTATATTGGATATAAATGAAAGAAGGGATTTTAAAATGTTCATGAGCTTAGTATAGGTCTTCTTATTTCAGAAGTCAGCTTCTGTGTACTTCCCATGTGGGATCGCTGGATAAAATTTTTGTTAATATCTTTATACAACTCAGAGCAATAGCCTGAGTCAAACACAATATGTCAACCATTCTTTCTCTTTCCTCATGGATTTTATATGTTCATCTGAAAAATATATTTATTTTAACTTCTTAATTCATAGTTCCTATGGTATGTGCACATTAAAGCCTCATATATGAAACTAGTAAAGAAACTTCACCTTATCTTTTAGCTTGACAAAACTCCATCAGTTGCATATAGAAGCAGCATTTCTGTGGGAACATTTTGAGATTTTATTGTTTAATTATAGTCCTGTAGAATTCGAAATCACCCCATCAGTTTTATGATTGGGCTCTGCCGAGGGAGACAGATGCTGGTCAGCACCGGTACGCCACAGCCTCAGAGAGCATCCTGCGGAGTGCAACTCTTCCAGGAGCTATGGCATGTCTCCCTAGGAAGTGGGTGATTGTAGTAAGCGGTATCAGCTCTTGTGGGTCAGCTCTTAGTGATTCAACTCTTGTGATTTCAGCATTTTGCCAGTCACTCAAGGCCAACTCGGGGACAGAGAGATGAGGAGACCCGTTGGCAGTTCCACAGAGGCAGCTTTATTGTCCAAGCAGCCTCTGTGAAGGGGAGGCCAAAGGAGGGAACTCTCTTCCTTCGCTGGGCAGAGGAGGTGGCTTTTATGGGGAAGGCAGGGGTGGGGTGGGAACTGACTCCCAACTGGGCACAAGGTATTACCATAAAGGCGCAAGGCATGCTGGGGGCGGCTCATTTTGGTCTCAGTGACTTCGGGGAAGGTTTCTTGTCTCTGATCCTCAGGCCTCTCTCCTCCAATGGAGTGCCAAGGGCTCACAGCCCTCCACAGGGCTCCTCAGGACTTGAATGAGTCAGGTGCTAAATGTCCGTCCCTGTTGTCCTGCCAGATGTGGGTGTGATTATGTGGCTGATCATGCTCCAGACCTTCTGCAGCCTTGACATGCGGGATCATGCTGGGATCTAGATGTAAGCTGCACTTTAGAGCAGTGTAAGCTTGGGAAATGGGGCAGGCCTGAGTATTCAGCACGTTGTATCATGTGCCTGAGGACTGTCTACCTCACCTGGCAAAATGTCAGTGGTCGGCCTGGGGTTCCCTACCATGCTATAAATGTAATTTAAGGCCACTTGCCCTGGTGGAGTTCTGCTTGCCTTCACTTATGCCATCTACTCCAAAACAGGAATCAAGTTGACAAAGGCTTAGCTTGTTGTAAGGACAGCAGAAGTCTTGAAGGGTGGGCATCTGTCTTGGTTTTCCTTGTGGGGGGCTGTGCAAACATGTTGGTCTCAGCCTGAGAAGAGCAGAGGGCTGACAGGTGGGAAGAAGGGAGAAGGGAAAGCTGGTTTGGTACTAGGACAGTAGGCAACAGTGAGGCATTTTTTAAAAGCTGATCCACCAGCAGTGTTGCAACCATCTGTGGCAAAATTTTTGGATTCATTTTTTGGGGTTATTTATTGGTATTTTTTTGGTTGTTGTTGTTTTTGGTTTTGTTTTTTGTTTTGTTTTGTTTTTGCTTTTTGGTTTTTGGGTTTTTTTGTAGTATAGGAGCAGTTTGTCCTTTTAACTCCATACCTTCTGTCTTTTCATAATCCTAAATTATGCATTGTCTGAGACTGGAGCTTTCTCTTTCCTTTATTTCTAAAGCACGCAGCAAGTGTGGCCATTCTCCCTGTTGTAGGCTGCCAAGTACTGCTGGATTACAAAGAGAAAGCAGCAGAAATAAGAATGGACAGTTATTGACACTGTGTTTATAGGGCCACTGGCAGACTTGCTTCCTGCCACTTGGGTACTGGAATTGGATTTTAAAATCAAACATTATTTTCTGTAAGGAAGCATTTATTTTCCGAGTCCTTGGCACACAGTGGCCTGAATACTGCAGTCATAATTCTGGCAGAACTCCCAACAGACATCTAAGTTACTTTTTCCTTGATTCAGGTCTGTAGGACTGTGCGTTTCAGTACAAACATGTCATACGTACGTGGCCTAATTCCCAGAAGTTCTGAGCAGACCCATAGCATATTGCCAACAAAGGGAGTGGAGAGAACAAGACAGCTTGAAATGAAATTAATGGAATTATTCATGTTGCTTTCATAATTACATTTATAACTGCATCGTCATAGTGTGATGTGTTGATTAGTATCTGGAGCAGTTCATATAATTAAACCGAGCACAGGGAATTAGCAGACTTACAGCAACACCATGGTGCTGTTTCTGGTGCAATTCTGTTCACAGCTGCTTGATGGATTGAGAGATGACCACAGTGTGAGAACTGATGAAGAAGCAGCGACTCCCTTCCTTTGCATGCTGGTGTCATCCTGTGTCTGCAAAGGGAATTTGCCACTGCAGCATCAGTATGGTGGGTGTTTGGGACTGGCACTTGGTGCTGGGCATTACCTGGGTGCCTGATCTTGGCAGCCAGAAAGCACCCATACCTCTGCTCCTTTTTGCTTTAGATGTCTGCAAAGTTTGCGATGAGCTGCTGCCAAAGATTTGTATTCAGTAGCACGCTGCATCTGGAATGCACTCTAACACTCTGTCTATCAATGTATTAAACGTGAGCCAAAACCCCACACCACTCAAAAGGGCAAAATTCTGCAGTTGCTGGTCTAGACTTTAGCTGTCCGACCATAAGCAAATGCATTGCCTTCTCTTTTGCCATGTGCCAAATTACAGTTGTGTTGAGAAATGTTAGTAGGGCTATATAGCATCTGTAAAGGACTTTGAATGTGGAGTTTAAATGGCTGCAGTCATTATAGAGTATTGACAAATACTGGCTTTGAACAATATTCATGTTCAGTGGAGTTCCATGACAGAGACAACAGTCACATAAGTCTCTGCTAGTCCAGCCAAGAAACAGTTTCCACTAGCAAAAGAAGTGGCAATTATCTCTTTTGGCTGGAGATTAGAAGAAGAGATCTGGTTTTGGAGACTTTCTTGTTTGTGTATTCTAAGACCATTGATTCGGTAACCTATCAACTAATAGAGAGTACCAGATGATTCAGAGGCATAAGGATTCTGATCCAATGGCATGTTGTTTAGCAAACAACAACAAGGAAAAAGACACAATCCAAAGGCTTAGCTTTACTCTGTAATGCTTTCCATCCTGACATATTATTTATAATCTCCTTTCAGATGTGTCATGAAGTGTATGCCATGTACAAAATGTTCTTATGGGGTTGGAGACAGTTCAAGGAATTATGGAAAACTAATCTAATCTGCATTTTAGGTGAGCACTTAAAAATAGTTCACAAATAGTTCACAAAATGTCTTGTAATTATCCTCACAGGTTTTGATAAAAAAAAATATGTTTGAAGGCACTTTGTATATGCATGTTACTTGTTTCCTGGCTGTATTCTGAAGCACACTGAGACAGCAATGTCAAAGTGTTGACACCTCCCTGATTTAGGTTCTACTTTTTACACTCATGGGTAATAGAACTCATGGCTGTTTCAATTTTCTGATGCTCATTGTAAATTTGCATTCCTTTTCTGGAATATTCCTTCATATCCTCATTCGGGAAATGTCTGCTATGTAATATTTATAACACAAGCAGAGACACTTGTGTGTCTGTCTGCTTTATTACACTGACTTGACCTTCTCATTGCTAGATGTCAGTGTAGAAGTATACTTACTATTACACTTTATTGCACCAACAAAGACGAAGGCAATAAATTAATATTTTTGACCGAGTTGCCTCTACATTTATAGGAAGATCTACTTTACAGTCTGTATACTTTGCTTCAAAGATGCAACTGTATTAATCTGTGGCAATGGCACAGAATAAAATTTATTCTACAATTTTGAGAAATTATGGTTTAATTAAATTGATCTACTGAGTGCTTGAAGGTAGCTTGTATGAAATTTATATATAGAGTACACTGTAAGATTCAGTTGTTATCATTAAAAGAATATTATTGCATAAGATAAATGTGATCCACTTATTTCTTGGATTTCTTTGAGTATCATTATTCTTTCAAAAATGAAATCTATTATTTTGAGGGAATCTTTCCTACTGTTTAGCAGATTAATGATCGTTCATGACGTTATCGGTTCTGCATGCAGTATATAACTTTTGTATGGATTCCTATACTAATATGGTACATCGCTGGTGACTGACAGTACAACTCATCCACGTAATTTTTTGCAGCCCAATTCCAGATATCTTACCTGCCAGCATTCTAATTTCTAAGTGCACGTTTTTCATCTAAAGTATTTTTTCCCCGTACAGATCTTTGCAAAAGACTACAAACAACACCGTCTCTGCCACTTACAGGATATAATCTCCTCATATTTTCACCTTTTTTTTTCCTGGACTACTTGTGACTTAGACAGTTTTTCACATTTAGCTGAGATGCTTTCAAAGAGGAGGGTATACACCATATGAAAAATACTTTTTTGTTTGGATGTTCTTTTGGGTGGATTAGGGTGTTTTGGGTTTTTTGTTTGTTTGTTTTGGAGGCGGCGGTGAAACTGGATCAGAAAAGCTTTAAAATAAAGTTATGATAAAAATTTCTAGGTGAGTTTCCTATAGGCTTTTTAAAAAAAATTGTGTTTAGTACTACAAAAAGCACATAGTGATCTGTGTAGGCAACAAACTATTGTGAGGAAATTAAATATTGTTGAAGTTTTATGAGAGACCTCCATAGTGAAAATGAGTCTTGCAGAGAATGCTCCCACTGTCTGAAGCTCTTGCTTCCAATGGGTAAAATGCTAGCTCTGTAGCGGCCCTGCTTCCTGAAGCAAATGGAAAGTTTATTTCAAAGCCTCCCAAGACAATTTTCAGTCTTTCACCAGTCCTGTTTCTGCTGAGGTTGAGGACAGCAAGTCCCATGTAGGACCATGGTCCAATAGGGTGGGCTGTGCCTGTCTCCTCAGTCATACTGGCAAATAAAACTGTTCAGATGGAAATTCCAAGTAATTAGTTATTAGAAAACAATAAAAAAATCAGGTGGCTGAATCAAAGTGGTTTTTGGAATTTTTTTCAACTTAGAATAATAAAAAAAAAATATTGGATTTTTATGGTGTGTCATGATAACCATGAATATGTTTCCTCTTTTCTGTGGTTTTGTCTCTTGATATCCAGACTTCCTTCAGTCATACCTTTTGTTTTTGCTTCTAACATCCACTCATCATGCACTTCATTAACATGTTGAATCTCTGCCTGTT
>VYZT01002697.1:0-10722 GCA_013400735.1 Pomatostomus ruficeps
TTTTGCCCAGGAATGGGTTTTTTTTCCCCCAGGAATAGGATTTTTTCCCCCTGAGAATGGGATTTTTTTCCCAGGAATGGGGTTTTTCCCCCAGGATTGGGATTTTTCCCCCAGGGATGGGGTTTTGCCCCAGAGGGGCCCCCGGGAAGGGGCTGCCAAGAGGGTGGAGGAGCCGCGGGCTGTGGTATGAGCGCAGGCACGGAGCCCTGGAGCAGCAGCAGGAGGAGGAGGAGGAGGAACTCCTGTGCCCCTGCCAAGCTCCCCGTGGCACTCGGCATCCCGCAGGATCCCGTCCCGAGCACGCGGAGCGGGAATGAGGGGAAAAAAAGAAGAAAAAAGGAAAAAAAGAAAAAAAAAAGGTGAAATCCAGGCAGCCAGGCCTGGCTGCCACCACCTCAATTCCTTTTTTTTTTTATCCCGTGCCAGGGTGTCCCGGTGGCAGGGCAGGGCAGGACAGGGCGCTCCATGTGTGCCAGGCTGGGTGTCCCCTCCCTGCTGCGGGCTGGGGACACGGTTGGGGTTCAGTGGTGAAAAAAAAGGGACAAAAAATGACAAAAAAGGATAAAAAAAGGACACCACTGGTCCTTACTGGTCTGTACTGGCCCTGCCGGCGCAGAGCTGGCACTGACCCCCTCCCAGCCACGTATGTGGGATCCTGTCCCGCTCCTGCGGTGGAATTCCTGGAGGGATTTCAAGTGGCCTGGCTGCAGGAACATCCCGAGCGCTCATTTATCCCGGGGATGGCTCCACAGCCGGAATCCTCCCGCCCCGCCCCACCTGGGCACGGCCGAGGGGAGCAGGGATGGGTTTTCCTCGTTCCCTGCTCTCCTCTGGATCCATCACTGGGGATGAGCTGGAATTACCATCCTTGTTCCTGGGGGAATCGAAGTTTGGAAGGGATTTCAGCTCCAGAACGAGGCGGGGTTTGTTTACCGGGATCTGCATTTTCCTGGGGGATGGGAGCGCGGGATGGAACCCACGGCGATCGCTGTCAGCAGCCAGCGGAGCAGAAATAGCTCCTGCCTTCCTTCAAAGGCGCCGCCGCTCCCGAATCTCCCTGATCCGACAGCTCCCGAATCTCCCTGATCCGACAGCTCCCAAATCTCCCTGATCCGACAGCTCCTCAAACCTCCCTGATCCGACAGCTCCCTAATCTCCCTGATCCGACANATCCGACAGCTCCCGAATCTCCCTGATCCGACAGCTCCCGAAACCTCCCTGATCCGACAGCTCCCGAATCTCCCTGATCCGACAGCTCCCGAAACCTCCCTGATCCGACAGCTCCCGAATCTCCCTGGTCCGACAGCTCCCGAAACCTCCCTGATCCGACAGCTCCCACTCTCAGCCAGAGAATCCAAATCCCTTCTCCAAGATAACCCAAATCCCTTCTCCAACAGTATCTAAATTCCTTCTCCAAGGAAATCCAAATCCTTTCTCCAAGAGAATCCGAATCCCTTCTCCAAGATAACCCAAATCCCTTCAACAGAATCCAAATCCCTTCTCCAAGAGAATCTGAATCCCTTCTCCAAGGAGAATCCAAATCCCTTCTCCAAGGAGAATCCCCCAAAATTTCCACTGGGATGGAGGTTTCTCCCAAATCTCCATTGTGGACAGAGGCTTCCTCCAAATCTCCTCTGGTTCCTCCCAAATCTCCTCGGGGCTGGAGCTTTCTCCGAGGTGCAGAGGAGGAGGATCAGGTCACAGCCGGGGATTTTTGGGTGGAATTCCCTCATCCCTCATTCTCCCACACCCACACCCCACCCCGCCGGACCCCCAGCTCACCGTCCACTGGTTTGTCCCAAATCCCCATTGGGGACAGAGGTTCCTCCAAATCTCCTCTGGTTTCTCCAAAATCTCCTCTGGTTTCTCCCAAATCTCCTCTGGTTCCTCCAAAATCTCCTCTGGTTCCTCCAAAATCTCCTCTGGTTCCTCCAAAATCTCCTCTGGTTCCTCCAAAATCTGCTCTGGTTTCTCCCAAATCTCCTCCGGTTTCCCCCAAATCTCCTCTGGTTTTCCCAAAATTTCCTCTGGTTTCTCCCAAATCTTGTCCGGGCTGGAGCTTTCTCCGAGGTGAAAATCAGGTCACAGCCACAGCTTTTGCGGTAGAATTCCCTCATTTCCCCTGATTCTCCCACACCCACACCCTGGCTCACCGTCCCCGCGGCTCTGTCCCCTCAGGTCCCTCCAGCGCCATGCCTTGGGCCACCACCACCACCGTGCTGATCCTGGCCGGGCTCTGCGGGGCCTCGCTGGCCCAGTACAACGAGGAGGAGGACCTGGCGTGGCTCCAGTACTACCTGCGGCAGTCCCGCGTGGCCTCCTACAACTACGTGCCCTACTACGAGGAGGAGAGCGCCCCGTACGCCTACTCCTACCCGTCGGGGCCCGACACGGAGCCCGAGCCGGTGCCGGAGCCGCAGCAGGCGTCGCCGCCCTGGCGCTGTCCCCAGGAGTGTGACTGTCCCCCGAACTTCCCGTCGGCCATGTACTGCGACGCGCGCGGGCTGCGCTACCTGCCCTTCGTGCCGTCGCGCATGAAGTACGTCTACTTCCAGAACAACCTCGTCGCCGCCATCCAGGAGGGCGCCTTCGACAACGCCACCGAGCTGGAGTGGCTGGCGCTGCACAACAACCAGATCGGCAGCGAGAAGGTCGGCAGGAAGGTTTTCGCCAAGCTGCAGCGCCTCGAGAGGCTCTACATGAACAACAACAACCTGACGCGGCTGCCGGGCCCGCTGCCGCGCTCGCTGCGGGAGCTGCACCTCTCCTACAACCACATCTCCAAGGTGCCCGCCGGCGCGCTGGAGGGGCTGGAGAACCTCACGGCGCTCTACCTCAGCCACAACTTCATCTTCGAGCTGGGCGCCTCCCTCAAGGGGCTCCAGTCGCTGATCCTGGCGGATCTGAGCTACAACAACCTGCGCAAGGTGCCCGACGGGCTGCCGGCCTCGCTGGAGCAGCTCTACCTGGAGTACAACTACATCGACGCCATCCCCGACGATTATTTCCGCGTGTCCCCGCGGCTGCTCTACGTCAGGATGTCCCACAACGGCCTGACCGACCAGGGGCTCTCCAGCAACACCTTCAACAGCAGCAGCATCCTGGAGCTCGACCTGTCCTACAACCGCCTCCGGAAGATCCCGCGCGTCAACACCAACCTGGAGAACCTCTACCTGCAGGGCAACCGGATCAACGGTGAGAGGGCGGGGAAGAACTCAGGGTTTTAGCAGGGATTTGGGTTTTTTGGACCAGGAATTTGGGATTTTTTTTTGACCAGGGATTGGGATCTTTTGGCCAGGGATTTGGGATTTTTTCAGCAGGAATTTCGGTTTTTTTCAGCAGGGATTTGGGGTTTTTTTGAGCAGGAATTTGGGATTTTTTGACCAGGAATTTGGGGTCTTTTGACCAGGAATTTGGGGGTTTTTGAGTAGAATTTGGGAATTTTTGACCGGGGATTTGGGGTTTTTTGAACAGGAATTCGGGATTTTTTAAGCAGGAATTTCGAGGTTTTGAGCAGGAATTTGGGGTTTTTTGAGCAGGAATTTTGGGTTTTTGAGCAGGAATTTGGGGACTTTTGAGTAGGAATTCGGGAATTTTTGACCGGGGATTTGGGGTTTTTTGAGTAGGAATTTGGGATTTTTTGAGAAGGGATTTGGGGTTTTTTGAGCAGGAATTTGGGATTTTTTGAGCAGGGATTTCGGGTTTTTCAGCAGGGATTTGGGGTTTTTCAGCAGGGATTTGGGATTTTTTGACCAGGAATTTGGGGTTTTTTGAGCAGGGATTTGGGGTTTTTTGAGCAGGAATTTGGGATTTTTTGACCAGGGATTTGGGGTTTTTTTAGCAGGGATTTGGGATTTATGGTGATTCTGAGCAGTTCTGAGTGAGGCGGGTGTGGGAGATGTCGTGTCCCAGCTCCTGCAGGGTCGCTGCGCTGGGTTTTGGGGGTTCCTCAGGAGCTTCTCCTGGGGTTGGAGATGGAACAAAGGGGGGATGGAGCAGCTGGGGAAGGGTCTGTGGGTTCGGGGGGTCACAGCAGGGGATGGGGCTGGGGGGACACAGAACATTCTGGGTAGCACCAGCACAGGGGACAGGGACATTCCCCAGGGCCAGCACGGCCCCCGTGTCCCCTCCACAGCCCCACCCGTGTCCCCAAAGTCCCCCGGGGGTCCCAGCCTGCGGCTCAGGGCTCCGTCCCTCCCGCGGGGATTCTCAGAACCTCCCGGCGCTGCGATCCCGATCTCCCGCCGGGCCCGGANTCACACACCTGACAGTCGATGCCACTTGACTTTCTGAGGCTGGATGGGGATGGGGATGGGGATGGGGATGGGGATGGGGATGGGAATGGGATGGGGATGGGATGGGATGAGAATGGGAATGGGATTGGGAATGGAATGGGAATAGGGATGGGAATGGGAACGGGAATGGGAACGGGAATGGGAAGGCGTCGGAGCAGCCATCAGCTGTCGCAGGGAAAACACAGAACCCCGCAGCGCGGAGCTGCCAGCAGCACAGACCCGGCAACAGATTCCCAAATGTTCGCTTCCCAAAGCCGGAGCCGCCGCCGTCTGCCCGCGAGCGGCTCCTCCTCCATGCCCCCCCTGTGGGTGCAGCCCCCCCAAATCCCGCTGGCTCCTCCAGAATCCCGCTGCCTTTTCCAGCAGCCGCCGCCCGGCCTGGAGCTCTGCTGCCCTCTAAGGCTCGGATCCTGCACACGGAAAGAGAAAAAAAAAAAATACAAAATTTATTTTGGAGTTGGTTCCATCTCCCGCTTCCAAACGCGGCCTGGGCTGGGCTGGAATTTCCCCGCCTGGCGCTGGCAGCGGAGGAGCGGGGAGCGGACGGCTGGGATGGGGACAGCTGGGATGGGGACAGGGGCATCCCCGTCCCTGGGGGTCCCACGGTGGCCAGCAGGGTCAGGGGATGGAGGCTGCAGCCCCAAAAGAGGCCGGAAAGGCAAATCCTGATGGAAAGCGACTTTTTTCCACCTGACTCCACCCTCGGAGCGCTGCTTCCAAACCCAGGGATGGGCACAAACCCTCCTGCCCGTTCTGGCTGCATCCAGGAGCATCAGGAACCCTTTTAGCTCGAGGGGTCGAGTCCAAACCCATGGGAAAATCAGGGAATTTGGGCTGCTCCCATTTTTTTCCCCTGCCTCAACACAGAGCTGCTCTCAGGCAGAGAATTTCTCCCAAAAACTCAGTTCAGGGGTTCAGCTCGGTCTCCTCTCCTCCCCAGAGTTCTCCATCAGCAGCTTCTGCTCCGTGGTCGATGTCATGAACTACTCCCGGCTCCAGGTGCTGCGGCTCGATGGCAATGAGATCAAGCGGAACGCGGTGCCGCCGGACGCGCCGCTGTGCCTGCGCCGGGCCACCGTCATCGAGATCTGACCGGGCCACCGTCATCGAGATCTAAGGTGGTCCTGTCACCGGGATCTTAGCCGCTCACCGTCACCAAGATCTGACTTTGTCATCGTCATTGAGATCTGACCCCGTCCTCGAGATCTGAGCCCACAACCATCACGGAGATCTGACCTGGTCACTGTCACCTACATCTGAGCTGGTCACTGTCACCGAGATCTGACCCCGTCACCGAGATCTGACCCCACCACTGTCACCGAGATCTGACCCCGTCACCGTCACTGAGATCTGACCCCACAACCATCACCGAGCTCTGATCCTGCCACTGTCATCGAGCTCTGACCTGGTCACCATCACCGAGATCTGAGCTGGTCACTGTCACCGAGTCTGACCTGCCACCGTCACCGAGATCTGATCCTGCCACCATCACCAAGATCTGCCCTGGCCACTGTCATCGAGATCTGACCTGGTCATCGTCACCAAGATCTGACCCTGCCACTGTCACCGATATCTGACCCTGTCACCGAGATCTGAGCCCGTCACCATCACCAAGATCTGAGCTGGTCACCGTCACCGAGATCTGAGCCGGCCCCCAGCCCAGGACTCGTGGCCCCATTCCCAGGGATCTCCAAACATTCCCATCTTTTCTCGGCTTCCCCACCAGTCTCGGTTTCACGGCAGTGCAGTCATGGGGTGGAAATCCCGATTTTCCCTCAATTCTCACGCAGGCTGGGGCAGATCCCTGCTCTGACCCCGCTGTCACCTCCTGCCCTGGATTGCGTGGGGTGGGCCCAGCAGGAACGGGGCTCGTCCCACCTTGGAAATCCGGCCCGATGTTGATCTGATCCCAATCCTGATCCCAGAACCGGATCCGAACCCCCGGGTCCCTGGGAGGAGCATCCAAGGGTTTGGGAGGTGAAGGGTTAAAGATCTCCAGGTGTGGGGTGAGGAAGAGCAAATCCACTCCTTCCCTTCCTTTTTCCCATTTTCCACAGGGATTAAGGGAGAGAAACCCTAAAGGAGAGGAACCTTCCCTGGGGAGCAGCCTGGGCATGGGAAGGATCCCAAATCCTCCTCCTAAACCCCGGGATCAGGGGCAGGACAGGGAATTCCTGGTGCTGTCACCTCCCTGGTGCTGTCACCTCCCCGAGATCCCTCCTTGCCCAGGCCCCCGGGATATCCCAGCCAAATCCCCAAAAATAATCACAGAACCACGCTGGAATTCTCCAAAAAAATCCCAAATTCCCCCAAAAATCCCAAATCCCCCAACTCGGACCCTCGGCCGGCTGAGCTCGAGGACGGAAGGGACAGCTGAGCTTTGGGGGCGACCGGTCCGGGCGGTCCCCCCGTGTCGCTCCTGCATGCAAAGAACGCTAAAAAAAAAACAACAAAAAAATTCCTGTAATTTCAAAAAAAACCCCAAAATCCTGTAATTTCACCAGCATGAACTGTAAACCCCAAACGCGGCAATAAAACCCTTCCTGTACCTGCACCCACCCCGCTCCAGCCGCTTTTCCAGCCGAAATCCAGGCTGGAATTGCCGTCTAGCGGCTGTCCCGGGCATGGCACGGAGCTTTCCCGATAAAAACTCATTTACAGCAGGGAAAATATCCACGGAAAAGTGTCCGCGGGGAGAGGGAGGGATGGCGGCACCACTGGGGTTTTTTTTCCAAATGTTTTCCTGGTTGTCCAGGTTTTGGCGCTGAGGGTTTTGAACAGCTGAGCTGGGAGATGCTTTAAAAAAAGAAAAAATGGGGAAAAAATAGGGGATTTTACATGGAAGGAGCAAAAAGTGTCATTTCCCAGGGTGGGAAGGAGAGGCTGCAGGATATCTGTGGGATGTGGGATTTGGGGTTCCAAAAAACCCCAATTCCTGGTCAGGGGAAGCCCCAAAGCTCCTGGAGAATCCAGGTGGGAAAGGCAGGAAAATCCCGCTCCAACCCTGTGGGATCCCCCTTCCCCATCCCAGGGTGGCACAGGGACAGTCACACCCTCATCCCAACCTCATCCCAACCTCATCCCAACCTCCCAAACCCCGTCCCAGAGCACCCACACTCCTTCCCAAAATCCAGGCGCCAAAAGGGCTCAGGGAGGGGGTTTGGGGAGCCCCAATCCCGTCATTTCGGGGGATTTGGGAAAGAGCAAACAAATCCCAGGAGCAGCGGCTCCGCAGCTCCTCCAGCCGGATCCAGGCGGGGTTTGGGATTCCCGATTTCCACCCGCGGGGAGGGGAGGGAAGGGGAGGGGTCCGAGGGTCAGGAATTCCCCCCCGCCCCAAAATCCAGGGAGAGCCCCCATTGGCCCCGCGGGCGCCCAATCCCGGCCTTGTTGGGGTGGGAACGGCGGGGAAGGGGGGCTTGGACCCCTCCTCATCCTCATCCCCTTCCTCCCCCTCCTCCTCCTCCACATCGGGAGTAAAGCGGAGCTGGGATTTTGGGATTTTGGGTCTCTCCATCCAATTTGGGAAGACACTTCTCCCTCTGAGATCCCAAACTCTTTGTGGGACCGTGGGGACTGTCCTGCTCCCCACAGCCCCCCCCCCAAGCAGCGTTTTGGGATTGGGGGGAGAGGTCTGGGCAGGAAATTCCCGATCCGTTCAGCTCCCATTCTCGCGTCCCCTTTGTTCCCCCGGCCATCTGTCCCTCGGCCCCGCTCGCCCCACGCTCCCTCCGCACGGGCCATAAATACCCAGCCGGGCTTTGTCTCTGCCCCAAAAGGCGGCATGACCCCCCTAAGCCCCCCTAAGTCCCCTTAAACCCCCCCCTAAAGCTGCTGGGGGCTGGCACAGCCACAGGGGGGGCACTGAGGGGTCCCCGGTTTGGGGTCACCGGCCCAGCCTCGCCCTTGTCCCCCTCCTGCTGCCCCAGGAGGTTTTGGGCTGGTGCTGAGGGGGGGAATTGCACTGACACCACAGCCGTCCATGGGATCTGTGACTGGCATGGAGCTGAATCCCAAAGAGAAAAAGGGAGAAATGGGAATTCTTAGCTGGGACAGGGGGCACGATGTCCCCTGGGGACAGGGGCACAGCATCCCTTGGGGACAGGGCACATAATTTCCTTGGGGACAGGGGCCTAGCATCCCTTGGGGACAGGGGCACAGCAACCCTTGGGGACAGGGGACATGGTGTCCCTTGGGAATGGGGGCACAGAATCCCTCTGAGATGTGGGAACAGCATCCCTTGGGGTTGGGGGCACAGCAACCTTGGGGATATGGGGCATGGTGTCTCTTAGGGACAGGGGCACAGCAACCTTGGGGACAGGGACACGATGTCCTTGGGGATGGGGACACAGAATCCCTTGGGGACAGGGCAGATAATGTCCTTGGGGACAGGGGCCTAGCATCCCTTGGGGACAGGGACACAGAATCCCTTGGGGACAGGAGCCCAGCAACCCTCGGGGACAGGCGACATGATGCCCCTTGGGGACGGGGACACAGCATCCCTTGGGGACCCAGCCCCGCTGTCCCCTGGGGACACAGCCCTGCGTCCCTCAGGGTTGCCAGGGCACCGCTGTCACTCCACGGCCACCCAGCGCCAGCAGCTGTGACAGGGACACATCCGGGCAGCTCCCGAGTCAGCACCGAGAGCCCCTCGAACAACACCACCAACATTCCCATTTAAATAAAAAATAAAATCCCTCCCCACCGTCGGGGGTCGGGCAGGGTGAGGGGGCTCAGCACCGAGTGCCCCTCAAACACCAACAACAACAATTCCCGTTTTAATACAGAATAAAACCCCTCCCCACACAAAAACAACAACAATTCCATTTTAATCCAGAATAAAATCTCTCCCCACACAACAACAACACCACCAATTCCATTTTAATCCAGAATGAAACCCCTCCCCGGCCCGGGGGGCTCTGCCCTGCCCCGCCCGGCGCTGGGGCCGCTGTTCCCGGCTCGCAGCCGCTCCCGGGAAACAAAAGGTGCCGAGTTCAGCGGGGCGTGAAAGGAGAAACAAAACCCCGGCCCCGCCGCGGCCCCCCCGGCCCCGCAGACAGACAGACAGACGGACGGACAGATGGCAGCAGTTGTCCCCGCGCACCAGTTGCTCGCTGTCGCCAACAAAAACGCCTTTTATCCGCTGCGGGTCATAAACGGGAGCGCTGGGGCCGGGCTGGGGCCGGGATGGGGATGGGATGGGGACCCCAAGTGTCCTTTGGGGACCCCCAGTGTCCTTTAGGGACACTCACTCCCCTTTGGGGACCCCCAAATCCCATTTGGAGACCCCAAATCCCATTTGGGGACCTCCACCGTCCTTTGGGGACTCCCAGTGTCCTTTGGGGAACCCCAATCAACTTTAGGGACCCCCAATCCCCTTTGGAGATCCCAAATCCCATTTGGGGACCCCCACTCCTCTTTGGGGACCTTCAATTCCTTCTAGGGACCCCAGTGTACTTTGGGGACCCCAATCCCCTTCGGGGACCCTCACTGTCCTTCAGAGACCCCCAATCCCTTTTGGGGGACCCCCAATCCCCTTTAGGACCCCCAATTCTCTTTAGGGACTCCCAGTGTCCTTGAGGACCCCATCTCTCCTTAGAGAACCCCAAATCCCCTTTGGGGACCCTTTTGGGACCCTCTTCCCCTCTCTATCTCCCAAAGCACCCCAGTCCCGCCCAGCGCCCGCCCCGCGGCCGCTCCTGCCCGAGCCCCGGAGCTGCCGGCGGCTCTGGGATGATCCCGGTGGGGAATTTTGGGAATTTTTCCCCTCTCCGCTGCCCCATCTGCCGCTGGAGCCTCTCCGGGCCCCGCGGGGGAGGCGAGCGGCGGCTGCGGCGTCTGCCCGTGACCTTTTGGGCAGGAAAAAGGGGTTTTTTGTTTGGGTTTTTTTTCCGTCAGGTGGCGCGGTTTTTAGCAAGGAAGGGGAAGGCGCGGGGGTGCTTCCCCCTCAGTGCCGGTTTTGGGGGCTGAGGAGGTTGTGATGCCTTAAAAGATTTAATTTTTCTATTTCCCAGCCCCTGCCCTGCTTTAGTGTGTGACTCTCCCACTCCCCACGGGCTGGGAGCTCCTGTTCTCCCATCCTGCTCAGACACAACAAATCCTCTCCAGGCTGCACTCAAGGACACCTCGTTGGCCCAGGTCCCCAAAGATGGAAACGGAGCCTCTAAAAGGGGGGACAGACTTGGGCTCAATTCCATCATCCCCTGGAATTGTCACTGGAGAATGAACCCTGATCTGGGAATGGATCCAAACTGATCCAAGTGCAGCAAACTCGTGCCCCGGGGTCCAGCTTGGGTGTGGCCTCTCCCGGAGAGGCTCTGAGTGCCCGAGGTGTCCCTATTGAAGGCCCTGCAATAAATCCCCATTTTATTCTCTCAATCTTGTCAATAAATCCCCATTTTATTCTCTCAATCTTGTCAATAAATCC
>VYZT01002699.1:4144-18260 GCA_013400735.1 Pomatostomus ruficeps
AAAAAAAACTGGACGTGTCACTCAGTGCCATGGTTTAGTTGATGAGGTGTTAGGTCATAGGTTGGACTTGATGATCTCAAAGGTCTTTTCTAACCTAGTTCATTCTGTGATTCTGTAATGGGGAAGTGGATTGTTGTTTAATATAACACTGCATCACTAGATTTGCCTTATTTCAAGAAAACACAAGGATGTGAGAGGTTATTCTACCTTCGTTACAGATTCATAAATGCATGAAAGTGCAGGCTGGGAAAATTCTAAAGGCGGGAGAAAGAAAGGAATAAGGTGATCTGTGGAGCAACAAACATAGAAAAATGAGTGGCTCTTTCTTTCCTACCCAGATCCAACTTAAGGGCATAACGCATCGGGTGTACATGGGAGAAACAGGTAAGAAAAACGATAGCAAAACTGGAAACAGGCAAACATCTTTTGTTTTCATTTTCACTAATTTGTGTTACTAAATTAATGCACTGACACATTCTTGAGACACAACCTCTGCTTTTTCCAGGCTGCCCTCAGCCTTCAGAAACTCATAAAATGTAGTGGCAGCACCAGCTTTGTTTTAATTGACAGTGGTATTAGCTAGGGAACTTCCTAAGGAAATGATACCTACAGAATGTGTATGTTCTCCTATTTTCCACCCTTCCTTTAGTAAGTCCTGGTGGCCAAAGACAGTGGACAAATTCACAGAGAACAAAACCTGCCCCTTACCCACTTGTAGAGAGACTAAAACATAAATTTAAGCCTTCCACACCAGTTAATTCCACGGCAGAGAGACAACATGAACATCTTAACAGGGACAAAATGAGGTGCCAATATCTTGTTATACACCTGAGAAACCAAACACAAGACACAAACCCACAAGAAACCAGATGTCTTCAGGGGACAACTCTTCAGCTTCTCACTGAAACTCCAGCTTACAAAACCATCACTCTTGATTCTGTAAAACCCATGACAAATAATTTTATACAGCAGAAAGTCAAAAGAGTCACTTACCACGGGTACTGCTGGCTGAAGGGGAGCTGGAGCCAGAGCCAAACTGACTCCTTGCCATGTACCTTACTCCCTGACCTCCACCTAGGGCTACTTTAAGCATTGTGTAGTCACTCTTGCCCCCAGTCTTCCCTCCAGCCCCACCTGAGCACACTTGAAAGGCTCCTCAGGTGCAGGCAATTGAACAAATCCCGTACAGCACCTCAGGTTCTGCTCTGGCAGAACCGCGTCTCTATTTCGTCGTATGGACTGCTTTAATCAGGGACCAGAAGCTGAGAGGCATCTCCTCCATGTAGAGGAGGTTTGCAATAGCCAAGTTCAGGGATCATTTTGAGATAGGAGAAATCAATGGTTTTAAAGCAAGGAACATGCACCCTCTGTTGCCAAAATCACAGAATCACAGGGTAGTTTGGGTTGGAAGGGACCTTGAAGATCATCTCGTTCCAGCCCCCTGCCATGGGCGGGGGCACCTCCCACTAGCCCAGGTTTCTCAGAGCCCCATCCAGCCTGGCCTTGGACACTTCCAGGGATGGGGCAGCCACAGCTTCTCTGGGCAACTTGTGCCAGGTCCCTCTGGATGGTGTCCTGTCCTTCAAGTGTGGCAACCACACAGCTCTGCTGTGGTGTCATCTACAAACTTCCTGAGGGCGCACACGATCCCTCTGACCACATCATTAATAAATATACTGAATAACACACGTCCCAGTGTGGATTCCTGAGGGACACCACTTGTCCCCGGTGTCTATCAGGACAGTGAGCTGTTGACTTTTTGTATATACACATCCCTTTGGATGTGTATATACAAAAAGCTTTGAAGGGAGGTATTTAATGGCTGTTTAATGAGTTCTATCGGCCCAGAGGATAAATGTTGGGCAAGGAAGTTCCGGAAGAGGTGGGTGGAAAACCGGGATCAGGATTTGCTAAGCAGCAGCACCGACTACTGGCGATTCCATGCAAGCCAGGGCTGTGACTGTAGGGGTAAAGCAATGTACTCGTTTCTCCAGCGGGGAACTCCCATACCCTGCTCCCTCCCAACCAGAATCCCGAAAACAAAATAAAACCCTGACGTCCTCTAGTGACGACGAGAAAGGCAATTTCCATTCTGTAGTTTGCAACACGCCCAACTGATGTCAGCACCTTCTGAAGCTTTTCCAAGAAGGAATAGTGCTTGGAGAGTGAGTCTCAGGCTATAATTCATTATAAGGAGCACAGCATCACTGTCTCAGCCCTGCCATCAGCTTCCCTTTCCTTTTTTGTCAGTGCCCTTCTCCTTCTGCTCTCAACTCAAAGAAGTTGCAGTAATAGTCTCATGAATTGCTCATAATTTGGATTACTTTAAATTTAACAGGTCCTCTGCTCTCCTCGTTTCATAGAAATGTATTCATGTGCATTTCTTAGGGCAGAGGGAAAAGAAGTAACAGTAGAGAGAGGTAAGTACAGAATTACTGCCAGCATGAATGCTCATCTCAGTCATTAAAATCTGCCCTCTGAGCAACTGGAGAAACCTTTAAGGTTTTCTCAGCCTGAAGAAGGCTCAGCAAGGACCTTCTGGCTCTCCACAACTCCCTGATGGGAGAGAGCNCTGGAAAGGGTGGTCAGACAGTGGAAGGGGTTGCGCAGAGACATTGTTGAGTCCCCATCCCTGGAGGGGTTCAGGAAATGATTGGATGTGGCACTCAGTGCTATGGTCTGATTGTCACGGTGGTGATCAGATTGGACTCAACAGCCTTGGAAGTCTTTTCCAACCCTAGTAATTCTATGGATTATGGCAACTCTGTACTCAGGGCCATATTACAGAATAAAGGAATGGCTTCAGAAATGTAGCTAACGAGAAATCACTTCTACAAGGCAGGACGGGGAAGTGCTGTGTAAGGCAAAGTGTTGTGGTGTGATGCTCCACCCATATTCCTGAGATGAAACAGCTGCTTAAAGTAAATTGCTCATGGCTATTCATGCCTTTCCCACTCTCTAATGGCTGTCTGAATTAACATCCTGTAAGAGAGCTCTGGGGTGCAACTGGAAAAGCTTTGCCTTGAATGGGGGAGGAATAAATAAATCACTGCACCATGGTAAACATTCCCAGAACTGGCACCTCACATTCCAACATTGCCTTTGCCAGCTTTTCCTGCAGCACTTTGCCATCTGAAAATGGAAACCGCTCATTAGCTGTGCAGGACTACGTTGTAATTGCTTCTCTCTGTACTCCTGTAAAGGAGCTCAGGAACACGACTGCTTTCACAGCAGGATGTGAGCAACAGGCAATAAATCAAGATCAGGGGCACACTTATCAAATGAGTGCTAATGAGATTACAGAGTGAGGGTCTGATAGAGAAAAGCTGCCAGTCAAAAACAGGAAAAGTTGAGGCACAAATTACTAACAATATGCACTTCACTTCCAGTTTGTCCTAGCTTTTGAACTGGCAGGTTTATTTTAAAAGCACTGAACTTATGTTATAAAATAAACAATCCATGAGAGGCAAATTGAATATATCCTTCGAAGGCAGGATCAAAAAACTCGCACTATCACAAGAACCCACCTCTTTCTCAGACTAAGCAGCAGCAGTTAGCAATTTTGATGTGGAACAAAATGTGGAAGCTCTTGAAATTTGAGAAACACTTTTCCCAGGAGTTTCACAGTAGTTTGGCATTACAGAAAGAGTGAGAGATTCTGATCTTTGGCTACAGCAATCAGCTGAGGGAGCTGGGGATGTTTGACCTGGAGAAAAGAAGGCTCAGTGGAGATCCTATAGCTCTCTACAACTCCCTGAAAGGAGGCTGGCACTTTAAGAGCTGTGTTCAGGGCAGAAAACAAGGTTCAGAAGAGTTGAGAACTTACAACCAGGGCTTTGTCTGGGATCTCATAGTCTGAATAGCTGGCATTACCAGCAATCCCTATTGGAAGGGGCACATTCTGGGTGACCTAGTCCTGAACTGCAACACACTTGAAATCATTTGAGCACCTAAAACTCAGTGATGCATTTGCTTTGAGAGCCAAGGGAGAAAGGGGAAAGTGTGAAGGCACATTCCCTCTAGTCCCAACCTTCAAAACATTGCAGTGCTCACCAGCTAACCAACGATGTTATCTGCCTTTGTGACAGAGAGAAAATCGGCTTCGCCGTGATAGTCCCCTCTTAACTGAAAAGACAACACTGGTGAAATACAGTTTACATGACTAATACGTTTTACTCAGTATGTACACAGTTCTCCGAAGAAGCTGGGTCATCCAAAGGCAGTTTGAGAAGGTTTAAGTATCCCCCTTGCCAGCTGTTACATGGGATATGTCTTTGGCTTTGCTTCCTCCAGCTCAGCATCCAACCAGCGGAACCTGCGGTGGCGGCGCAGGACTTCGATGGCTTTTTGTTCCAGAGGGGCTGGTTCAATCCCCAGCTCTTCAAAACCAGGAAGGTCAGGAAATGTCATGTCTGTTGTGTGAAACTTCAACAAGAATGGGGAGGGTAAGAAAACAAACAAAAAAAAAGGTAATTCACTTGAAATAAACAGGTTTACACCCAACACAATCATCCTCCTGCCAAAAGAAGTAGAGGAGGAGGAAAGATTCAAACAGAACTGTGGCTCAATTACACAAGGTCTTGAGTGCCAACACCTTCAACAGGAGGTACAGGTATTCTGCATCCAGCAAAAAGTCCTTCAGGCTCTAATTCAGGAGTAAGTACCAGTGAGACATGCAGGAGGTGTCTTCCTTCTAATGCCATACCTTATCAGGGAGGTTACTGCATTGCAACCACAAAATTAAGCAGAACTCCAAGGGCATACTTGAACTAAAATTATGGATATTCTGCTTTGTCAAGAAAAAGTGTGTTGAATTATCACCTCTGGTACATTGTTTTGCTCTGTCTATGGTTTAGAACATGGTTCTGCATAGGACAAATATTTAATTCTATTACTATATATGCAACACATATGACCCAAATCTTAGAAAATGGGGATTTCGCTTATGCTGTTGTTCCTTGAAAGGTCTTTAAGTTAAACACATCCAGTATTGTATAGATTATTTAAGGAAGAAAAGCTTGGAAAGAGGAACAATCAGACATAGGAGTGACATGGAGAAACTCACTCTTACACTACCTATGCTTCAGCTGATTTGCAGTAGTTTTAGTGATTTCGTGCAAGCTTATTTTATGAAATGTAACTCAATAAACTACAAAGGCAGCTCCAGGAAAGGTTTCTGGAGATGTTACAATTACATCCTGGGGGACGATCAAGTTAAAGCAGGCTACTGATACTGCATTATAACAAAATATATTGAAACTCCAACTGCAAAACAGTCAGGAGAGTCACTCCATAATTCAGAAAGCAGAAAGTTTACAGAATGTATATGACTCTCTTTACTAGCCTACACATATGCCAAGTTTTGACATTAATACTTGCCAATTCCTACCATTCCCTTGCTTGCAGTTGGCTTTTTGCAACTTACTTCTCCACCCCCACTGCAACACTCTGAGAAGTCAGGAATAAACATGAAGTGGCAATATTCTCCCTAGAAATGCACTCAAATGTTAAGCAAGATTTTGGAATGTGTGCAGGGTGTCAGTTCAACTTCAGTTGTTAAAAAGACCATTCTCTCGATGATATAAGTGCTTCTAGTGCTGCTAGAGGTACATAAATGGATGAAGAGTGGGGAGCACTGCCCCCCATCACTTTGCTCATCCTACCTCTCCTTTTGGCTGTTTTCAATTCCATGTGTTTTTGGGGAATGCAAAACTACAGGCGGGAGTTACAAGTGCACAGTAAAACATTTCCCAAGAGGGATTTTTGGCTGGTCCCACACTTACCCGATCCACCTTGTCCCGTGTCAACCACGGTTCAAACGGATTAATCTCAAAGAATCTTGCAACTAAACTGGAAACAAAAGAAATATTGCAAAAGTGCAGTCATTTATCCAGATGCGCACAAGATAGAAAGATCTGGTAAAAATTATTTCAAATTTAATAGACCGTGAGCAAGAGCTTGTTCCAAAGCTGTTCTTGCAAGCTCTGAATGCATTAAAGCAGTGAACATGCCAGCCACCAAGTTCTTAGTTGTGCTTCTGATAATTAACTGTTCCTGGATTATTGGGTCTTGTATTATTTTACTTTGGATGGAATGCAGAAGCAGATCTCTAGAGGCTAAAATGAGTGTTAGTGGGTGGGGAAAGTAAACCCCATATCCAATTCCCCACACACCAAAGGGCTCAGTCTTGCCCCTGCCTTTCAGCCAAACTCTGTCCCCTGCCAGTGTAGGCAGCAAGCCAATTAGTCACAAAGCTGGATTCAATGCCTCCTGGAGAAAACACACTTGCTGACAACTAAATGAGTTATCAACCACACAAACAAGCTGGTGGAATCTGGAGCAATCTATAAAAAGGATGAGGATTAGGATATCTGCAGTTTTCAGAAATGAAGTTTCCCTTGAAAGAAAGGAAATCTGACAGGGAAAAGGAAATAATGGTACAGCTCTTGCTCAGTGTCTCAGGATCAACAGCAGAATCTCTTACTGTACAGGTGGAACCTCTTGCTGAAGTGCTCACCTGGCATATTAAGGTATCACTTACTGCACATAAACACAACCAGGCTCATCTGCCTTTCAGGTGCATTCTTTTCTCAAAAATACGAACTACCACTTAGTTTAGCCCATAAATTAAAAAGCGTAACATGGACTGCAGCAAATGTGAATAAAACTAAGCAGCACCCACACAGCACCTTTTTAACAAGCTGCTGTGTGTCAGCTGAGCCATGGTATAACCTGGTGCCTCTCGCAGCCAATACAGAAACAGCCATGACAGATTAGGATGTTCTACGCGTTATCCACCAGCAGTTCCATGGATCAATGCAGAGTTCTACTGGCAGGACGGTTCTAACTTTGGTGATTTCATTTGTTAATTTGCATTGTACTAAAACTGAGGAGGATCAGCACACCAAATAGTAACACAGCTCCATCATGCTGAGGGCAACTTCTGAAACTGCAATTACTGTTTAGGGTAGCTCTTCAAAAAGATGTGATTATTCCCTAAGGATCAGGCCCAGGCTCAGATTTATACTGATCTTTTTCATGCATGTGAACAGCCTGCTGTAGTCAGCGGAAGTGATGCTGCACCTTTCCCTTCTTGCCTCCCCATTCAGCACCATCTTCTAGAGACATCACTGCCCTCATATCACAAAGAAATGCTTGCTCACAAGCACACTGGCTCAAACTGTCAGGCCCAGATCCCAGTGCAAACCTACCTCCAACACTGACTCAAACCCATACAAAGGACTCAACCAGGAGTCAATCCACACCCACACTCACTTTTAAACCTTCTCTGCTTCCAGGGTGGCAGTGCTTACCAGACTGGAAGGACAGCTGACAGTAGCAAATCCTTAATATTCTGCACAAAAATCTGTTAGGGCCTGTAGTCAGCAACATACACACAGATTTTCCCTGTGGTGTTATTAATTCAATCAGTTTGCTACTAATTTTATTGAATTAGGACCTTTTGCTACTTCTTGACTCAGCAAAGCCATCCAATCACAGAATCATGAAGGTTGGAAAAGACCCCCAGGATGATCAAGTCCAACCTTTGCTGATCACCACATTGTCAACTAGACCAGAGCACTGAGTGCCACGTCCAGTTGTTTCTTCAACACTCCCCTAGGCAATCCATTCCAATGTTCAACCACCCTTTCTGTGAAGAAATTCTTTCTGATGTCCAACCTGCACTTCCCCTGGCACAGCTTGAGGCTATGTCCTCTAATCCCTGCAAAAGATGCCAGGGAAAAATGACTCTGGAATGAACAGCTATGTTAAATTCATTCCAAGCACGCATTTCATGTACCAGCTCATTAAATGCAGGCCTGCTCCTGAGCTGAAGGCTCAAAATGGGCTAACAAGTACTTCAGGAAAGGCAGCTTCTGCAACCCCACCACGTTAAATAACAACTGGGCAGAGTAAATAACTCATGCAGCAGGTATTTATGCTTCTGTGCTGCCAGGAGCTTCGGGAACTGGGGTCCCACTTACTGGTAGAGAGGCCGTGGCAGGGGGTAGGGAATGAAGGGGCGGTGAGAAACAGTGTAGATGTACTCCACCATGTTGTACAGCAGGTACCGATGAGGGCTGAAAGGAAAAGCAGCAATCATCATACCTCAGTCAGCTACACATCAACATATGCAGCAAGCGAAAAAAACAATTTACACCCTTCATGCCTAAGGCTACAAAAAGCCTGTTTCTTCAATCCAAACAATTTGTCAGCAGAGATTCCCCTGTGGCTCATTGGGAGCCCACAATAGAGGAGGTTTATCCTGGAGGACTGCAGCCTGTGGAAGAGCCCGTCCTGGAGCTGGGGAAAAGCATGGCAGAAAGGAACAGTGGGCATTTGGGTGCTGGCCAAGGCTAACCCAGCACAACCACACTGGATGAAGTGTATTCTGTGTGCTCTGAAAGCACACCTGCAATGTGCCTCCTCCATGCTGACTTCAATTCTGAACACAAGATTTCCAGCACTGTGACAGGAGTTTCTATAGGCCCACTTGGAAGCCAGAAAGCAAATGGACAATGAAGCATGGTTTATTAACAAGACATTCCATGTTTGGTAGGAAACAGCTGCCGGGGAATTGATTCACTTGCCTTTACTTGACTAAGAATATCTTGTTCTGTTTAAAAGCAAGAGAAAGAAGCTAAGATGAATTGCCCAAAAAATGCGTTCCCCCTCTCTCAAGATGGAGAGAAAGAAAAAGTCAGTCTGCCATTCACTTCCCTAAGAATAACATACACCACTAGGAATTCCCGTTTACCTTCTTGTTCAGATTTAGCCTTAGCCTTTTAGGCTCTCCAGATGGCTCAGTCTGAGCTGTCAGCTATGTCCCTTGGCTTTCCAGGCAATTTGCTGCCATTCCAAAACGTCCTGAAAAGCTCCATGACACCACAAGAACACACTGCTGGGCAGTTTGATAAACTCAAGATCTCAAATATGCCAAGATCTGAGGTTACAGGCACAAAAACCAAGCCTTCAGCTCCTATGTTCTCCAGAAAAGTTCCAAGAGATCACAGAATCATAAAATGGTTTGGGTTGGCAGGGACCTTAAAGACCATCTCATTCCAACCCCTGCCAAGGGGAAGGGACCCCTTCCACTATCCCAAGTTTCTGAGCCCCATCCAACCTGGCCTGGAACACATCCAGGGATGGGGCAGCCACAGCTTCTCTGGGCAACCTGTAAATCCAGTCTCTAACTGCCTCTAATCCATTCTAATTCCAAGTGGTTTCCACACAGCTTTACCAGAATTTTCACCAAATCCATGTTGTCCAGCATGTTTCCCAAGCTGCCTATTTCTGTGCGCACACACATGACATGAAACGCAGTGGGGCCCAGACTAGGATTTTCAGAGTACTCTCAGTAACAGCTTGAGCCATTTTTCCTCCCAAAAAGGAGGTGGAATTTATTGCAGCTCTGTGTGCATGGATGGAGAAATCAAATGTACCATGCAGCATGCCAAAAAATGACACCAAAAAGAAGTACTACGGTTAATTAGAATCAGAAAAAGTGACCTACCCAGCCAAGGCATATGTTTTTCCTTTTGCATCAGGATTCTTAATTGCATTAATAATTGCCTTTGCCACATCAACCACCTGTGAGGAACAAATTCAGAGAGTTACCACAAGAAAACAGGAATACATGTACATACACCTCTTTCAGAGGTGGTTTACAGACCAACACATCCACGCACTGAGGATTTGGGAGTGGGAATTTAAGGAAAACTTACATAGACTGGTTGCTTGACTGTTTTTTTGCCCAGAGCAATAAGAGGCACACCACCAAACCAGCGCATATCTGACAAAAAAGGAGAAGATCTGGGAATCCTTTCAGTACCAGAATAACCAGGACATTTTACATCACACTGAGTGTGGATCTCTTCTGAAAATTGACTTCACTTTAAAAAAAAATAGAATTGGGAAGAATTCCCAGCCAACTGCAGCAGCATTTTTTTCAAGACAAATTTAGTTTTCGTACTAAAAGCAATGAGAGGGCTGCATTTGCTGTTTTCTTAGAGTGGCTCAGACGTATCTCAACTCTGCAAGACAGAAACTAGTTCCGCTCTGTTCTGTGTAGCAATTTTGTTGGTGATACATCAGACATTACTGAAGCTTCTGAGCCCAAAACAACTCAGGAGGATTTTCACATTTGTCCAACTTGACAAACTACTTTGAGGGTAAAGATGACCAGACCTCAGGTGAGAATAATCTAAATAAAAAACCCAGTAGTACACACCCCCCTCAAAATAAAATGATTACAAAAATAAAGAAGAACAAAGTCTAACTAGATCCAGAAAGAATTCTGTCAAGAGGTGAGAATTTGTGTTTCTATGTTTCAGACACATTCCTGATAAAAACACACTTCTCTGCTTTTCACAGCGAATTCCATTTTCCCCCTGTTCTGTACAGGCAGTTACACAAATCATGGGGTTATTATTCCAAGAGTACCTACTTGCATAATGATTGAGAAACCGGTCCTCTCTCCCAAACATCTCTGAGGGCTTCAAAATTACAGCATCTGGAAATTCTTCCCTCACTACCTCCTCTCCAACAGCCTATCAGTCAATTAAAATGAACACATTCATTAGATCCATTCTGAAACAAGCAGAAATGGATGTCTTTCATAACAGAATGCATCCTTAACTGCAGGACTGAAAGAAATGACACCATCAGTAGCACAAAAATTATTTATATCTAAGCCATTTCATCCTTGAGATGCTGCTCTAAGATAAAGGTCTCACAGAAAGTCCAAACATTTCTCAGCTGCAGGGAAAAGCCTTTAGTAAATTCATACACTGATTTCCTTCAAACAGACCCAGCTGGGGGAAAAAACCAAACCCAAACCAAATCCAAAGTACATTCTCAGGAAATATATTTAAGTGGATTCCAGACTTACTTTGTTCCTGAGGTATTTGGAAGGACTCTTCATGTTAGCATTCAGATGAGAGATATGAATGAATTTTTCCACACCGGCTTCCTTACTTATCTGTGCGATACTTTGAGGAATATTTACAAATTCATCTTCAAATTTGAAGTTCCTAAAGCAAGCCAAAAGCCAAATTTTACTTTAAGAACAATCAACAATGGCTGCCAATCAGCCAAAAAGCAATCATTCTGTATTGCTTGAATGTATTAACAAAAACCTATCTTGACACTCTTTGCTAGAAAAAAAATTTCCTTTCATGATGGACTCTTCATAAAATAGAAATTAGACGCAAATGAAATTGCAACAGTCACCTTCAAGTTTTGCTTCTCTGCTTTTTCACCTAGTAAGATTAAACAAGGATGAAAAATCCTCTTGCCCACTTGGCTGTGACAAATAGAAAACTCCCAGAGAAAGCGAAAACAGGTTGTTTTTATTAAGAGAAGCATGCCTGCATCTTGAAGTCTGAGCAAGGCTGTATTTTTACAAAACTTGTTCAAAATTTGCCTCGATTTGACACACTTAATTACACTACAAAGCAGCTCAAAATTTCTGAGCAGCACAAGTCAGGACAGGTGCTTGGCACAGGGGAAGCGGACAAAAACAAACCAAAGAACACAGAGATGCTCATGCAAATGGAAAAGCAATTTGTCAGAGCATTTAGAAGCATTTCAGAGCTGAAAGGGACTTCCAGAAGAAGCAAGAAGAAATCCTCCCCTCACTGTAGGACATTCAAGGGGCCTAAATGAGGGGGTTACACTGTAAACCAGTTTGGTATCTGATCAAGAACAATATAGAAGCTCTGTCTGCAAGCAGAACTGACATTATAGGCTGGCAACGATCCCAAAATGCTTTCCAACTATCCCAAGTCTGCAAGAAAGAGAACTGGCTTCCCATGTTGTTACACTGTCCCTGTAAGTACCCCTGCATCTTGTCCATTTGCTTTGGGTAACAAACACCTTATCCAAACACCTCTCTCTGCGTCCTTGTCTCCTCCCACAGCTCTTCAGATCCCACTGCAGGCCAAAGAAAGCCTTAAAAATACAAAGTTATTTTTGAGCCTTCAATAACTAATCTGATCCTGGGAACCATCACTCCTGTTCTGCTCACCAAAACAGATTTAGAAACACACAAGAACGAACAACATCCCTCTTGTAACCAAGGAGTTTCAAACAACATAGTACACACAGAGGAGCCTGGACAGCACTACACGGCAAGGAGGAAAGTATTTCATGACAGACTTCGCTTTTTTTGACTGATCTCTCCATCTCATCTTACTTTTCTTTCTGCCAAAGTTTTCCATAGGCTCTGGGATGATTACAATGGTTACTCTGACCTTGTGTTTAACAAACCACAGAACTTGATCTCAGGGTTTCAGCACCACCACTGACACCCACATGCATAAAATATGTGATTAAAACATTTGTGCCACACAATGTCCAAAAGTTTTAAACATGGACCAAAACTTGTCTGTTTGAATCTATTGAAACTGTCCAGAGAACAAGGTTTGGGGATTTTTAACTAGAATGGAACTTTCTGTTGTTGTCCCTACACCTCCTCTTAATAATAAAAGAAACTGTCTTTTATATAAATAATAATTTCTACACAGAACATCAAATGTATGTTCATAAAAGAAGGGCAACAAAAGCATTAAGTTTGTAAACACAGATAAAATTGGTATCTACATTTCTTTCTGTCTACTGTAACACCAGAGTTATGCACCATATAAAAGCAAATCTCACAATTGAATTGTTGTCTGGCAGTTCTGCACAAGGCTTTAAATAAAGTGGACATAATTGTATGAACACACAGATACACACACAGAAGGAGGCTGTTACAGGTATTTTTAACCTAAAATACATATGGGAGTTTTTTAATGGACTTCAAAAAGAAACTATTCTTAGAAATTATTATTCAAAATGCTTCTGGAGCTAATATTGTCTGTGCCAAAATTCTGTCAAGGAATGATATTATTAGTCATAATCTCAGGAACTGTCCATCAGCTGTTCCTGTTTGATCACAGCTTACTGTAACAGGCTACAACTCATCACTACATCCAAGTGACAGGATGAAATCTTACTTCTGTAATATTGTAAACATAAATACAATGGAAATATAAATTTAGTAGAAATAAAATGCAAATGTAACTATAAATACAACAAACTGGTGAGGCTCTGTAATCTGTAGGAAGGGACTCAGGGAACATCTATGAGGTGTATGAAAGCAGCACATTTAAACTTTATGACAGAACAAAAGTCTGTAATGTTTATGTATTTTGCAAAGAGTGGACTTTTCCAGAGCAATCACAACCAGGACTCGAGTTAACCATTTAAAGAAATTTTATATGCAAAATTTTGGGGTTTCCTTTCCACAGAAGTGAAGAACAATGACAGCATCACCGCACACATATGCTATAAACCATGGCTACAATACCAGGTGCACATCTATCATACATAGGAAAAAAAAAAGACAAATTACTTTGTTTCCCATTCCTTTCCAATAAGATTAATGACCACATTGCTGTGTTCCACGGCTCTTCGGATGGAGTCTTTGTCCTTGCAGTCCCACTCCTGCAAGCAGAGCATCAAACGGAAATAAGATGAGATGATGTGTAAATAGGCACCACCAAAGCAAGCTCTTTCACACCATTTAGAGGCTGAACAACAGCTGGAGTGGTGTCTTTGAGAAGGATTATCAGGCTGCCTTGAACAGCCAGGGCTTTGTCCTTGATCTCAAGCCAGACTCACCATGAAGAGAAGCTGCCCCAGGTCCCCCATGGGCCGCAGATACATCAGGTCATACTGGTCACAGCGATAGGGGATGATGACTTGAGAGCCAATGCGACCTACAGGGCCAAAAAAACCTCCAAAGTTTCAAACAACATAATTTTAAGTAGATGAACCTCTAAATAAACAAAGCCCCATTTCTTTCCCTGGTATTAAAGCACTACAATTACATAGGTATCTTGACTATGTATCTGCAAAGCTAAAAGCAGAATAGAACTAAAGTTCTTTTTGAACCTACATAGTTGGAATTCTTAAACAGGATTTTTTTTTAATATTTATGCCTGTAAGACAAAATACAGAAGCATGTTAACAAACAACAACAAAAAGGACGTGTCCTATAAACACAGCACAACACTTAAAAAATGGAACATATATGAGGATATTTACATTTTTTAAGTTGCATGGAAGGAAT
>VYZT01002700.1:6103-19758 GCA_013400735.1 Pomatostomus ruficeps
CAGCCATCCTCGGGCAAGGGCGAGCCGGGGGATGCCGCCCGCCGCAGAGCCCCGGGCAGGCCGGGGCACCGGTGCCCTTGGGAAGCCGCCTGCAAGGGACGGGGGAGCGCCGCAGCCCGGGGCCGGCGGGCCTGCGGGGACGCTGCCGCCGGCGCTGCCCTTGGGATGCCTCTTGCCGGGGCTTGCGGGGCAGCAGTGTCCTTGGGAGACCGCGAGCAGCCACCTCCGGCCGGTCCTGCCCTCCGTGCGGCCCCGCACCGCGCCGGAGCTTGCGGGGCGAGGGCTGAGCCCACCCCCGGCTGGGAGCTGCCTCTTGCCCGGCAGGAGGAAGGGCGGGATGGGCACAGGGCGGGGGTGAGCGCCGGGGGCTCTGACCTGCCCTCCCCCCTCTCCTAGATCCGCATGTCAGACCAGAACAGCCCCAGCGATGGGGAGACAGAACCCCAGCACGGCATCACCGTGGTCTTCCTCCTCGTCCTTGTTTTCTTCATCATGGGGCTGGTGGGTTTCCTGATCTGCCATGTCCTGAAGAAGAAGGGTTACCGGTGCCGGACCTTCCGGGACGAGCTTGACCCAGATAACAAAGACGGGGTGGAGGAGCTGCAGGACGGTGAGTGCTGGGGCCCTGGGGGCTCGCTGGGGGCTCGGCCTCTCGTTGCTGTGGGCTGGTGGTTCCTGCACCCTTGTGGGACGTGCGATGGGGCTGCGAGGACAGCGAGGGTTACCTGTCACGTGTGGCTGGGCTGGGAAAAAGGGATGGGGCAGCGAGAGCAGCGCGGTGTTCCCTGGGGATCGGGAACGTGTGGGCCAGGGATCCCTCTGATCCACCAGCTGACAAACGCTGGTGGGGACAGGGAGGTGCAAACCAGTGCCCAGCCCTTCCCAGAGGAGCTTTATCACCGAGAGGTAATTCTGGTGAACATCCAGGACTTGCTGAATCCCCAGCGTCTCCATCATAATCCCCGTTCCCTCAGGGAAAACCTGTCCCAGCTGGAGCACAAGCTGTCCCTGTGCCCCTCTGGCATTAGGATGTCTGGCAGGGAGCCAGCTGGTGTTTGCTGTCGGTCGTGTCTTCTTCTCGTCCCCGCTGTGTTCATGCAGACCAGAGAAACAGGGGTGTTACCTCCATCCCCATGCTGGAAGGGACCTTTAGGGAATTTTTTCCGTCGCTCCAGGCCACTCTGAGTCGCTCCGGGGTGGTTGGATTGGGAAGTCGCTGCCGCATCGCGCGTGGGTGCGAGCAGAGCCTGGCCCAAGTGAGCTCTGCCGTTTGGTGGTTTCCTGAGTCTCTGCTGAGGTGGGGAACACACGTTCCTCCGGCTGCTTCCCCGGCTGCAAACAGCCACATGGTGCCACAGAACTCCTCCAGCTCCCATGTGCTGCCGGCAGTGCCTGGGAGGATCAGCCCCTCTGGCTGCCGCTGCCGGTGCACAGGAGGCTCCTCCGGCTCACCCACGGCTGCAGCTGGAGCTTCCAGCTGGCCCTGGATGTGCTCCTCTGGCTTCAATGACACAGGGACAGTGTCTGAACCTTCCAGGACTGGCTCTTCCCTCTGAAGATGCCACAGACCAGGAGCTGGCAGTGCCCACAAGATGTGATCAGAGCTGGAATTCGGCCTGGGGAGGTCCAGCAGGTCTCCCTGCTTCTCCAGCTCCTCATAAAGCCTCAGCTCACCCCCCTGCTGAGGCTCCTGCCTGTGATGGTGGAAAAACCCACATGACAGGACACAGGGGATGGCTTCCCACTGCCAGAGGGCAGGGATGGATAGGATATTGGGAAGGAATTATTCTCCATGGGCTTCCAAGATCATGGTAGCAGCCCTTGCGCCTTTGAGGCAGCTGCCTGCCAGACCATGGCTCCAACCTGCTCACAGGATCCTCTCACACTGCAGACCGGGCTGGGGATCCATCCGTCCATCCAGGCCTCCCACAGCGGCTGGAAGCAGCTTGAGACGAACGCTGTGGATCTTGCCACCAGCCAAGATTCCTCAGAACAATCTTTTAATGGGGCTTTCTCCATCCAGAGGTGTTTTCTCTGTGTTTAACGGGTCCCAGTGGGTTTATTTTCTGTGGATGTGTCCTGTTTACCCTCGGAGCCTCGAGCGCTTGCAGCATCCTGCAGCCAGGGGCTCCGGGGCTGCACAGGGACCCTCCTCTTTTGACTTTTTGGAATTTGCTTCCCGCTCATTCCTCCAGATGCTCCCCAGTTCTGAAGGAGCGACACAACCCTCCCTCCCTGCACACACAGCTGCTGGCTCAGCCGTTTCTTTTCCAGGATGAGGGATCTGGTGTTCCCCAGTGGCTTCCTGGTGTGACAGGGGACACGAGGCTCCTCCAGCGTCTCTGCTGATGCAGCTGCTCCTGGGCAGGGATGAGCGAGCGGAGTCCCCAGTCCCAGCCCTCAATGCCATGTTGTCTCTTTTCAGATGAAGAGGAGGAGCCGAACGATGACACCGTGGAGAAGATCGTGAGATGCATCATCCAAAACGAAGGTGAGCACTTCTGTGGGCCTGCCTGGGGCTGTGCTGACCACTCCAGCTGACACATTCCCGTTTTCTCCCTCTCTCTTCAGCAAATGTGGAGGCCCTCAAGGAGATGTTGGGAGAAAATGAAGGGGATGTGCCAGTGCCAGTGCCCAGGTGAGGGGAGCTTACAAGCAGCCCCTTTCCAGCTGCTACAAAGCATCTTCCCACAGAGGAATTCCTGCTCTCCTGAGGGGTTTGAGGAGTGCTTCACCCCACTGACAAGTGGAACAGCTCTTCCTCATTCCTGTCCTCAGCAGAGCTGCTGCTCGCAGTGGGGCTGTGCCAGGGTTGGGACATCTCCCCTGGGCGACATCACCTCTCACGTCCTTCTCCTCTTGCAGCCTCTGTCCCCACAGCAGCAGCCAGGACGGGGGCCCCCCACACCACCACACGGTGCACCTGGGCTCCACGCAGGCCCCCTGCATCCACTGCAGCCGGAGGAAGAGGCACCCGCTGCAGCGCCAGGGCCGCTCCAAGGAGGGCAAGAGCCGGCTGCACCCCGGAGAAACCACCGTCTTCTCAGTGGGCAGGTACTCAACGGAGCTCTGCCAGACATTTCCCTGCTGGAATGAGCACCACAGGGTCGCCCCAATCCCCTCTCGCCCCAGGCCAGGCTCCCGTTGCTGTTCCCCATTGAGATGCCTCAGCATCTGCAGTTGGAGGAGCCAGGTGGCTCCTGCACCTGGAAATGCCTGTGGTGTGTGGCAGGCTGTGATGCACCGGCGGCTTCCCTCCTGCGCCGGGAAGGTGACTCAAGCTGGGTTTTCCTGCTGAGTCAGTGCTGGCCACAGCCCCAGCTCCGTGTCCTTTCAGAGCCCGCTGGCCCAGCTGGGTGCAAGCAGGGTCCTTGCTGCCCAGCTGGGGGCTTTAGGGACCTCATTGTAGGGGGCAGAGGGGACAGCGTGTGCCAGGTATGAGCCACCAGCTCCTCAAGATGGGAGAGTGGCTGTGCCGCTCCGGGTCACTGCCTCCAGTGGTGTCTGTAATTAGATGACACCACAGCAGTGCAAGAACAGGGGAGTGTTCCTGAAACTTCCCACAAATGCTTTCCAGTCCCCACCTGGTTTCACCTCAAGGGACTTCCTGTGGTCCCTGTGGAGTCACCAACCTGCAGAGCAGTCTGTGGGCTCACCCAGGTTGCCCCATTCCCCGGCAGAAAGGGTCAGGAAAGACTTCCAGGGCTTGGCTCCCTCTGGCTGTGGTGACTGGGGCAGGGTGACAAACAACTGCTGGTCCCTGCACGGCCACCCTGGTGAGACACAAAGCTCTGTCATGCTCAAATCGTGCAGCAGGTCTTCATCCAGGGCCTGAGCCTTGGTGAAGCTTCATGTCATGGTCCAGAGAGACAGTCCTTTCCTGAGAATGCTGAGGCAGAGCGGGTGTGGATCCACGGAATGGTTTGGGTTGGAAAGGACCTCACAATTCACATCCTTCTCCTCCCCGCCACTGGCAGGGACACCTCCCACTATCCCAGGTGGCTCCAAGCCCTGTCCAACAGGCCTTGGACACTTCCAGGGGAGCCACAGATTTTCTGGGCACCCAGGGCCTCCCCTCCCTCCCAGGGAAAAATTCCTGCCCAATATCCCATCCATCCCTGCCCTCTGGCAGTGGGAAGCCATTCCCTGTGTCCTGTCATGTGGATTTTTCCACCATCACGGGCAGGAGCCTCAGCAGGGGGGTGAGCTGAGGCTTTATGAGGAGCTGGAGAAGCAGGGAGACCTGCTGGACCTCCCCAGGCCGAATTCCAGCTCCGATCACATCTTGTGGGCACTGCCAGCTCCTGGCTCCTCCGTGCCCAGTGCTGTCCTTGGAGGTGGTGCCCGCTAAGCCAGGGCTCTGCACAGTTCTCCGCTAATTCATTCCCTGGCTGGTGCCCAGCTCCATCCACTCCTCCCTGTCCTCTGTCCGTGCTCTTCCTGGTCTCCTCTCACTCACCTCAGATTGCTGGAGAACAATGTCTGCTTTCCCAAAGGCACCTTCCCTCAAATCCTGGTTTTTGCTCTTTCACCCTGTTAAAATCCCACGCCACAGCAGCCTTCTCCACAGGGCAGAGATTCTGTTTCTCCAAGGCTTCATTTTCAATCCTGAATCTCTTTGGTACAAAGTCCAGCTGCTGAGGGATCTCTGTGCCCATGAGGTACAATCCCGGCTCCAAATTCTGCTGCTTCTTTCCAAGCTGGCCCCTTTGCTCTTCCAGATCCTGGGTGACTTTTCCAGGACCCTTTCTGTGATCAGAGTCAGACCCATTTCTGCAGCTTCTCTGCTGCCCTCAGGAGCTCTGAGCTGTTTCCTGCTCATGGTGGAACCTTGGTGACCCGCTCAGGTGCCATCTGTCCCTCCAGGCGATGGTGCAAAATGTACTCTGGCAGATTTTAGCCAAACATCTCCTTCAGCCTTTGATCCCTGTACCCAAATCCCTGCCAAAACCCTGTCCCTGCCCTCACTCAGGGCACACTGTCATCCAGGTCGTGTCTCGGAGCGTTTCCAAGAGCTCTGATCCATCCTGCTGCTGGAAGGATAAGCTCTGCCCCAGCCAAGACCTGGACTGAGCTTTCCGTGCTTCTCTTTCTGTTTGTTTTGCTCAAAAGGAAGGCAAAATTGAGGTTAGGGTGTGGTTTGCATGGGGGCCGGTGGTGCTGAGTGGGTCTGAAAGGTTGGAGGTCACGGCAAAGAGATGAGATCTGGGCAAGGTGGAAATATAGCTTGGGGACAGCCGGGAACAGATTTTGATGGTCCTGCCCCGTTCCAGGTTCCGTGTCACGCACATCGGGAAGAAGCCCCCGGTGCAGGAGCAGCAGGACGGCGCCCTGCCCGCGGGCAGCCGGCAGCCGAGCACGGAGGAGCTGGAGCGCAGCAGCGAGCGGCTGCCGCGGGAGCGGGCTCTCAACGGGACTGTCCCCACGGGGACCCTGCAGAACGGAGCCATCCAGACGGGCACGCAGAGCGCCAGGGGAGCCGAGCAGAGCCTCTCGGGCAGCCCGGCCGCCAACACACCGGCCAGCTCCGGCCCCCGCGACAGCCGGCGGGTGGGCGCGGGGTCCGGTTCGATGGGGTCCGGCCCGGTGGGGCTCGGCCCGGCGGGGTCCCTGCAGGATGCTGGCGCTGCTCCCGGCAGCTCGAGCCGCCAGCAGAGGCTCCTGAGCCTGCCCGCGCTGGGAGGGTCGAGTCCCAGCATCCCAGGAGAGCTGGCGAGGGAAGGAGCCGGCATCTGCCTGGAGGAGATGGGACTGGAGTCGGCAGATGAGGTGTCGGATATTCACGGGAGCCTGAGTCTGCAGGAACAGGCCGAGGAGGTGGGGAGAGACGACAGCAGCAGGAGACAGCCCGGAGGGGAGGACGGGAGGCAGCAGGTATGTTCCTCCTCTTCCTCGTCCACATGCGGTCCCCTGGGCTGGAGGGGTTTGCTTTTCCCACCCATTTTCCAAGGTCTGAGGCAGTGGAGCGGCTGTGACAGGTCCCGCCCTGCTTCAGGGGCAGTGGGAGGTGCTGCAGACCGGCTGCCCCCTCCCCTTGGCCAGGGACTCCTTCTCCTTTGTGCTGGAGCTCCTTGGGGACCAAAATTCCACCGGAATTCTGACCTCGGGGAGCTCCACTGCTGCACTCGGTACCCCCAAAACCAGAGCCTCAACCAGGCCCAACGTGGCCAGGGAGGGACAGATTTCTGCAGGAGCCTTTCTTACCTTGAAGGCCAGGAAATGGTGAAGCCAAGTGGTCAATATTTTGGTTGTTTTTCCCCTCTCCAGAGGAGCAGTGCTCAGCGAGAAGCACAGCCCACCCTGCCCGGAGCTCCCTGTTATCTCCCAATATCCCACCCAACCACCTTGCTGGGGAGCTCCAGGGGATTTCCTCCCTGGAATTGCCTCTGTGCTGTTACCACTGAGCAAACGAGGCTGCTGGTGGTGGTTCAGACACCCAGAATTTCACTCACAGGCTCACACACTCATTCATGGCTCTGCAGCGGGGGAAAGGTGATTTTCATGGGAGGGGCCTGGGAAACGCCCCCTGTGTGATGCCAGCAGCCCCAGGAGCCGGCCTTGACTTGCCTCACACAACCAGCACCAGGGCACACGTGGCAAAGCCCTAGGAAAGAAAAGGAAGCCAAACGCCTGGGTAAAATTCCTGGCGTGCTTCAAAGCCGGGGAGATCCCCCGAGGCTGGTTCTGCTGGAGCTGCACGGGCTGGGCACGGCCCAGGCACTGCCAGCAGCCCTTGGCAGGGGGAGGGATGGGGCAGGACTGGCTCAGCACTGGGAAAGGTGCCTGGCTGGATGCTAAGGACAAAACAGGGTCCCACTGCTCCCCTCTTCGCTTCTGGTGCCCAGGCTGGAAGGTCTGAGCTGTTCCACGGAGAAAGGCAGCCCACGGTAGCCAGGCAGGACAGAGCTGCAGGGCTGCAGCCCTTCCCCAGAGACCTGGGGAGGCGGTGACAGGTCCTCCCATGTCCCAGTAAACCCTGGCTGATCCCTCTGATCCCCGGGGAAGCAGCTGTGTGCAGAGCAAGCCCAGGAACACGGCGATGTCCCCTCAGCTCTTGCCCTGGATGCTGTACATGGTGCTGGGGTGTTCCAGGACATGGGGCCCCAGGAGAAGGGTGATGGGACCTCCCTGGGATGTTTGTCACCAAGGGTGATAGGGACAGGCAGAGCTGGGGCGTGGGCTGTGGTCACTCCTGGAGGCTCAGGGGGGTTCTGCCCGCCGGCCCTCGGGTCACCGCTGTGGCCAAGGCGGGCCCCCAGCAGGGGAGCACTGACACCCCTTCTCCACCCCACAGGAGCCCAGCGCCGCGGAGCAGGACCGCGTGTGACGTGAGTGCTTGTCCCCTGTCCCTGGGACCATGACGGGGCGGGGTGGGAGGGCACTGGCAGTGTCCCTGCCTTGGTGGGTGCTGGAGATGGAGAGAGGGTGATCCCCTTCTCCAGGGGCTGGGAAATGTCCACCACAGGCTGGAAATGGGAAATGCCGCTGGCGAGTGGCTGCGGGGACAAACCCTATCCCGCCCCTCTCCCCTCCACAGCTCCTCTCCGCTCCCGGCTGGAGCGTGGACGGGAGGCGCGCAGCCCCCGGACCCCTCGGGGCTGGGGGCTCTGCCGTGGGGCAGCCGCGGGGCAGCCGGCCCCGGCCCCGGCTGGGTAGCTACGCGCTTGGCATGGCCGGAGCGACGCGCCGGCGACAGCGACAACCGCGCTCGGCGCCAGCCTTCATCCCATCGGCAATAGGTACCCGAGTCCCACCCACCGCACCCGCCCCGGAGACCCCCCCCGGGGGACCCTCGGGCCTGGCAGGGGCAGGACAGCACCCGGAGCCCGCTGCCCGCTCGGCCCCCGCGGCCCCCCAGCTCCGGGGGAAGGATCGGAGGGGCCGCGGCGAGGGGCAGGGATGGAGGCGGCGGCTTGAGCCCCCCCACCCTGGGGCAGTGGGGAGCACCCCCTCACCCACCCGGCACGTTCAGCACAGAGCACAGCCCCCCCCGGGCACCCCTGCCACGCAGAGCGGGCACAGGCACAAATCCTGCACCGGCGGGGGACCCTGCAGGTCCCTGGGAGATGCTGGCGGAGAGAGGAGCTTCCAGCCCCATCCCGGCACAGGAGGGGCCGGAGCCCGGCCCTGGGGGCAGCACGGCCCCCGGCCAGGCCAGTGGGCAGCCCCGGGGCCCGCCAGCTTCGGTGTGTGACGAACGCCCTGTACATAGACGAGCTACAACCATTAAAGCTGCTGAACCCCTGCCGGAGCCAGCGGGATTTATTGGGAACGGCCCCCCGCGCCCACCCTGCCCGTGGGGAGCTGCTGTGGGGGCTGCCAGGGTCCAGGGAGGAGCCCCCCAGGAACCAGGGCTGTGCTGGGGGTGCACGGGCGGTGCCAAGCAGGAAAGGCAGAAGCAACAGGGGGGTGAGGTGGGGCCTGGCTGTGGCACTGGGCACCCCAAAAAAAAGGTTCTGGGTGCTGTACTGGGGTGCAGGAGCACTCTGCAAGCAGCACTGGGCAGGATGGAGCCCCTGCAGAGACCAGCTCGGGGCACGGGGCAGCACCAGCCCCTGCTGTGGGACAGCAGCCTGTGGTGGTTTGGTTGGGCAAAGCTTTTTGGGGGACGGGGGGCTGGGGGGACCCACAGGGTCAGTTGAAGTGAAGCTCGGGGGACCCACAGGGTCAGCTGAAGTGAAGCTCGGGGTCGGGCTCAGGGGCTCTGCCGGGCGGTGGGGGCGGCGCACGGAGCTGCGGAGAGGGAGAGGGAGAGAAGTGGTGCCAACACGCTGAGGCCACTTCAGACCCCCAAAACACACAGGTGGCTCCGTTACAGAAGGGCTGGCGCAGGTTTTGGGGTCACAGCGTCCCTGTGAAGGCACTTACTGGCCGCAGGCGGGTGGCTGCCAGGTCTGGAGAGCTCTGCCCGCTGCCTGTGCCGTCCTGCCGGCAACCTGGGAGGGCCCAGCAGCTCAGCCTGGATTTCCAGGAGCCCCAGCCCCTTCCCAGTCCCCCCAGCACTCACCTCCCAGCGGTGTCTCAGGAGCAGGGCTGGGGACCAGGCTGGCTCCAGGCACCAGGCCAGGAGGGGAGAAGGGCGGAGGGGACGGTGATGGCAGCTCCTGGGAAGAGACGGCCCAGAGGGATGAGAATGTGGGAAGTGGGTCATAGAAGATGGGCATTGCCCATGCCAAGGTGACACAATGACCCCTCACCTGCCCGGCTGCCTCCCGGGCCCCTGTGAGCTCCTCCACCACCAAGGAGGGGAAGACGCCGACGCGGCCGTCAAAGTCGCCGGTCCAGAAGCCATCGTCCACCTCGCCGGCGGCGCGGGGCAGCACCCGGATGATGGCCCCCTCAGGGAAACTCAGCTCCTCGGGGCTCTGCCCCTCGTAGTCGTACAGGGCTCGCACCAGCCAGGCTGTGGGGAGGGCGGGGAGGGGGCTCAGCACCCGCTGAGTCCCGTCCCCCTCCCTGGGGTGGGGGTGATGCCCAGCACCCACCTCCAGGCTCCAGCACCAGTTCTGCAGCCATGATGCTGGAGAGCTGCCGCTGCAGGGCAGAGGGGCCTGGGGGGCCGAGCCCAGCCCCCGAGTCGCACCCCAGGGACAGCAGGTACTTCTCGGGGACGTAGCCAACCTGCCCTGCCTTGTTCCGAGCCTGAGGAGGCAGAAACCACGTGAACATCCCAGGCTTCAGAGTGCAGACAGCCTGGGGACCTCCAAAAGGTGTCCCCCAGCACTGAGGGGGGCTCAGCCTGCTCCCACCTTCACCCACTCCTCTGCGTCCCCGTCCTCGATGATCTCCAGCTCCTCGCCCTGGCTGATGGACAGCTCATCCGCCTGGCAGCCCTGCAGGAGACGGGGACAAAGTGGCAGAGGGGCTGAGGTGCCATCCCCGGGCAGGCAGGGCGAGGGCCAGGCAGGCAGGGCCATACCTGGTAGCCAAAGATCACCCGGCAGGTGTAGGGGTAGGTGCGAGCAGCAGGCCCAGGCTCATCGTCCTCGTCCGGCTCGTCGCTGTCCTCGTAGTCGTCGAACTCAGCTGGGTCCAGCCCTGTGGGGGTCTCCTCACCTGTGCCCCCCATGGCCCCCACCAGCCAGGCATCCACGTCCAGCCCTGCTGCCCGCAGCAGTGCCAGCCGTGCCTCGGCCTTCACTCGGCTCACCTGGGGACACCACACATTGTCACAGTCCATGGGACACCTCCAGGGGTGTCCCAACCCCATCCCCAGCCTGGTGGTATCCCCAGTGCAATATCCCAGCCTTCCCCATCCCTGCATTGCCCACCCTGCGTGTGACAGACCCCAAAGCCACCCCAAACTCCCTGACCGGGGGACCCACCTCCGCCTTCCGGATGTTTTCCCTCGCTTCCTCCATCTGCCGCTCCATGGCCGCCGCTTCCGCCTCGGGCCCCTGCTGCCGCCTGGCCTCCAGCCGCTGCAGCACCTGGGTAGGAACCGCAGCTCAGAGGGTGGTGGCAGCTGGTGAGGGGCTGGAAAAGCCCCTCCCTGAGCCCCCCAGTGCTCTGTGGGGCAGGACAACACCCACCTCCTCGCTGTGTGCCCGGTTCTTGCGGTCCCGGGCCACCCGCGTGGCCCAGCGCCGCGCCTCCTTCTCCAGGCTGGCCCCATCGTCTGCTGGCGGCAGCAGGCACACCTGGGCAAGGACACGGGGGTGACAAGGGAGTGGCTGTCCAGACCCCACCCAGCTGTAATGACCCCCTCCACTCACCTCCTCCAGCCCGGTGAGCTGGAAGCGCTGCTCGGGCGCCAGGGAGAAGGCGGGGTGGTCCTGCAGGAAGAGGAGGAGGTCCTGCTCCCGGCACACCTGCAGCAGGGGAGCGGCGTGGGGCTGGGGGGCTCACCTGTCCCCTCCTGTCCCACCCACCTCCCCGGACGGTGCCGTTACCCGCGCCGAGGCCTCCACAACACCCTGGAACCAGTCCCGGGTGGCCCGGCAGGTCTCCACCTCCGTCCGGCTGGCAGCCGACAAGTGCTCCCGGAGCCGCTCGTAGAGATCCCCGTCCAGTGCCTGGGGGAGAGCGGGTGGGAACCCCCCAGCATTTCCATATCCCCTCTGGAGCATCCCTGACCCCCCAGGACAGCCAGCCCTGACCCTGCACCAGCGGGACAGGGGAGATGCTCCTTGTGGGACCCCAGGGATGGGGTACGGGGGGTGCGGGCAGCTCCTACCTGCATGGCCACGGGCAGCTCCACGCGCTGGTAGTGCTCCAGGTGGGCAGTGGCGGACACCAGGGCGAAGCTGTACTCATTCTGCACCCCTGCCAGCTGCCTCGAGTGCTCGGCCAGGCGCGCTGAGAACTGGGGATGGGGACAGCGGGGCTTGGTGATACTGCCCCGTGTCCCCCTGCATCCACCCTGCGAGCCTCCCACACCACTGACCTTGGCACTGAGCTTTTGCAGACTGGCCTTGGTGTGAAATATCCGCCGGTCACTCTTCCGGAGGCTGGGGAGGATGGGAGGGGGATGTGAGACCACCCCACGGCCACAGCACCCCCCCAGTCCCGTGCCCCCCACTCACCGTGCCTCCACATCAGCCGCCTTGTCCTTGGCCACCTCGCTGCTGCGCTGGAGGTGGCTGAACTGCTTCTTGGCCTTGTCCAGCTCCTTCACCGTCTCCAGTAGCTCCGCCTGTGCCTTCTGCAGCCGCTCGATGCCCTGCAGGGAGCGTCAGCCGGGGGGGACAGCTGTCCCCACCGCCTGGGCACAGGGGACATGTCCTTGCCCCAGTACCTTCTTGAGGGTCCTCTCCTTGGAGAGGCGGGCACTGCGGGCGGCCTCGGCGGCCAGGGCGCGGAAGCTCTCGGAGGCTGTGACGCGGACCTGCCCGGCGTGTGCTGTCCCCTCGATGACGCCCTTCCAGACGGTGGCCACGCTCCTGTGGGCACGGGGTTCACACAGGGCTGGCTACTCCCTGCCCCTTGCCAGCTTTCGGGGATGCCCAGCAGGACCGCCAGCACCCCCAGTTCCAGCAGGCCCCTGGAGTTGGGGACATCCCACCCACAGCTGCATCCTAGTGACACCCAAATCCTGATTGGAATTAAGCATCTCCAAGTTGGGAGGGCCGTGGATGGGCATAGCCAGCCCCCAGCCGCTTGTCCCCAGCCCTGTCCCTGTCCCCAGCCCACCTGGAGTCGCCGGCCTCGCCACGGCCCCGCTGCCAGTCTCTCTTCACAAACTGGCTCGCCAGCCTCTGCAGCGCCTGGGGACAAACCTGGCATCACCAACACTCCCTGGCCCTGCCGAGCACCCCGGCCCCCAAATCTGGGCTCCCCCAGCCTGGCTGCCCACCCCATGAACCTGGGGACACACATGTCCCCCTGGAATAGGGCACAGTGTCAGCAGGAATCCCATCGTGCTCCCCATGAGAAAACCTTTCTGGGGAGCAGCCCTCACAGTGAAAGGACCCCCCTGCTGTGGCTTTTGGGACAGAGCAAGGGGACACCAGCAAGGGACACTGGCTACGGAGACAGAGCAGAAGAGCCCCCAGCAAAGCCAAGCTCAGCAAGACCCCAACCCTGAGGGGACGGTCCCTGCCAGCCTGGGAAGTGTCAGGGAGGGGGGTGACACGGTGACCAGCTGCAGGAAAGGGGGACACAGTTCTGCTGCAGTACATCCCCAAGGGATGCTGCAGGGACGTCTCACAGCAAAACCGAGCGCTGGCATTTGAGAGCAGCGCCCTGCGATGACCCAGCAGACAGCAGAGCCCAGCGGTTTCCACCCCCCACAAGGTTTTCCCTCCAGGCTCCCAAAACACCCAAGGCTCGGGCCGTGCTGTGCTCAGCAGAGCCCCCAGTGGGTGCTGAGCGTGGCCAGGGTGCTCCCGGCAGGGAGAAGCTGCGTCCATCTGCCACCACCCTCCGGGGCCAGCACGGAGCTGCCACGCTCGGATAATTTCTGAGGCTGCCCATGGCCTGCGTGGGGCCACGCTCAGCTCCTGCCCCACGCAGGCAGGATGGAGGTCTGGGCTCGCCCGTGACATCGGTCCTGAATGTGACAGTGCCTCCTTACCTGCCCGTACTCCCTGTCAATGGTGGCTCTCTGCTTGCTGTAGGACCTGGGGGCAGAGGGGACACAGAGAGGACACACAGAGAGGGGCAGGGATGGGCCACCCTTCCTGCCACCATCCTGTCCCCATCAGGCCACCCCAGCGGGTGACAGAGCCCATGACCTCGAGGTGACAGGCTCAAGGTGAGCCATGCCTGGTCCCTGGCCCACCCGTGCAATGAGCTGCCTCGTCTCAGCTTGGGGACAAACACAGACACACACGTGTGATGAGCTGTCTGGTCTCAGCTTGGGGACACACACACACGTGTGACGAGCCATCTGATCTCGGCTTGGGGACACACACACACGTAGGATGAGCTGTCTGATCTCAGCTTGGGGACACACACACACACATGTGTATGAGCTGCCCGGTCTCAGCTCGACCCGGGTCTCACACATGTGGGGGCCCTACCTGATGTCCTCCAGCAGCTCGGCGTCCCGCTGCTGTTTGCTCTGCAGGCCCGACAGCTGCTCCAGGAGATGGACCCGCAGCTCCTGGGCGAGCTTCACCTGCGGGACGGTCCCGCTCAGCCCCGCGGCCCCGGCGGGGATGGGGTGCAGGGATGCGCTGCCCCCCCCCGCCCCGGTACCGGTCCCCACGTCC
>VYZT01002700.1:26380-108773 GCA_013400735.1 Pomatostomus ruficeps
CAGCACAGAGCACACGCAGCACACACAGCACACACAGCACACACAGCACCCATCGCTGCACCAGCCTCCCCAGCCCTGGGCTGGGCACAGGGTCTCGGGATGGGCACAATGACCTGGGTGGGTGCAGGAGCACCTGCGGGCAGGGGGAGCTGCAGGGGCTTTACCAGGGTCTGGTTGGCAGAGAGCATGGTGGCATCGGTGCTGTCCCCGTGCAGCGGCACCAGCGGCATTGTCCCGAACTTCTGCTTGGCGAGGTCAGAGGAGGAGCGTCGGCGCAGCACCACGGGGCGCAGATCGTCATGCTGTGCACAGGGACAGGGTGGGGACGGGGGTCACGCTGTGCCAGTCCTGTCCCAGACCTGCCCAGCTGGGTGGCACGGCCAGCCTGCACCCACCTGAGCCTTGAGGATGCTGGTGGTCCAGTCCCACAGCTCAGCCTGCCCTGAGCACACCAGGTACCTGCAGAGAGGATTGCGGAAAAGCTGCCAGGGAGCAGGGACAGCAGGGCCTGTGTCCCCTTGTCACCTTGTCTGTGAGCCTGGGTCTCTCAGCTGCATCTACACCCCATGGGGCTGCACCTCTGACAATCTCTGCATGCCCAAATTGCTACTTTAGGGCCAAATGAGGGGTTTTGGTCACCCAGTGTCACCCAGGGGTGCTGGTGTGGGTGGGAAGGCGGGGAGGCTGTGTGACAGAGACAGGGGTGGCCCCTGGCTCCCACCTTGTGCCAGGGACAATGTGGCCTCACCACTCTGCCTCTCAAGTGCCCCAGCTCTGCCCTGACCCCAGCGCCTGATAGCACTGCCCCTGGCTGTCCCACTGACACTGGGGACAGATTGTGACCTCCCGCAGCCCCAGGAAGGCAGGGGAAGGTACTCACAGGTGCTGCTTGTCCAGGGTCAGCGTGAAACCCCACCTGGAAAGGAACACGAGGCTGTGGGGCAGCACTGCCGAGCTCAGACACAGCCTAGCGTCTGTGGGCAGCGGGGCCAGGGGTTGAGCTCGCCCCACAGGTCCAGGTGGAGCCTGGTGCGCTCCAGCAGCCGGGTTTGGGTGCCAGGAGCAGGGACTGAGGGATGCCTGCCCCAGTGCCGCGGCTGGGAAGGTCCCACTTACTGAGCTGGTGGCTTCAGCTTCTTCCTGATGCCCATGTAAACCTTGGCTGCGTCCAGGGGCCACTCGCGCTCTGGCTTGGCACTCTGGGGAAGGACATCCAGCGGGTCAGCCCGGCCTGGTGCCAGCCTCCGTGCCAGGACAGCTACCACTGTGTCACTGCTGTCCCCAGGCTCCTCGTCCCACCCTTGGGGCACAGGTCCATCCCACAGCATCCCCCGCGTACCCTCTTCTCCTTGAGCAGCAGCAGCCTCCGGTCCTGGATGACGAAGTAGCGCTCCTGGAACTTGTTCCCCAGCAGCTTGGGGGGCTCCTCGCGGCATTTCAGCAGCCCACACTTGGGAGTCTCACGCTTGGCACCTGCCCAGAGTGGGGACATGAGGGTCAGGGGGGCTGGGACATTGCAAGGGGATGCCACTGTGGGTCTCAGTGATGTGCCCCCGATGGCTGCAGGGCGGTGAGCAGGGAAGGGGATGCTCAGGCAGAGCTGTCCCCCTCTGGGGACACCCCGAGGGCCTGGGTCCCTTTGTGCTCGCCTCACCTGTGAAGAGACAGCTGCCCTGGCCGATGGGCACCTTCCTCACCAGCAGGTACGCGGCGCTGGGCTCTGGGAGCTTGCACCACTGCAGAGCCTGCTCCAGCACCTTCTCCTTGGGGTGCAGGGGCCGCTCTGGGGACACAGGGACACTCTCACCACTGTGTCCCCTTCCCTGTGCCAATCCCTGACCCTCACCAGCCTGGCCATGCCAGGAGCATCCCCCTGGGCCATCCCCTCGTGCTCACCCAGCTCCCCGTTCTCCAGCGCCTCGAAGGTCAGCCAAATGTCCAGGCTGGCGGCCACATTGCGCATCTCCAGCACCTGGTTGGTCAGTTCCTCTGCTGTCATGGTGGGGGACACCTGGGGCCGGACACACAGGGAGCTGCGGTGGGCAGTGCAGGATGGGTCCCAGGGATGCCAGGAGCCTGCGTCCCCCCTCGCTTGCTCTGTCACAGCCCTGCTGGGGACTCACCTTCAGCGTGATGCAGCAGTCGGGCACCTTCTGCTCCAGGTAAACCTCGATGATGAGGTCCCCTGCCTGAGAGAGCTGCGGGGACAGTGGGTGGCATTGGTGCCATGCTGGTGTGGGTGCTGAGCACATCCCACCTTCCCAGGGGCTGGAGATGGTGTCCCGGGAAGCTGGGAATGCTTCTCCCCCAGGCAGGAGCCTCCAGGTGATGGGCACAGGGGAGATAAATGGGGGAAAATCCTTTCCCAAATGTGGGTGTGGGACAGTGGGGACCCAGGGTGGGCAGCTGGGAGTGTCCCCATCCTCCGGCCAGTCCCACCAGCCCAGGGGTCCCTGATGTGCTGGGGGCCAGCAAGCACATCCCCAGTACCTGGGTGTCCTTCCAGGTGGTGATCAGGCTATTCTCCAGATCCATCTGGGACACCTGATCCTCATCAATCTGCCAGAGGAAGGGAGCACAGGGTCAGCGTGGAGCGGGACACGGCTTGAGGACACAGGGCCAGGAGGGAGGGACACGGGGAGGCAGAGGTTGCACTGTGGGGATACCCAAGGGGGTCTGGCTCAGAGCCAGCACGGAGGGGGCTGCAGGCCCTGCTTACGTTGAAGATGCTGACGTAGTTGTCGATGAGATCCTCCATCACCTTGACCTCGTGCTCCCCTTTGCCGTCGGTCTGGAAGAGGCTGGGTGCGAAGAGCAGCGACAGGTTCTTGGTGCTCATCTGGTTGAGGTCTGCGCATTTCTGCACCCTGGCACAAGGAGCACCGAGGTGAGGGGCTGGTCCTGCTCAGGGTGGGGTTTCAGCCCCAGCCACCCTCCTGTGCCCCACACAAACTCCCCTGAGACACAGCTGGGATGTCCCCAGCCCCTCAGCAGGGGGAACTTCAAACTGGGCAGTTCCTGCTTTGAGAACTTCCCGCTGCCATCAAACCAGGCAACAACTCTGACTCAGGATGGGAATTGAGTGTTTTCTGTCTTTTTGGGGCACCTTTGAGGTGAAGTTTACATCCTAGAGGTGGTGTCCCCTAATCCCAAACCTCCTGTCACTCTGCCTTGCTGCAGGATGACTTTGGGGACATTCAAGGTGTCCCAGACATGTTCCAGCACCTGCTGTAGGGCTGGGGGAGCAGGGCATGGGGCCCTCCCTGTCTCTTAGGGACAGGGCCAGCATTCCCTGGGCAGCAGGGAGACCCCACAATGCTGGACCAGGGGACCCTGTGGGGAGGTCCCCACTGACCGGTAGAGGTGCCCGATGAGCGCAGCCAGCGTCTTGTGGTTGAGGCGAGGCAGGCGATGGATGAGCTCCTTGTACCGCTCCAAGCGCTGTGGCTTCGAGGGGATTTCTGGAGGGCAGAAAACCAGATCCTGGCTGAGCCCAGAGGTGACACGGCACAAAGGCTGGCACCAGGATCCCACCCGGAGGGACACTGGCCTCAGTGTGGAGCAGGGCTGGGTGAAGGAGGTACCTGCAGCCTCCTTCCACTGCGGGTGCAGCTCCAGGGTGAAGATGGGATCTTCCAGCTCCCGGAAGAACCTCTTCAGCACGTCAGTGACGTCCTCGATGAAGTTGTCGCTGATGCGCAGCTTGACGTTGCGGGCGTCCCGCCGGAACTCCTCCATCAGTACCTTGATCCGGGACTTGGCTCCGTTCTTGCGGTAAATCCCCTCGTGCCGCAGCCCTGGGACAGGGACACGGGGTCACAGGGCCGGGTCCTGCTCAGAGAACCCCTCATGGAGCTGGGGGCCCTGGAGCGGCGCCTCCCGCCTGCACCCATCAGCCATCCCGAGGTGTCGGAGAGCACCAGGGCTGCGCTGGGCTCACCGTACTGGGTGATGAAGGCGATGCAGGAGTCCACGATGATGGGGATGTCGCCGCGGCTCAGCTGCTGGTCCCTCAGAGCATTGCCCCGGCCCCCCGCTGACGCCTGGATGTCACCGTACCACGCTGCCGAGTCTGCCCGTGACAAGCCCTGCAGGTAAAACGTCCTGAGAACAACAAGGGCAGAAAAGAGGGGATGAGGGTTGTCACAGGGGCAGGTGACATGGAGCAAGGGCCAGCCAGGCTTAGCTGAGGGACACCCTGCTCCACAAAACACCTCTGCAAGCCCCTTGGCTGCAGCACTGCTGTCCCAGTAGCATTCCCACCATGGATTTGGGATCAGCTCAGCCATAAGTGGCAGCGTGCTCGGCTCATTCCCCATCATCCCCACAGCCAGGACTCACCTCCCCATCTCCACCAGGATCAGCAGGTCCTTCTTCTCTGGGGTGTCCACAGCGGGAACCAGACCTGCATTATTGGGGTGAGAAGCTGAGGAGTCAGAGCCGCTCACGGCCACCCTGCGCTGCCCGCCCCGGACTGTGACACAGCACTCACTGAGCTCCTGCAGCCGCCGCAGGTTGATGCTGTCCTCAGCCCCGTCCTCCTCGGCAGGGCAGATGAAGAGGTGGCCCTTCTGCAGGATGAAGAAGGCCTGCTGCCAGCGCTCGGGGTTCAGCATGCACTTGTAGCGCAGCTGGCCCACGCGCTGGAACTCGTAGCCCAGCAGGCAGTGGCAGCTGACGGGGGTGAACCACTGTGGGATGGAACAGGAGAGGAGCTGGGTGAAGATGGGGCTCCACCCCCGAGGAGCACGGGAGCCCCTTGGAAGGGAGGAGGGTGCTTCCCACGGTGGATGAAGAGCACGGGGAGCTGCAAGGAGTCACACAGGGACACCACTGGGGACACACGACATTGCCAGGCTGGGGCTGGCTCACCTTGCCGATGGCACTGGCCCAGGCTTGCAGCGTTTCGGGCCCGTCGGTTCCCAGCTGCTGCACTTTTTCTCCAGTGAGAAAGAGCTCGAGGGTGAAGCGAAACCTGCAGAGGATGGACCAGCCCATGAGGGCAACCCTGTCCCTGCCCCCAGATTCAGATGGGCCACTGCACCAAGCAGGGAGCCCGGCCCTGCCCTCTGTGTGCCCCAGGCTCTCTGGGGGTACCTTTCAGTGGGGCCAGGGCTGGTGAGTGCCTGGTGGGGTCTGCTGACCCCCAGGGAGATGAGGTCCCCGCTCTCGATGTGTCCCAGGGGCTCGGTGCATTTCTCGGTCTCGAAGAAGAGCAGGGCTCTCTCCAGGGAGCACCACGTGCGCTGGAAGTCTGTGGGGATGGGCGGTCAGTGGAATGGGGTGGGCACCCCCTGCCCTCCCCGTGCTCCCCACACTCACCCTCTTTGCTCTTCCTGGCACCCGGGAGCTTCGGGGGAGCCGTGGCCCGGTACAGGTACCCACTGTGTGTCACCGGCTGGGTGATCTCGTTGTAGACGCCCTCTGGACCCGGGTCCCGTGTGCGGGGGCTCCCTGTGGGACACGGCACTGAGAGGGGGTGGGAGTGGGCACCCACCGGGTTGTGGGTGCTGCAGGGCAGGGAGATCCCGCTCATTCATGGACGGGGTTCCCCGGACAGTGACTCCATTGGAACCCACTGCCTTGACCCATCCTAAAACAGGGCGGGTCCCCAGGGAGCCACCTGACATCCTGGCTGTCCCCAGCCTTGGGACATGCTAGGAGGGACAGGGGCAAAGGGGAAGCTCCTCCACCACAGCCAGATGGGGCTCGAGGATCCTCCTTACCTGAAAGGTTCCTGGGCCTTTTGCTCTCTGGTGCCCACCAAAGGTCAGCCCCTGGGGCCACCTCGCTGGCAGCAGGGTCAGAGGCCAGAGCAGCCTCCGAGGAGGAGAAGAACTGCAGGATGGTCTTGAGCAGGGCTGGTCCTGCCACCGCAGTGCACAGTGCCTGGGGTGAGACAGGCACCTTCAGGGACCCCGTCCTGGCTCATGGAGACCCCGGCTCACCCCCAGGGCTGCTCCAAGGCAGCCAGACCAGGGCACAACCTCCCAAAATCTGCCTGGCACAAGGTGGGGTGAGCACACAGAGCCGGCCAGGAGGTGCTGGCACCTCACACCAGGAGCTCTGGGGTGGCTCCCAGCACCTCGAGGTGTCCCCTACCTGGAGCACCTCCTCCTGAGTGGCATAGTGAGGGTGGGGCAGGCGGTACCGTCCCTCCCGGTACTTGCGGGCGACAAAGTCCCGTCTCTGCTCGGCGCTGCTGTCCGGGGTGATGGCCTCAGTGGCGGGGAGCCGAGCGGCCCAGAACCGGTTGGCTCGGTCATTTCCCAGCACGATGAAGAGCTGCGGGAGAGTCCCATGGTCATGGCGAGCCCCAGGGGCAGCGGGAGGGGCAGGATTCCCAGCATTTCTGTATTCCCACGGAGGCTGTGGGGCTGCTGCCCTGCACACCATGCCCTGGCCTGAGTGCCTCACCATTTCATTCCATTTAATTTTATTTCATTTCATTTCATTGCACCCCTGAGTGCCTCACCTGCACGATTTCATTGGACCAGACGCTGGTGTCCAGCTTCAGGCTTTGCACCTTGGAAATGTTGGAGCCCAGGCTGCGGTGCTGTCCTGCAGGGAGCAGAAAATCAGCCTCCCCTCGATCCCGCCGGGGAACTGAGCCCCAGGGTGCGCCCACACCCCAGCCAGCACCCTGCCTGCCCAGCCCAGCGCAGCCCACGCCCCCAGGATGCCCCTGTGCCCCCCAGGAGCTGTCCCACCTGCACACTGCTTGCAGATCACCACGCAGAGGTTGATGGATGCCCAGTCGGGGCTCGGAGCCCAGCAGTCAGCGCAGTATTTGTTGGCTTTGTTGGACCAGATCTTCTCTGCCACCTCGTAGTCGTAGAGCATCTCGGCGATGGCCTCCTGCAGCGCCTCCATCCACTCCCGCTTCTCCCGCTCCGACTCGGCCACGAAGCTGGGAGCACCGGCACAGCCGGACCTCAGGGGACTGCAGCGACAGCGCCCAGGCCCAGCTCCTGGCCGCTCCTCCCTCCTCATCCCCCCCGGGCGCCGGGGTACCTGAAGGTTTTGGAGGGGGTGATGAGCTCGAAGCTGCGGCTCTTGGCCTCGCGGATGGTGGAGCCGCGCATCTCGATGAAGCACATGGCGATGCCCATTTTGAAGAACTGCAATTCGGAGTGGCGGCGGCGTTGGTTCTGCCGTGCTGATCACACCCCCAGCACCCCATCCCTGCTTTGCCTGGATGAGCCCCTGCCGCTCTCTCTCAGCCACCCCTCATCTGACATAAAGCACATTATGCCTTCAAATGAGAGGCAAGTTCTGCCCACAGACCCCGAAATGTGGCTGTCCAGGTCCCTTTCATGAGGGACACTCATAAAACAAATATTACCCTGAGCCAGCAGCTCAGAGCTGATGCTGCTTAGTGCACAGCAGGCAGCCTGGGAATGACGTGATGGGAATAAAATTCAGAGGGAAGAAAGTGAGGTGTTCTGTGGGCAACAGCAGCAGTGTGGGAGGTGACAGTGACCTGCTGTCACCCCCTTGCAGCAGGTACGTTTGGGATCCATTGTCCTGGCATGGATTGGGATGTGTGATGTGACCAAGACCAAAATGTCTGGTGGAGATGATGATAATTTGGTGCCAGTGAGGAGACTGGGACTGAGGTCCACTCCTGGTGCCCATCAGTGCTGCCCTGGGCAGGATCTCCAGCTCCCTGCTCTGCCATTCCCTTTTTCCTGCCCACCCTTTTCCCCTCTGCTCTCCCTTTGGCACTCAGCTCCCTCCACCCCTCTCATCCCATCCAGGGGTCTGCCCTGGCCACCAACCTGCTCACTCTTGTACAGCCACATCTCAGGCAGGCTCAGGGCTGCGAAAACCTTGGACTTCTGGCCCTTCAGCTCCAGGGTTCCCGATTTCTGGCAGTGGGCGGTGTTGGCAGGCCGGGGCCGGGACCCCACCAGGCGCTGCTCCATCACCTTCTTCTGCAGCGTGGAGCACCACTCATTCCTCTGGGCTGGGGACCGGGCAGGAGGGAGCGGGGCTGAGCCCTTCCCAACAGCCCCGGCATGGAGCAGAGCCCCCGGCAGCAAGGCAGGGGTTGTTTTGGGGCTGGGGTGAGAGCTGCCTGCGGGATGCTCTGGCTTGAGAAGGGAGGCAGGGATGGTTCCTCAGGGCTGGTGTGCCCCAGCTCAGATTTTCACTCACCCTCGTTCTCGGCGCGGAAGACGAAGATCCGGTGGCTGGTGATGACCTGGAACTTGTTGTCCTTGGTGGAACGAGCCATCTCGATCACGGACAGCGGGATCACCCCCTTGGGATAGGGCTCCTGGAATGAGCCCCAGGCAGGGTCACCCCCTGTGCCCTTCCCACTGGGCACCTCCGTGACCTGGCACATCCTCCTCATCCCCAGGTGCTGCCTCACAGCCTCACAGGGGCACCAGCAGCCAGGTGGGATTCAGGAAGGGGTGAATCCATGGCTGGGACCCAATCTCCAGCAGGACCCCCCTTTCCTGCTCCCTGTTGGCAGAGGAATCCTGGGCTCCCTGTGGCTGAGGCTCTGTTGGGAGCCTTCCAGAGGCCACAGCTGCACCACGCTGGTGGTGTCAAAGCACCGCTGGCCCCTCCCGGAAGGACAAGGGGAGGCAAAGGGGATGTGGCAGCTCCCCAGGTGATGCTGAGGTGCACCCTCCCCGCCCTGCCCCACCCCACCCCTCGGTACCTTCTCGCTGCTGAAGTACATCAGGTTCTTCCCGTCGAAACGGACGTAGCGCCTCTGGAAGACATAGTTCCTGTTGGGATGGCAGAAAAACTGTTGGGGAGGGGATGATTCCCCTCATGGATCCTTCCTCCCCCCCAGCACGGCTGCACAGAGAGCCTTGCAGCACAGCTGGGCTACCCACGCTCCGAGGGGGGCACAGTGACCAGTGTGGCTTTGCTGATGGGGGCTGCCGCATCCCTGGAAGTGTTCCAGGCAGGTTGGAGCAACCTGGGATAGTGGCAGGTGCCCCTGTCCACGGCAGGGGGTGGAATGAGATGAATTTAAGGTCCCTCCCACCCCGAAGCCGGCTGTGATTCCACGCCTGTCCCACGTACCCCTGCGGGGACAGCTTGTCCAGCCAGCCGCTGAGCATGGTGGGCCGGGGCTCAGACAGCGACGTGAAGCTGGCGTACGGGGAGATGGTGAGGTCGTCCAGGAGCTCGTCGGGGTACAGGTGGGCTGGCAGGCTGAAGGGGGCTCCCTCGGCGCGCGGGGCCTCCACGGTGGAGTAGCCCTCGCTGTCGTTCTGGGCAATGCGCTCGATGAGGCGGCTCCGGCTCTCCTCGTCCTCGCTGCGGCCCTCGCTGCTGCACTCGCTGCTCGTCCTGTGGCAAAAGGGGCTGTCAGGGCAGCACAGTAGGGTCCTGGCCAACCCCAGCTCATCTGGGGACAGCTGGCCCTGCTCCTGGCCTCGTCCTGACCTGCTTGGGGCACTCGGGGATGTGGAGGTTTGTGTCTCCATGAGCAGGGTGGGCTCGCTGCTCAGGAGCCCCGTGGCCACCAGCACCCCGAGGCTCAGCCAGTCCTAAATGATGGGATGGGTCTTCCCTGCTTTGGGGAATGTCACACAGGCCACCACCATGCGTCTCCAAACCCCTGGCATCACCTTCTTCCCCTCTTTGCAGGCAGCAGAAGGAACCCAGGCAGCTTCCCAATCCCATGTCCTGCTCCCTGCTCCACACGCCCCCAGCTCATCAGGGCTCTCAGCCTGACCTCTCCCTCTGCCCCTCCAGCATTCCCGGCATCATGAAGCTCCTGCCACGACACCTTGGTGCCCGCTCTTGTGCCCAGCCAAAATCCTGCATCCATCTCCTTTCCTTGGGAAGCGACACCAAACCCCCAGCCAGGCCTGCTGAGCCTCTCCAGCCACAACAATAAAAGGAAATTATAAAAATAAACTGCCAAGCCTGCCCCTTCCCATGAGCCCACTCAGCCAGGCGTTTTTCTTTCCCTTGGAAAGGAAATGTGCTGGAAAATGTCTGACAGGCCCGGGAGCTCACAGGGGACCTGCCCAGGTGCGGTGGTGACGGGCAGGAACGCAGTTGTGGCAGCTGGGACACCCCAGCACCCACAGGAGAGCACCCACGCCACATTCCACTGTGGAATCCAGTGCCAAGGGGGAGAGAAGGCTCCAAGAAAGGCAACGAGGATGATCCCAGACTTGTCCCAGCTTCTCTCTGAGGAGCACCTGAGCAAACTGAGCATCTCCAGGGGACAGGGTGAGGGACGGGGGCAGGTTCATGAGGAGAAGAGAAAGGAATCTTCCGGTCACCACTGCTACAGGGCTTGACCAGGAGGTCCCAGAGGAAGCAGGGCTGGGGTCAGGGCTGGCAGCAGCCCCTCAGCAGCTGAGCAGGATCCCGCAGCTCTGCTTCAGGGAATCATGGTGGCACCAATGGGGCTGGGAGTGGGAGGGAAGCACTAGAGCAGCTGGATGATGGAGCCTGAGAGCACAGTGTGAAAGCTCTTCAAAGGATTTTCTGTCTCCTGTCCCACTCTCCACACCCCGGCCATGTTGGTGCTTGGGCTGGGAGAAAAATCCTGTGAGCTGCTGTCCCTGTCACTGCTGATGGTCACCTCCTGCCTCTTCTCAGCAAGGCCAGGCTGCAAAACCCCACAGCTGCAAGTGCCTGGCTGATTCCCTTGGGATGTTCTGGATCGCAGCTCCCTGGAAGCCGCTGGATGCAGCTGTGACCCACAGATCAGCTCCTCTCTGAACTGACTCGGAGGCTCCACAGGAGATTTCGGTGTTTCTGCTTACAAATCTCCTGTTCCCAGGTATTTGCAGTTCCCCGTGGCTGTGACCTGTGCCACTGGATCAGGTGCCACTGGATCAGGTGCCACTGCAGTGCCACACGTGCAGAGCAGGAAGGGACTGGACCCACGCAGGGCCATGGGCAGGCACTGGCCAGCAAGGCCACGCCGGAGCTGAAGGCCACAGAGCTGCAGCTCACCTCCTCCTCTCGAGGCGACACAGGAAAAGGAACCCTCCCCATCCGAAATGGGAAGAGCAGCTTTCCTTCCTCTTTCTGAGATGCTATCAGGAGTTATGGAAAGTACATTTCAAAAGCGTTTTAAAGGTGCCCCTCGCAATTTCAGCATCCACCACAGAGCGGCTGAGAAGCAGATGCTGTTCCGATGCTGCTGGAGCCTTCAGGGATTGCGCACCCCTCATCTGGAGCTCGGAGACATCTAATTTCTGAGTAATTCCCATCCCCCATGGTGTTTTCCTGCTCCCAAGGCCAAATCCAGGCTCCTCGGGGTGTACAGGTACCCAGTGCCACCAGTGCTGCCCCAGAACATCTCTTGCCACTGTCCCCACAAAGCCACCCACCAGCACAGCTCCTTCTCATCTCCAAACCCATCAGCTCTTCCAGGGACTGCTGACCCCATCCCAGACACTCCTGATCGGCTCTACAGTGCGGGAAAACCCCCATTCCCTCTCAGGCTGTCCCCAGGGGTGTCCCCTGTCCCCTGAGCCCAGCCCAGAGGAGCTGATCCCCACCTGCAGCCGTCTCGCTCCACCTCCAGCTCGGACACGGCCTCATAGCTCTGGTCAGAGGAGATGCCAACGCCCTGGGAGGAGAGATCGGTCACATCTCCTGTCCCCTATGCCCTGTCCCATCCCAGACCCCTCAGCCTGCCTGGCCTGTGACCCTCAACCCAGCACAGAGTCACAGAATCTCCTGAGCTGGAAGGGACACATCCAGTCCGACTCCTGTCCCTGCACAGACACCCAACAATCCCCCCTGGGCACCCCTGGCAGCGCTGTCCAAATGCTCCTGGAGCTCTGGCAGCCTTGGGGCCGGGACCATTCCCTGGGGAGCCTGGGCAGTGCCCAGCACCCTGCGAGGGAAGAACCTTTCCCAGGCACTGCTGGGCACCGCAGCCTCACCGGCTGCAGCTCCCAGCTTTGCTGCAGCTGGTGGCACGCAGAGTGACAGCAGGGGGACAGCCGCCAACCCCAGAGTGTCCCCTCACCTTCGGCTCCCGGGATGGGGCCACATGGCCAAAGACGGTCTCACTGTAGGGGCTGACGGGCAGATCGTTCACCTCTGTGGGGGAGGGAAAGGCATCAGCGGTGAGGAAGAGACCAGCTGGGACTCCCAGTCCTTGAGAGGGACCCCTGAGCCCACCACAGTGACATCTGACACAGTGACACACGCGGGGTCGGGCTCTGCCTGGAACGGGCCACCCCAGTCCTTGAGCGAGGCAGGGGCAGCACTGAGGAAAGGCAGCATGGATGGGTGATTTCCCCAGGGTGGGTGGGTGACCCCTCTCCCCCTTCCTGGGGACACTGGCGGTCCCCGATGTGCAGCAGTGCCCCGGGGGCTCTCACCTGGCTTGCCGGTGGGTCTCTGTGGGATGGGGGGCAGGGCCCCGCCGGGCCAGCCGGGACTGCGGGAAAACACGAGAGGGGTTACGGGGTCACTGTGGCCGGACTGGGAGTTTGTGCTGTCTGGTCTGGCTGGATGCTGCTCCAAGCCCGGCTTTGTCCCCTGGAATGTGCAGCGTCCCCTCCCTGCTCCCAGTGCCCTCCTTGCTCCCTTCTCTTCCCAGCCCTGGCACTGCCGGGCTGTTTTGTGGGGCTGCAGGGCATTTCCCATCCCGGCATCTCCCTGCTCTGACATCTCCCACCTCCTTCCAGCCCCAGAACCCTCATCAGCCACCCCCTCATCATGCTGGGGACCTCCAGCCCTGCAGCCAGAGGGGCAGAGAAGGAGCAGCAGCCTCTCCCTGCATCCCGAAGGTGACATCCGGGGGCCTAGAGCCATCCTGTCATCCCAGAGGGATCCCAGCTGCCGCATCCAGAGCTTGGGGAAGGCACGGGGAGGGTGGTGAAAGGGCCTTGTCAGCACCTGGAGACAGGCAGGGCTGGGCTCTGGGGGGGCTCCCGGGGGTGAGGGGCTCTCTGGATCCTCATCTTTGCCTCCTCCGCCCCCGCCTCTGCTCCCAGGACTCAGGGAAAGCTCGGCTTACTCGGGCTTGTCCTCCGGCCGGGTCTGCTCCTGCGGGGACACAGCCGGGGGCTGAGGGACACCCTCGCCCCGGGGTCCATCCTCCCCTGCCGGCTCCTCCGCGGGCGCTGCCGGGCTCTCGAGTCCTTCGTAGATGATGTTGGACACCATCTCCAGCCGGCCCTGCCCCGGGCCCGGCTGCGACGCTGCCCTGGGGCACGGCGAGGGCTCTCTGCGGGCTGGGGCGGCCAGGGGAGGGCTGGCAGCGGGGGGACCCTCCGGGGCACTGCCAGGGCTGGGCTCAGCCGCCAGGGCCCTGTGCCTGTGCCGTGGGGGGACACACGGGACGGGCGGCGGGGATTTCTCCGGTGCCTCCGGGGTTTGTCCGTGACTCGGGGGTGGCCGCGTCTTCTCCTCCCGAGCGCTGTCGCGCCCTCTCAGCCGGGACGCTATGGCACCCATGGCCGCGGCTGCCCCCGGGGCAGAGGGCTCCGGGCTCTCCAAATCCGTGGAGCTCTCCCCTGGCACAAACCCCTCCAGTACCACAAAGGCTGCTGGTGCCCTCTCGCTGCCCGCGCCCTGTGCTGGCACCGTGGAGCGTGCCGGGGGCACGGGCACTGATCCCTGCTCCGGCTTGGAGCGAGGAAAAACCGTCCTCGGCTTGGGAACCGGCTTCACGGCGGGAGGAGCGGGGTCCTTCTCTCCAGGCGCTGCCTGGCCGGGCACGGTGACACGCGGCTGCGTCCCAAAGGCGTCACTAGTCCCTCCCGGCTCTGCTCTCATGGCATCCTTGCCCTCCTGGGGGGCATCCAGGACCTCCGTGCCTCGGGAATGGGGGTCTCCCGCCGCAGGTCTCGCCCGGGGCTGGCTCAGCATCCGCGTCTGCTGCGCCAGGGTGAGGATCCTTTTGCGGTGGCCGGTGGCGGCGATGCCGATCTGCTGCAGGTCGCGGCTGTCCAGCGAGGTGGCATCTCGGGCCACGTGGTAGCCATGCTGCTTGAAGACATCCCGGTACCTCTCCAGGTGGATGGTGGCCAGCCAGTCTGCGATATCCGAGTCAGGGCCGCACGGGGAGCTCATGGCCCTGGGGTGCCGCTGGGACGGATGCTCAGCCCATCATCTGTGCGAGGAGGGAACAGAGGGGCTGAGGAGGCAGCAGGAAGGGAGAAGGGGTGGGTTCGGCTGAAGGGCGAGGAGAGCGCGGGATGGTCCCGGCCGTCCCCTCACCTCGCCGCTGTCCCCGCAGCCGCTCACCTCCCAGCTCCAGGAGCCGGCATCCTGTTGTTCCTCTGCCCCAGCCTCTCCACCACTCCCCGGGGCTGCCGGATCCGGATCCCAGCCCCGCTTTGTCGGAGGGGCCGTGACCCGAGCCCGCACAGGAACTGAGCGCCCGGGGGCTCACGGGGGAGCGGGTGGCCGAGCAGATGCCGAGCGCTGGGACATCCCGGGCTCGGCGGGGCCGGAGCCGGCGCAGCCGCGGGGGTGTCCCGGGCAGATAACGAGGGGAGCCGCGGGGCCCCTCCCAGGGGGATGAGCTCCTGTGCCGGCCAGCTCGGGGAGGGCTCTGCGGCCGGAAGGGCCAGACCATAATCTCTCTCTGTCACTGCTGGCGAGGGCATGGGAGAGGTCAGCATGACTCACGGGCAGGCAGAGGGGGGACAGCCTCCCACCCACCCACCCCCGCCGGGCCGGACCCCCCACTGCCAGCGCCCGCACACGGACACAGGCACGGCCGGGCTCGGGTGCCACCAGGGACCCTCAGCCCAGGATGATTCGCCTGCACAGCCGCGGGACAGAGCCCGCTGAGGGCCTTTTTCCCATGAATCATCCAGCTCCGCACTAAACCATCTGTGCTGACTGTGCTGCCACTGGCTCTTTTTCCAGTTCCTCCATTTCCCTCTATTGTTCGGCGCGGGCTTCCTTCCTGCTGCCTGCACGCTCCCACGCATCCCCTGCCCCCTCCCGCAGGAGCCGCGTCCCAAACCCGGCCGGGCAGAGCCGGGATGGGCCCCCGTGCCCAGCACGGGCACGTCCCTGCGCCCCAGCTCCGCCTGCCCAGGGTGCGTGGGTGCCACGGGGGAAGTGCCCTGGGAGGCTGCGGTGTCCCCGCGAGCACGTGGGGGACGCTGTCAGCGAGGAGGAGGGACGGTCCCGGCAGGGGCCGGGCAGGATGGACGCGGGGAGCGGGACAGGGGGACAGGGCAGCGGCCAGGCTGGTGTAGGACGGGCACAAAGGGCAGGGCAGTGATGTCCCTGCGGGCTGGCTGGCTGTGCCCCAGGGCTAACGGGCTGTAGCCACTTCTGCCCAGCAGCTGGGGCTGACGTGGGGCAATTTCCCCCTTTCTCACGCCCGTATCGCCCTGAGGGATCTGCGGCCACTTAGCCCTCTGCCTGCCGTGCCCGCGGCTTCTCCAGTGAGGAGGTGGCTCCTGAGACTTCCCCGTTCCCAGGCTGGGGACTCTGGAGCCGTGCCCAGCACCATGCTGTGGTGTGGCACTGTGGGGCAGTGCCACTTCACGGGCAGGTGGGCACCATCCCTGTGCCTGCAAACCCGAGCCCAGCTGGCACAGTGAGCACGGATTGTCCCAGTCCTGGCCTTTCCCCACCATCCCCACATCTGTCCCATCCATCTCCTGCCGCCCTCGCGGTTGTCCCTCACCTCTGGCGGTCCGCAGCTCCCCGGGACCGGCTCCGGCCGAGCAGCACGGTGGCAGTGCCCTCTGGGCTCCAGGGCCTCCCCGCTCTGGGCTCCAGGGTGATGCCAAGGCAGTCCCGTGCAGGAACTGCTGTGGTCTCCGCAGCACCCAGCCCGCGCCTCCCACTGCCGGTCCCTCCTCCAGGCCAGCCCTCTGGTCCCCATCCCTGTCCCACCCTCTGTCCTGTCCCTTCCCAGGCATGACGCTGGCCCGGCTGTGCTGTGTCCTGTCCCTCAGCCAGGCTCTGTCCCCACCCTCCCTGCTCACCCCTCATCCTCTTTCTCCTACATTCCCAGCTCCCCGCCATGAGCTCGGACCCTCACTGCCCCTGGGGACCCTGAGACCCACACTTTGAGGATCTTCTGCTCAGGGAGATCTCTGGAGGGTGCCTTTGGCTCTCTCCACTGTTTGTGCCCCTGGCCAGAGGCGAGAGAAGATATTCCCTAAATCCACCACAACATGGGACTGGTCAGGGTGCAAGATTTTGGGCTAAATTGGGGAAAACAGGCTGAGATATTCATGCTGATGAGGGGACCTGGGAGGGCTGGCAGTGGGGCTGGATGAGTGAAATTTTGGGAACACCCAAACCTTTGTGCTGCGGGGATGCCAGGAATGCAGGACCTCATCCCACTTCTGGTGCCCCAGGGGGATGTGGGGTGAGCCGAGGGGCAGGATGACAGCAGGGGCTGGGGTGGAAGGGGACGTCCCGTGGGATTCTCTCCTTCAAGGAGCCTGAGCTTTCACGGCAGCCTGGCCCAGCTGCTTTTAACACAACCCTTTTTGCAAGAGCCCCAGCAGGGCTGGCGGTGGCTCCGGCTCAGCTGTTACCCAACCTTGAGGGTGTCACGGGCTGATATCTCGCTCCTGATGCTGTGGCTGATAACCTCTCCCTGCCCTACCAGGGCCCGGGGCTGAGGACACCCTCGCTCCAGCTCGAGCAGGTCCTTCCCCACCCCAGCAGTGCCCCCAAAGCTGCTGTGGGGTGGCGTGGGAGGGTGCACACCCTTGTGTGTGGTTCGGTGGAGAAAGGCAGGTTGTCCTCCCCACAGGCTGCTCCTGCAAAGCAGAAGCAGAATTCAGCACGAGTCCAGCAAGGTTTGGCCTCCCTCCCCTTTCCCCACCAGCTGCTCCAGCAGGGAGTGACACATCCTCTAGGCTGGGGATGGCACAGGTGGCCCCAGGGACCTTCTTGTGGGTGGGGTGTGGGGACAGGGTGCACGGGGACCCTCAGGGCGTGCAGGGACCCCGCGGGGCAGACCGTGCCATCCCCCTGCCTCTTAGAGGAAGCTGTTCGGTGCTGCTGTTCCAGGGAAGGCTGCTGAGGTCTGTGGTGGCAGAGCACAGATGATGTGTCACCAGCTCCGTTCTGCTGCGCTGCAGGCACTGCAGCAGCGCAGCACAGCCTGGCACCCTGCAGCATCTCCAGACAGAATCCAAGAACAGGCCAGGCTGGAGGGAGCCACAGAGGCTGATCTGGCCCAGGCTCCCTGCTCAGACAGAGCACGGGGCACAGGAGTGTGTCCAGAGGTTTCTGCAATATCCTCAGGGAGAGACCCCACAGCCTCTCCGGGCTCTGCGCAGGGCTGGGCACTGCCCAGGGCAGGAGTTCTGCCTCCTGTGCAGGGAATTCCTGGGCTTAGGCCCTGCCCATCCCTTTGGGGTCATTGCTGGGCCTGGGGCAGAGCCTTCTCTTTCCCAGAAGCCATCCAGGACAGCTTGAAGCATCCCCCAGCCACGGGAGCACCCCGGAGCCCCAGAGCTGGCACAGGGAGGGGAGCAGGACACAGGGAGGGGATGTTTCCCAAGGGCCTCCTGCCAGTCCATGTTCTGCAGGGTTCCAGAGCCTCTGCCCACTGTCAGTGATTGCCAGCCAGCTGATGGGATCTATATTTATATTTATATTTTATCTATATTTATATTTAGACACAGTATCCTTGGGCAGAGGCACAGAGCCCTGTCCGTTGCAGTCACAGACAGCAAGGTCATTCCTGCTCCCTGGAAGAGGCAGATGGGCAGGACCGGAAAATCCCCCTGGGGCTGGATTGGGATTTGAGATGAGGCTGGCAGGGGCTGGAGGAAGCGAACATCAAAGTGGAGGTTGGATCCTTCCAGCACGAAAGGCTGTGCGGTCCTTCCCCTTTCCGGGCAGTACCCAGGGTGGAACCGTCCCTCAGGATCCCTGTGTCCAGCTGCCCATCCATCCATCCATCCCTCCATCCATCCATCCATCCATCCATCCATCCATCCATCCATCCATCCCTCTCTCCATTCTTCCCTCCATCCGTTTTCCTTCCTTCTCTTTCTCCCTCCCTTCCTTCCTCTCTTCTTCCATCGATCCACCCATTGATCCATCCATCGATCCATCCCTCCCCAGCCATCAGCTTTTGCTGCACCCTGGGGCAGTTTTTCCTTTACCTTCGGCCCCACCCTCGCAGGCTCACGCTGGGGGAGGTGTGGGGTGATGGTGGGAGCATCTCTGGGGTGCAGGACGGGGCGAGGGACACCCAAGGCTCACACCTAGGGGGGAAAAATCACATGGGAAAGCTGGAAATGTGGGGTTGGGACTGAGCCTGGAGGGTTTGCGGGGCATGGCAGGGAGCTGAGCCCCTGGGAGGGATTGGCGGAGGAGAGAGGAGGGAGAAACTGGAGTCTTGGAATTCTGCCGGACCTCTCCAGGCAAAATCCCTACTCAAGGCCAGTCCTTGAGGCCGCTGGGGGGGNGGGGGGGGGGGGGGGGGGGGGGGGGGGGGGGGGGGGGGGGGGGGGGGTGGTCCTCGCTGGGATCAGAGTCACGGTCTGGGTGGTGGAGCCAGAAGCTGCCCAAAATCTCTCCATGAGCTCAGGAGACGCAAATCCAGGGATGGAGTCACATCCTGCCCCAGCAGGGGCAAGTTTGACACGGCGTGTGGCCAGGCCGGGGCCCGTGCCACGCTCCCGCTGCCCCCCATCCATCAGGAGCGGCTGACATCACCGCCTCCGGGCTAATCTCTCGTCCAGCAGCAGCTTCCCGTTTCCTTTCCAATCTGTGCGCGCGGGCGGCTCCTCCGCGCTCGGGGCCGGGCAGGAAAAGCGCCCAGCTGGGCTCTCGTGCGGGGCCGCAGCCCCCGCGTGTCTGACCCTCTCCCCACCGGGCCCTGAGCCATTCCCTCCCCCGAAATCCCAACGAGGGCCCCCGGGGGGCTCCGAGCCCCCCGCGCCCTGCCCGCGCCATCCCTCGCTCGGGATAACGGTGGCCGGTCCCTTTCCTGTTTGTGCCGCAGGAAAACCAGGAATGGCGCATCGCTCCTAAAGAAATCACGGCGCTGGGGCTGCTGGGATGCTCCTCCAGCCCCTCCAGCTTCACCCTGGGTCACACTGGGGGCCAGGAGCGCTGCTGCAGCCCAGTGCTGGATGTGGAGCGGTGACAGGGACACTCCCTGTGCCACCACCCGGTGTCACCCAGCCCGGCACAGCTTTCCCTGGGCTCCCCGCCGCGCTCTCGGTGCTCAGGCAGCAGCTCCTCGCTCCCACTCAGGGCTGGCTAAAAATAACCCCCCGGCAGAGCTGCGGCCGGGAGCCTGCGGAGAAACACGCGGGGAATGCGCAGGGATGCGGCTGCTTCCCGCGGGACTGCGGCTGGGTCTGCACCCCAGCACCCTGCGGGCTCGGGCTGCCAGGGGGCTCTGCCCCACCAGGACAGCACCCGGGGGTGATTTTCTGCCATTCCCAGCCCTGCCAGAGTGGTTTGGGGGAAATTTGGGGTTGGGATGTGTCTTTTCATGGGTAAAAAAGTGCTGCAGGTGCCCTGACTGCTGCCGGAGGTGGGGACAGCATGGGGAGAGGGAGCACCCCTCACTATGTGCTGGGAGCTGCACATCCTCTGTCCTCATTTTCCACATTTTCCTTGCGGAGGCGGCTTCTGTGCAGCCAGCCCAGCTGCAAACCCTGGGATCCAGCTGGCCCGACAGCCAGAACCGGCTGTCCCCTTCTCAGCACTCTGTGTCCCCCCGAGACAGCACATGGGACCTAATGGTGTGGCTGAAAGGGGACAGCAAACATCCGTGCCTGAGATGCTAGGGTGAAGCACAGACAGGGCAGCAGTTCTGGAGGGGGACCAGGGGTGTCAGGGACACCAGGGGTGTGAGGCTGGGACAGAGGGACCCCAAAACCCACAGTGACATGTGGCTCTGGGAAGGCTGCCAGCCCAGGGCGTTGTCCCCCACTACTCACTTGGTTGTCCCCCACATTCTGGCCATGGCAGAGTCTGACACGTGCTGGCCACGTCCCCAGGGGGCTGGAGCTGAGCACCCCAACACTGTCAGCTGTGACGTCCCCATTTGCACCGACCTTGTCCAGATCAGGCTCAAACCCAGCTGAGGACGGAGCCCGGCAGCTCCACCGGCAGCCTCGGAGTGTGGGGATGAGGAGTGGGTGGAAAATCCCTCATTTGTCAGCGGATTCGCAGGACAGTGCCTGTCTAGACCAACTTCCCGTTGTCTGGTGGAAGCTGCCCCATGCCCACGCACACTCGTGGGGGTGCAGAGCATCCCTCTGTCCTGTCCTGCTGTGGCCACTTCTGTCCCTGCTGAGGGTCACTCCAGGGTGCTGGGGCTGCAGGGATGGACCCTCCTGTGTGACCCAGACCTGGCTGCCTCCGGGTGGGCTCCATGCCAGCCCCCTCCTCACCCCGTGCCAGCCCGATGCTCTCGCACACACACCAACCCCTTTATTGTTGTGCCAGGAACCACAGCAGTGGCAAACACAGGGGACACAGGTGGCCCGAGACCCCACTGCCGGGACAAATCCCACCAACCACCAAGGAAAGGGGTCCCCAGAGCCAGCTGGGCCACAGCCAGCCTGCAGAGGTGAGCCTGGTGCTCAGGAGAGGACCTGGGAGGGCTCCCTGAGACGGGGGGGTCACACTAAGCTTGAGAGGCATGGAGGGTTGGAGCAGGTCCTGCTGGACCTCAGGGCAGATGGGATCAATCCAAGCTTTTGCTGCTGCAAAACTGGGGCAGGACCTTCATAGACCCCCCAATCTGAGGGTCTTACAGTGGCAGAGCCATGTCCTGGTGCCAGGAAACTCCTGCCCACCTCAGCCTCTCCTTGGAACACCCAGTGCCAGCGCTGTCTCCTGCGGGGACATCTCCATGGGCGCAGGGGGGACCGGGGTGCCCATCCTCGCTCTTTGCAGCACCCGTGACGCAGATCCCACGGGACACATCCCCACTGCCTGGGTAGGGGGGGTCTGTGGTGAAGGAGTTGGAGAGCAGATGTGACTATTGGGAAGCAGGGAGCCAAATTCCCAGCCGTGCCCCCTGGGTGCCAAGCCTCGGTGAAGAGGGGATTCCCTCGCGTGGAGGGCTCAGGCCTCGTGGTCGCTGGCGCTCAGGTGCTCCTCGGGCAGCCCGGTCTCGTCGATGTTTTCCAGGGAATCCGCGTGCTGCACGGAGAGCTCGGCCAGGCTGACGCTGGGCAGCGTGTTCTGCTCGGGGTACACCCAGGGCTTGTACTCGGGGTCGTGCCGGCGCTTCCACTCCGGGTACTTCAGCCCAGCCTTGTAGATCTTCTTCATCGCCTGTGGGTACAGCAGGGCTGGGGCTGGGCTGTGGGCACAGCTCCCGGCTCCCCCATTGCGAGTTTTGGGGTGTTGGGAGGGGATGGGGGCCTGGCTGCCCCAGCAATGTGCCCAGTGCAGGTCCTGTGTTACCCAGAACTCATCCTGGGAGCCTTGTGTCACCAAGGATCCATCCTGTGAATCCTGGGCCACTCAGGACTTGTCCTGGAAGCCAGGTGGCACAGAGGATCCATCCTGTGAGCCCTGGGTCACTGAGGACCTGTCCTGGGAGCCCAGGATCACTCAGGATCCATCCTGTGAGCCCTGCGCCACCCAGGATCCATCCTGTGCACCCATCCTGTGGGTCCTGGGTCACTCAGCACCCACTCTGTGGGCCCTGGGTCACCCATCCTGTCCCCACCCAGGAGTAATTTGGGCAGTTCATCCCTGCTGCCCGTGTCTCCCACCACCGGCCTTGCACCCCACTTACCTTCGGTGCCACGAACTGGGACACGCGGTTCACCACCCACTTTGGCAGCGACCCTGCAAGAGCCCAAAATCCTGTCACTCAGACGAGCAGGGCCAGCCCCGGGGGCAGCACCTGCAGCGTCCCGTCCCAGCCTGAGCCCCCCAGGGCTGGGGTGGGCACCGCTCCTTCCTTGGGCTGTCCCCACTCCCCGGTGCCTGGGGGATGGAGAGCCGGGGGGTGGGCTCGGGGTGAGCCCCCTGCCCTCCTGCCGGCACTCACCGCGAGGGTCCACCTGGGTGAGGTAATAGAGGGTGCAGGCACCGTCCCCGTTGGCCTTGATCAGGTACCCGGTCTGCAGGGACACGGCCCTGACGAAATCCTTCCGCGGCGGGTATTTCTGCGAGAGACCCCGGGCACCTCAGAGCCTGCCCGGCCCCGCCGGTGCCCGCGGGCAGCCCTGCCAGGCCCGGGGGCTCACCGGGTGCTTGACGCTGTAGTTGATGATCATGTAGTCGTTGCCCAGGGGCAGCCAGGAGCGCAGCGTGACGAAATCCCGGTTCTTCAGGGGGCTCGGGCACTTCCCTGCGGGCAGATCCCGTTACACCCCAGCCCTCACACGCTCACGGGGGTGTGAGGTTGGGGAGGGGGCTCTGGGGGTCTCGGGGGCTGCTCACAGGAGTAGTAGCCGACATCAGCGTTGACGGTGAGGCGGCCGATGTCGTAGGTCTCGATCATGTTGGAGTCCCACTTCTTGCGGTAGCGGGTGTCGTGCAGCACATCGTAGAGGGTCTCAGCGGGGACGTCCTTGCAGGAGATGCGGGTCTGTGGGGAGAGGGGCGGGGGACAGCACCCAGCCCGGGCCTGTGCCCACCTGGGGACGAGGACTTTGGGCTATCCTGGTCCCTGTGCCGTGGAGGATGCTCTGCACACACCAGGGCACGTCCCTGCTGCAGGACAGCCCGCAGGGTGGGCTGGAAACACCCTCTACCTTCAAAGACGGGTGGGCCAGGCTTTGATGCCTGAGGAGCTGCCCATGTCCCCGCAGGGCAAACAAGGGGATGCCCGAGCCCCTTCCCGATGGTCCCGGGTGCGGGGTCCGGGCCCGGGTGTAACCGGAGCCGCGGAGCTGCCCGGCCGCGCCGGCCCGTGCATTATTGATGACGGCGGCCGCCCTGCTGCTCTCGGCGCCGGGAGGAGGGAGATGTCATCTGCTCCTCGTTAGAGCCCTTGCATCTTTGATGAGGTAACCGGAGAGGGCCCTCCGAGCGCGGCGGGTCCCATCAATCTCGGGCAAGCTGTCCCCGGTGGCCTGGGCGATGGTTTGTGCCCGCTGGACTCGCGCCCAGGCCGGGCTCGGAGATGTGCTGCAGTCCCCAGGGCACCGCGGGGAGGGTGGGAGCACCCAGCCCCCTCCTCCTGCGCTCCCTCCCCGGCTGCACCCTCCCAGCAGGCTCTGGAGGTGCTGCTGCTGCAGGGTGAGGGATTTTTCCGGCTGGAGCTGGAGTTCCTGGAAGCGCCGGTTGTCACAGAGGGACCGTGGCAGCCTTGCATCCCCCAGATTCCCCACTAAGGCCTGTCCACCACCTCCCTCCAGCCTCAGAACAACCCTGCCAGGCACAGCAGCCAGGATGGGGAAAGAACAGAGCCCAGACCCATCCACAGGGAATTCAGGTGGAAAAAATCCAAAGCTCCAACTGCTCAGAGAATCTCTGGGTTAATTAACTCCCTCAGTTAATGGAAAGACAGCAGCTCTTCTGGCCCCAGGAGAGCTGAGCAGCTCGGACTGGGTGGCACCCTCCATCCCAGGTTCCTGGGCAGTGACAACCGCTGCACTGTGCCCAGACCCTCTCCAGGGCAGGGAAAACCCCATTATTGCACCGAGCCAGGCTGGGTGATGGTCCCTGGCTGCCCTGGACCTGCCTGGCGTCCCCTCTCTGTGGGGCTCAGCAGTGGCAGGGGGGACATAACTGCACCCCCTGCCAGGCTGAGGGCTGGGCCTTGGCCGGACTCCAGGGGTTCCTGCCAGCCTGTCCTGGTCACTCTGAGCAGCATCCACGTGTCCAGCCCCGATGTGGCGACATGGAGACTACGGCAAAGCCTGTCCAGGGCTGGCTCTGCTGGATCTTTCTGTACCCACCAAGCCAGACCTTGCCCTGCAGGAGGCAATCCAGCTGCTCAGGCCAGAGTCACCCTTGGCAGGTCCTTGCTGCTGTCACCACTGCCCTTCTCCTTCAGGACACGGCTTCCAGGGGCACATTGTCCATGTCCTCCCAGGGGATGGAGGTGGCAGAGCAGCCCACAGTGCCCCGGAGCTTCCTTTCGGGACAGGGATGTGATGTTTGCCTCTCCCCGAGTATCAGGGAGCTGCTGCAGTCACCAGGACTTTCCAAAGAGATGTTAACCTAACACCCCCTGGTCCTGTGCATGCCCAGCTGGTTTAAACACTCCCTGATCCCGGTGCAGAAGCTCCCCCCTGGCTCATGGCAGCAGGGAAATGTGGATTGAAGCTGCACCCGTGCTGAGAGTGTTGCTCCTGCTCCTCACCCTGGCCCTGAGGGGTCTCTGACCATGGCAGGAGTGAGCCCCCAGCTCCTCCTTGTGCCCCCCAGCTGCAGGAGAGGCACTGCTGGTTGTCCTGCGTTCAGGAGAGCGGTGGGAGGGCCTCTTCCAGAGAGTTGTTCCCTCCTCACCACCTCCCCGTGGCTTCCCTGCTCTCCAGGCCGTGCCAACCCTCCCCTGACACTCCTGGTTGAACATTCCCTGTCAGGTGGAGCTCGGATGTTCCACCTCTCCCTGCTTTGGTGGTTCCCATTGCTGCCCAGGAGTCGGGATTCTTGATGTCAAAGTCTGTGACCCCACCACAGACCCACAGGATGCTCCCACATGGGGCTCACCCTGTGCCCCGGCACCCTGCAGCCACTCCTGATGTCCCCAGGGCCACCTGGGACCGTGTAGATGAGCAGTGAGGTACCTGAGGGGTGGTTGAACCTCCGTGTCCCTCTGCAGCACCCCAAATCCAGCCCCTGGCCAGTGACAAACCTCCCAAGACAGCACCTGGGGCTCTGATGGGATCTCATCCCGTGCGGATGGCAGAGCCAGGGAAAGGACACCCGGGAGGCGTCCCGTGAGCCTGTCTGGTGCCCGGGGGCTCCCGGCAAGGCCATCTCCATAACGTAACTGATCCCAGGGCCTTCCCGCCCGTGTCGGGATCGGGGCAGCTGCCACGTGAGCCCACACGGAGGAGGCTGAGGGATCCCGGCAGGGAAAGCCCCGGCGAGGGCAACAGGAGCTGGAGGAGCAGCCGGGAAGGACCTTTGGGGGTCTAACCCTGCCAGACCTGGAATCTGGGGCAGAAACACCCCCAGGCAGGCTGGACTGTGCCTCTCCAGCACATGCCAGTCCCCAGGGACCCTCGGGAACCACCAGCACACGGCTGGGGCAGGGAAGCGGCCGCTTACCTTGATTTTCTGCACGGTGCAGCTCTCCTCCTGGCCCTGACTCCACACAGTCACGCCAGCCTTGTTGTAGCGGCAGTGCCAGCCCTCCAGGCTCTCGCACTGATCCCTGAAGGAGCTGAAGTCGGAGTCATCCGGGATATAAACCATCTCCCCGCCTCTGGACATGGGGCCGAGCTGCTGCCGCCCCCCCGGGCACGGGCACCGGCTGCGGGCAGGCTGCCTCTGCCTCACCTCCCGGCAAACCCAGCTCTGCCCTTGAGCTCGGCCTCGCTGGGTGCCCGCGGCAGCTCACATCATCCTGCCAGCGCCCAACCCGTGCCCCTGGAGCTGCCCCGGGCACCCAGGGTGGGCAAAGAGCTGTGGGCAGCCCGGCTGTGCCGAGCAGGGGCTGCGCGGCTGCTTGGCTGCAGTTGCTATCGCAGCTGCCGGCAGCTCGGATGTCTTCCCGGGCTGGCTCGCCAGCATCACATTTCTCTCCGCTGGCTGTCAGCTCCTCTATTATTCAGCAGGTAGCAGCGCGCAGGTGGCTCGGCTTTCAGGGCACAGCTGCCCCCGGCTCGCCGAGCCCCCCGTGCTGCCACCCCTGCTGTCCCCTCACTGCTGCCCTGGCAATCTCTGTGCCTGACTTTGCAGTGCCGGCCGGCTGGAAGGATCAGCTGATGCCAGGAGCAGCGCCCAGGCCTTCAGCAGCCCTGGGATGGGGCCACGCTCCAGCGCACAGGACCTTGGCTCTCGGCATGTCCTGGGGCTGTGGAGTGAGCTCCTGGCATGGGAAGGGAATGAATTTATGGGGGGAAGTTGCCCCTCGCTGGGCTCACAAGGGGTGTCCAGCCTCCTTGCCCACCTTGAGCAGGCCACCACCAGCTCAGGAAAGGTCACCCATGGCTTGGCCCAGCCTGGAAGGATGGACTTGCCCACCTCGCTGGTGACAGCTGCCACAGCTGTGCCACCTCCCCAGGAGGAAATATCCATTCTGCTGCCCAGCCTGAAGCTGCAGGGAATGTCCCCTGTCTCTTGGTACAAGTCATGTCCTACCGAGAGGGACTGGCCTGTCCCCAGTGCACCTGGGGATGCTGGCAGATCCCAGCTCTCCTCTCTTGCAGCCCCACGCTCCAGCCCAGCACCTGCTGGGCCCTCTCCAGCCTCTCCGTCTCTCCCTGGACTGGGAACCGATGTAAGCGCAGAGCTTGGGGTTCCCTGGTGCTGCACAGAGGACACAGGCTGGGGTGACATCCTCCTCATGCTGCCCGGGATGCAGATGATCCCATTTGTCCATCCTCCTGTCCAGAACCTCATCCTCCTGTCCAGAACCTCATCCTCCTGTCCAGAACCTCATCCTTTCATCCAGAACCTCATCCTCCTGTCCAGAACTTCATCCAGGACCTTGCTCCAGTTCCCTTCCCTGGGATCCTGCTCAACGCCCCAGTCCCCAGCCTGGCTGAAACCTGAGGTTATCTTGACCATCTTGTTGATGTCCACAAGGTTTCTCTTGAGTTTTGGGGTGAAGTCCACCTGGAATGAGGTTCTGCCACTCTCACACTCCTTCACCCTTATTAGCCTCATCCCCAAGGCAATGGTGCAATTCCCTCCTCAACCCTGGGATGAGGTTTGGGAACCTGGGACCAGCATCACCTGGGCACCGAGGAATGGGAAAAACTCATGGAAGTGAGAGCAGGGAGGGAGCTGGAGACCTGCAGCTGCTCCCAGAGCCTTGCTGGCCATGGGGCCGCGCTTCCCAGCCTGGGATGCTCCAGGGGCAGAGCTGCCGAGTGCCACGCTTGGCTAAAGAGCTGCCGCAGTGGGAAGGGAGGGGCAGATTCTGGCTTGGAAAGACCTTGGAGTGGCCTTGGGGCTGCAGAGCAGGGAACAGGCCTGGCCGGGCAGATTTATGGCCCAGAGCTGTCTGACCCCGTTGCTGCTGTGCCGTGGGGTGTGTGAGTGTGTCCCTGAGCACGGGGGGACTGTCACCCAGACACAGCCTCGTGTGGAGGTGTGGGGTGGGGAGGACCCGAGGCTGAGGGCTCTGGGGCTCCAAAGCTTTGTCCATGGGGTGAAGGAAGGGAAGGCACTGCAGTCCCGGCATGGAGGAGCTCCCCAGGCTCTGGGAAGGAGCAGCTGCTTGCACAGCACCACTGAGGTGGAACCAGCCCTGCTCTGGGCAGCATTTATCTCCCGGGCTGTTCCAGCTGGGAACTCAAATGGAAAGTTCCTTCCTCCCTTCTGCAGCAGTGCCTGGGGTCAGTGCTCAAGCTGGGAAACTGCGCAGCCACCCAGGAGCTGGCTGGTCACCGCTGTGTCCCCCTGCAGCCACCAGCTGGGCTGAGCTGGCCTCCATGTCCCCCTTGGAAGCTCTCAGGGCTCCAACCAACCCTGTTTTCCACCCCTTGGAGCCAGGGTCTGGATCTGGGTGGTGCTGCTGGGAGCCGCCCAAGGGAGGAGGAAGGTGAGTGCAGCAAAAGTGAAGCCCCACATCAATGCTGCCTCTGTCACGTCTTCTGGAACTTCTCCTCAATGACCATGGAGCACCCAGCTCCATCCTGGCTGTGTCTTACCTGTCCCTTCCTCCTCCTGCTCCTCTTTTCATCCTCCAGGTTGCATTTTAAACCCTCCAAGCGTCTTTGCAGACTCCGGAGCCGGGGTGTGGGATTTCCCTGCTGGGAGTGGGGTTGCAGGGCAGCGCATGTGGGTGTTGGCAGCTCCAGTAATGAGCTTGGACACTTCTGCAGGACGAGCTCCTGGCCTCTCCAGACCTGGAGAGGAACATCCAATCCCCTCTGCAGCGGCTGCTCCTGCTCCTCTGAGAGTCGCCTTTGAAAGCCTTTGCAAATTGAAATGAAAATGTTTTTCCTAAAGAAGACGGTTCTGCCTTGGCTTGATGTGAGCCGCAGCACAGAGTCGCCTTAGATCCCTGTTCCATCAGGGGTTATCCCCTGGGGAATGAACAAGAGAGGCAGGAGGAACAGCAGAAGAGGGGCTGAGAGTTTTCATGTCCTGGAGAAACCCAGCTGGAGCAGCCAGGGAGGGTTCAAGCTGCCCCATGGCATCAGGAGCTGGGGGCTGGGAGGGGAGGGTAGTCCCAGAGTGGGAGCAGGGAGGTGACAAATACCTGAGAGACATCAGGGGCTGTGAGGGACACAGACAGAGGCAGGAATTCCAGGGGGAAGCGAGATCCTGATCCAGGAGTGGTGCAGGGCATCAAACACCTCGGGGCTGCAGGGGGACATCCCAAAGCCTCAGGGCTGCAGGCACCCCTGGGAGCCCCAGAACCATCCCGGACCCCTAGAGGCTCTGCTGAGATCCCAAAGCCTCAGGGCTGCAGGGACCCACGGGGCTCTGGTGTCATCCCAAAGCCTCGGGGCTGCAGGGACCCACGGGGCTCTGCTGAGATCCCAAAGCCTCGGGGCTGCAGGGACCCACAGGGGCTCTGCTGAGATCCCAAAGCCTCGGGGCTGCAGGGACCCACGGGGCTGTGGTGAGATCCCAAAGCCTTGGGGCTGCAGAGGCCCCTGGGGTCCCGGGGAGACTCCAGATCCCCAGCGCCACCAGAGCCATGGGGCTGCCGTGAGCCTGGGGGTCCGGATGGGATCCCAAAGCCCCAGAGTTTCAAGGACAGGATCCTAGAGGGATTCCAGACCCCAGTGGGACCCCAGAGCCCTGGTGAGCCCCAAATCTGCAGGGACCCTGGGTGCCTGGAAAGACCCCAGAGCCTCAGGGCTGCAGGGACCCCCAGAGGCCTGAAGAGAATTCTGGATGTCTGGAGAGCTCCAGGGGCTACAGGGACCCCTGAGTGTCTGGAGAGACCCCAGAGCCCCGGTGAGACCCCAAAACCCCAAAGTTACAGGACACACGAAGTCCTGGGGAGACCCCAAAGAGACCCCACAGCCTTGAGAGGTGCAGGACCCCCAGCCAACCCAACAAGTTAAAACCCCCCACAAACCCATCGATCGGTGCCACTCCATTCCCCGCAGCCCTGTCCCCCGTCACACGGGTGACATCCCCAGGCCAGTGCCACCGCGCCCAGGGACCCGCGTGTGCAGTCTGCTGCTCGCCCACTGGGTGTCATGCGAGCTCCACGGACGACAGCGACAGCGCCACGGCCAGCAGCGGGGAGCGGCCAGGGAAAAGGACAGAGAGGAGCACTAGCAGTGTCCCCCTGCTCCACGCTGGTGCCACTGAGAGGGGACCCTCTTCGGAAATTTTACCGTTGAGCAGAGGATGGGATGAAAATTTCCCGGGAAATTTCCTCGTCCTCCTCGCTCGCAGTCGGCGCTGCCGCTGCATCCCTGATGCTCCTGGCAGGTCTGGACAGCCCAGACCATCAACCCCAGGCACCTCAACCCTCCCAGCACGGGGACAGAGCGGGGACAGCTCGGACATCCTGCACTTGGCACCTCCAGCTTTAACACCGAGATTTTGCTGCCACTTCGGGAGTTTTTGGTGTCAGGGAAAAGCGTGCGTGAGGGGGGGGATGCTCCACACAGTCCCTGGAGCCGGGACCCTGCAGAGCTGGGGTGGCACAGGTGGCACAGCACGAGAGGGTGTGGGGGAGGCTGCCAGGTGCATTCCCAGGGGCTGGCACTGCCGGCAGGGGCATGGGAGGGTGGGGTGGGCTCCCGGGGGTCCCACAGCAGCTCTGTCCCACTGCAGAATGTCCCATGGGTGACGTGACTCCATCCATCGGAGAGTTGGGATTAGATGGGCTTTAAGGTCCCTTTATTTATCTCCTGAGTGCCCACGTACCCTCTGCCACTCCTTCGTGTCCTCCTACAGCAGCCACTTCCCTCCTGTCCCCGTACTGTGACTCTGTGTGCCCCCTTTCCTGTCTCTCCCACTCCCCTTGTAACTGAATCTTCCTCAGGGCACAGCCAGGCTCATGTTCCCCCTTTTTTACCCTGGAGCTTCCCTCCCTGCCCATCCTGAGCCTCTGCACCACCCCTGGCTCCCCGAATCCCCTCCCTGCTCCCCCCCAGCATTCCCACACTGGCAGACGGGGATTTGGCACCCACAGCCCCGCGGTGGCCAGGCCAAGGCTTATTTGCACAGAGCCCTAGTCGGGCATCAGGATGATTTAAAAGGACTGTGAAAAATGTAGTTATTTTTTCCCCTTTCAGCTGCAAGTCAATACTCAGGAAAGGATGTTTAATTATCTTTGTCACCCTCCTAAATCTCTTTATGAGAAGGTTTAGCTGCAAATCTCCACATCATTTCAAAGTTATTGGCTAGCGCGGCGCACAGCGACACAGTAAATTAGCCGGGCGCAGCAGGCGTGGGTGCTCCCGCCACTGCCGGGCCTGCACGTGCCCTGTCCCCTCCTCGCGGGGCTGTGACAGGGTGGGTGGCAGCAGGGAAGCCCCTGCTGGCTCAGGAGTGTCCCCCTGGGTGTGGGCACGGCACACGCCCCATCCCTGGGGATGTGGCATCTCCTGGGGGTGCAGGACCGGGCAGGATCCAGGGGACATGGGACAGCCAGCACCACGCCAGGGTGACATCCTGCACCATGAGCTGTGTCATTGTGTGCCATGACAACCCCAGCAGCCCTTCCAGACTCTCCCCAGAGCTGGCACAGGATCCCCCTGGGCTGAGGGATAGAGCAGGATGGGGCTGAGGTATCTAAAGATGCCGAGTCCACCCGGCTGCTCTGAGCCCCCCGAACTCCCCATCCCTCCACCTCACGCCCCCGTGGGAGCAGAGTCCCCTCTTGGCTGTGGGTGCCAAATCCCCATCTGCTGGCGTGGGAATGCTGTGGGGGAGTAGGGAGGGGATTCAGGGATCCAGGGGTGCTGCAGGGGCTCGGGATGGGCAGGGAGGGATGATCCAGGGTAAAAAAGGGGGAACATGAGCCTGGCTGTGCCCTGAGGAACCCCGAGGTGGATTCAACTACAACAAGGAGCAGGGGGTGGGAGAGACAGGAAAGGGGGACACAGGGTCACCTCGTGAGGGCAGAGCTGAGGCGCGGCTGGGCTGAGATCCAGCGCTGGGTCCTGCTGCCATTCCCAGGGCAGGAGCCACCCCTGCAGTCGGGCCGGTGAAAATCCAGTGGAAAGCGGGCATGGAAAACGGGCTGGAGCTCCCCATCCATCAGAATCCCTGGAAGCAGCACCCACCGCGCCCTCACCCCCCTGCTCTCCTGCAAAACCAGCCGAGGCTGAAGGCCCCAGATACGCTGGAACGAAATCCCACCTTGCCGATAATGCTTTTTATTGGACTAGGTGACACGCAGGCTTTAGGGGGATAGCGGGAGAATCCTCTCGGCTCATCCGCAGAAAGGATTTCCACAGCCCTCCCGGCGGCTTGTCAGTCCCCGAGGAGTTATTACCTCCCCGAGCGGGGCTGTGTGTGCCGGCAGCTCAGCGCCGGCCCTGCCCCTCTCCGCTGCTTACAAAGATTACGCCGCCTCGCAATAAGCTCCGCGGAGCGCTGCTGCCGGCGCATCAGACAGGGGCTAATCAGAAAATTAGCAGGGAAAAGAAACTTTGCGGCAGGAACTTATCTCCGGCGCGGGCGCGCTGCTCCCACACCCAGCCCGCAGGGAAAAATTTCCTTGGATTGCAGCGCTGGAAGCTGGCACAACCTCATCTCATCCCTGCCATGGCAGGGACACCTCCCACTGTCCCAGGCTGCTCCAGCCCCGTCCAGCCTGGCCTTGGGCACTGCCAGGGATCCAGGGGCAGCCACAGCTGCTCTGGGCACCCTGTGCCAGGGCCTGCCCACCCTCCCAGGGAACAATTCCTGCCCAATATCCCATCCATCGCTGCCCTCTGGCAGTGGGAAGCCATTCCCTGTGTCCTGTCCTTCCATCCCTTGTCCCCAGCCCCTCTCCGGCTCTTCTGGAGCCCCTTTACGGCCACCGATGCTGCACCCGCTCAGGACAGAGGTGGTGTCACCCCTGCGCTGGTGTGACATCGGTCCCCACGCCGGGGAGCCCTGCTGGACACCCAGTGCCACCCCTCCCCGTGCCAGGAGGCAGGGCCGGGAGCTGAGAGGGGGGCAGGGATCCCTCAGGGTGATTGAAATGCGCTGTTTGCGGTGTTCAAACCCAGCGTCAGGCAGAGTTACAGGGCACTGAGCTAGAAAATGGCATTTCCAGCCCCCTCCTCCTGCCACCGCCAGCCCCGACCTCTGCAGACTTCATCAGTGCCACCTGCATGTCCAGCGAGGGGACACGTAGAGGGGGGGAAAGACCCCTCCCCACTGTCCCCAACCCTGCAGACCCTCTGTGGGGGTAAAGTCAGGGATCCTTCCCACCACCCCCAGCCCCACAGCCCCTCCCCGGGACCCCACACCACTGCCACAGCCCCAGGCTGGGAATGCCGGGTCCAGCCGTAGCAACAGTTACTACGATTTCCTTTTCCCACTCCCTTCTCCTGACTCCATCGCCTTCCCATGGCAGCTCTGGCGCTGCCGGGGATGTGTTTACAGGCAATTAAAGCTCATTAATTGCACGCAGAAGCAACAGAAGCCCCGCGGCAATGTGGGAGGGGTGAGTCCCGCAGGGGACAGAGCCAGCCCCGGCCATCCCTGGCAGATCCAGAGGGATGTGGGGGGAAAGCAGGGTCTGCACCCCCCTGGGGTGATGCTGGGCTGGGCCTGGCCTGGGCGGTGGGCGATGGGGGAGGTGTGGGGCTGCTGGGATGGGTGTCACCCCCTCAGCAGCCCCGTGGGACATTAATCCCGGCACCCAGTGCTGCCTGCACCAAACTGGGGGCGAAGGGGTGAAACCCCAGCTCCCTCCTCCTCCGGGGGTACCAGCCCCATATTCCCCCCTCCAGCCCAGCCTGGGGATGAATCCAACCCCGCTCTCGGCAGGAGGGAGCTCAGCAGGATCTTGCTCGAGGCTCTCTCCGCACGTGTCTGAGCAGAGCCGGCACCGGCAGGGGCCGAGCCGCTGCTCCCGAGCTCGGGAAAACATCGGGAAAACAATAGCGTTCGTTAGCAGGAGGAGAAAAACCTTCTGCCGGGCTGAAAGGAGGCTTTGATTGGGAACAGATGCGGGAGAGGCGGGAGGAGGCAGGTACCGGCACGGATCGGGCTCGGGGCCAGCTGCCGGCCCGCTCCAGGGAAGGATCCTTCCCGCTGTCCTGCCCGCTCCGGGGCTGCCGGGATTCACCCGGGGTGGCAGGGCAGGGGACAGGAGCAGGGGAGGGATGGAGCAGTGCCTGTCTGCTGGACACGGGGTGCTGGGTCCAGCCCGGCTGTGGGCAGGGATCCTGCAGTATTCCCGCAGGGATCCCGCAGCATTCCCGCAGGGATGAGCTGCCCCTGCCTGCGTGGAGTCCCTGTCTGCAGGGATTCATGGCAAGGCAGCTCTGCCCTGCTGGGAGGAGCTGCACACCTGGAACTTGTCCTGCCGGGAGGGACGTGGGACTGCGTGTGAGGCTGAGCCCTGTGTCCCACACGCTGCTGCAGGACCAGCCCAGGAAATGTAGGAAAAATCCTGGTGTGGCCTCCTCTTCCTCCTCTTCCTCCTCCTCCAGCGCTGGGCCCAGCAGGACAAGCCACAGCTCTGCCAGGCTGAGGCCAAGGGCACCGCTCAAAATAAAGACTAATCACGCTGCTGCTGAAATCCGGTGCCCTGCTGCCCACAGAGAGCCGGGCGTGCGTGGAGCCGGGCGCCGGGGTGCCGGCAGAGGTGCTCGGGGGCGCGGTGCTGTCAGCAGGAGATGGAGAGCGGCTCAGCAGGGCCTGACCCTGCACCAGCTCTCCCTCCCTCCCTCCATCCCCCTTTCCTGCAGGGCCGTGACGGAGCTCGTGGGGGGAGCAGGAGCTGCAGGAGGGGTGTGGAGCTGCCCACAGCTGGATCTGGGCTCCAGAACGTCCTGTCCCCCACAGTGAGGGAGAAAAGAGCCCCACGCTGCCCTTTGGAAGCCCCACAATACCTGCGGAGGGTCCTCACCCCGCGCTGAGGCAGCACAAGCCTTTTCCCCTCCTAACACCCGCTCCCACGGCTGGGAAGCGGCCGTGCCCTCATTCCCGGGAAGGGATGCAGCAGGGTGGGAAGGGCTGCAGAGCTCACCCGGCAAGGCTGCAGGCACCCACCTGTCCCCACGTCACCCCACTGCTGGGGGACACAGGGCTGGGGGGTGACAGAATCAATACTCACGTGAGCCAGAGAATCCCGGCACGCCGGGCAGTGGGAAGAGCTCCGTGTCCACCTCTGCCCCTGGCTCGGTGGCAGCAGCACCAGCGCCTCTGGAAGCCGCTTGGCCCCCTTTAACCCTTTCTCTGGCAGGGCTGGATGCCAGCGGGCCGGGTCTCCCCACGCCCCCCGCCCGCGGCAGCGGCTCCGGAGGGAGGCAATCGGCAGGCGCGCGCTGCGGAGCGGCGCTTTTCTTCTCTAATCTTCTTATTTCATTTTAGCATTTACAATACAGCCAGCCGGTAATCCTGACATCAAACACGCCACGCGCACTTTCAAGCTGCACCGACGTCAGGCTGCGCGAGCGCTGGCAGGAGCTGCCAGCTCCGACGGCTCCAGATAACGCGTGCCAGAGAGACAAGGAAAGCGGCTCTGCCAGCGGGATGAGCGGGCACCGCGTTCTCCAGAGCCCCTGGGCCACCCACGAGGTGCCCTCGGGGGTGCCCTGGGTGCAGGAGCCAGGGGTGAGGTGGGTGCTGGCTGTGCAGGGCGGGGTTGGTTTCTAGCGAGGGGCTGGAGTCCAAGTCACTCCAGGTGGCAGAGCTGGGTGACCCTGCTGGTGGCACTCATCCACCTCCCTCTGCCCTGGAGTTGCACGGGCCTCTGGCATCCTGGTGAGCAGTTCTGGGCACCCTTGGGTGGTCCCAGGGCCGTCCCGCCCTGTACCATGGACAGGGGACATCCTAAAGCTGGAGGTTCTTCCCAGCCTTCACCTCGCTGGAGCTCAATTTCCAGGCATGGCTGCTGGATCTTGGCTGAGACAGGTGGGAAATCCATCTGGAACTCTGGAATGTCCCCCCTCTCCAGCAGGAGGGCAGGCAGGGGGCAGCTGCATGCTTGGGGGGTGGAGGGACAGGGTGTGACACCCAGCACCCCGAGGCAGCACCCTCGTGGGGTGCCCTGGACTGGTGGCAGAGACCCAGCGGTGCCCATGAGTCCCCCGTCACCAGCTCTTCTTGGATGGACACCAAGTGCTGGCACAGGAATTCCTGAGGATGGGGAGGTCCTGGATCCCTGGCAGTGCCCAAGGCCAGGCTGGACGGGGCTTGGAGCACCCTGGGACAGCAGGAGGTGTCCCTGCCATGGCAGGGGTGGCACTGGATGAGCTTTGAGGTCCCTTCAACCCAACCTGAACCACTCTGTGATTCTGTGAAACACCGCCCTGCTCCCACTGCAGTGACACAGATCCACCAGCGTTTGCAGAGTCCCTGGGGTGGCTTTTCTTTCCCAGCCTGGTGTCCTGCACTGATTTCCAGCTGCTGGGAGATTTCTTGGAGCAGAAATGTTCTGCAGAGCTGGATCAGGGGAGGGGAACGAAGGGCGAGAGAGACAGAAAATCATTAATCTCCTCCCTGGCCCTGCTGAGGACGGGACCCCTGCCCGGATCCCTCTCATGGTGGTTCCTGAGGGCACTCTGAGGCTCAGCGAGGCTTTGCCCTGTGCCACGGTGGTGTCCCATGCCCATGCAGCGTCATCATCCTCTTCCTCAGCCCATGGAGGAGGAAGGAGCCCAGCAAACCCAGGCTGTGCCCGGCACTGGCTGCACCAGGGGATGTGAGAAACGAGCAGGAGGAGAAGGGCTCGAAGGGCTCCTGTCCCCACGCAGACAGGTTCCGGTGTGGGGTCACCCCCCAAGGAACAGTCTCAGCTCTAATCCACGTCTCAATATTTGGGATTTAATCAGCGCTGAACTACGTAGCTCCTTTTTTTTTTTTTTTTTTTTTTCCGCCCCTCTTTTAAGGCACCGAAGAGCTGCGACTCAATAGGAATTAATTTGCCTAATTAGCGTCTTTGGGAAGCTCTCCCTCCTGCGCATGCCCTGACAGGGGGGGATTCCACGGCTTTGGGGACGCGCTGTGGAGGCTGCGCCTGGTGGGAGCTGCCCGGGATCCTGCCCGTGCCCCTTCCCGCCGCTCCCACCGCGCCGCCCCGCATCCCGCAGGATCCAGGGGGTGCCCACGGCCGTGGGGGCACCCACGGGGACCGGGCTGGGTGGGCACAGGGCAGGGGCCGGCCCGGGGGTGCGGGAGCCGGCGGCTGCCAGGGAAGATGAATGGTTTTAATCACACCGCTTACAGGGCACCATCTGAAGTTTCGTGTAAGTTATGATAGCGACAGTTTGCACGAAAATTGTATTTCCAGGCTTCATTGACTGGCTTAATGAGAATCTTTACGTGTCAGATATTAAATTAAGAAATTAAAGAGCTGTTTCGGTGTGTATAGACTCCTTCCCTCGCACTGAGCTGCTTCTTCCAGATCAATCAGGAACGCGCCTCTAGAAAAGATGGGAGAAGCCTTTGATTTTCTGTCACCGGGGAAGTGAATCTAATACGCGTTGGCACCTAATTCATGTTTTATTAAAAGGCATGAGGTGGATGCTGCCGGCCCCCGCCTCTGCCCGCTGCCCTCTCCCCGCCTGCGCCGCTTCACGAGGAGGGAGCAGACCCGGCCCCGCCACTCTCATCGCTGCCTGGCTGTCACACATGTCCCAAATGCCAGCACAGCGGGGCTGGGGGGCACCGGGAGGTGCCAAACGCTGGCTGTGCCAGCCGGAGATTAAGGTCAGCTTGGGAAAAGCCGCGCTGGAATCACTCGGATGGAAAATATCGCTCCTCTCCTGTGTGGCATCCCTGCTTCCCTTCCCTTCCCGTGCCGCCTGAGCTTGACCTGGATTCCCTGATCCTTTTGGTCTCCCCTCCAATTTCTCTGGGAGTGGGTACCCGGCCAACCACTCCCCAGCTGGAGGGGAATGGGGACGATGTCACAGCCATGGGGTGGCTGGAGGACATGGAGCAGGCCTGGGCATGGACAGGCTCTGGGGCACGGTGAGCTGGACGGGGCAGAGAGTCACTGAACGCCATGGAGGGACCCTGGGGACAAATGTCCCAAGGCAGGGACACCCAGGAGCACCAGGGAACAATGCCTGGGGTGAGGACAGCCAGGGACACCAGGGATAAATGGCCCTGGACGAGGGCATCCATGGACACTGGGGATAAATGGTCCTGAATGGCCTCACCCAGGGACACCGGGGACAAATGTCCCGAAGCAGGGACAGCCAGGGACACCAGAGATAAATGGCCCTGGATGAGAGCATCCATGGGCACCGGGGATAAACGGCCCTGGATGGCCTCACCCAGGGATACCGGGGACAAATGGCCCTGGATGGTCTCTTCCAGGGACCCCAGGGATAAATGTCCCAAGGCAGGGACACCAGGAATAGATGGCCAGGGTGAGGACAGCCAGGGACACCAGGGATAAATGGCCCTGGATGAGGGAATCCATGGACATGGGGGACAAATGGCCCCAGATGGCCTCACCCAGGGATGAATCCCCCCATTCAGAGACATGCAGGGACACTGGAGATAACCCCTGGAGCAGGGACATGCCAGGACAGTGCAGATAAGCTGGGGACACTGGTCAGCTCAGTGAGAGTCCAGATGGGATGTGGCTGCGCTTCCTGATCCACCTGGACCCTGTCATGGAGGAACCTGGGGACACTTTGGTCACAGAGGGGGGACAGTGGCACTGGGCTGTCTCATTGGATGTGCCCCAATCCCTGGCGCTCAGCATGCCAGGATGGGGTCCTGGCACTCCCCCAACCCCTTCACCACATCTCCACCTTCCAAAGCCGAAAGTGAGGAGAGGAAGGTGGTTTTGTTACAAACTGCCTGTCAGGGCAGGAAAAATCCCCCCTCCAGGCCCCTGAGTGCCACCATCCATCTTCAGCTCCCTGTGTCAGCCCTGACTTCTCCTTGTGCGGGAAAACTTGGAGTAAACAGCTTAATTTGGCACTAATATGAGCGGTGACACCGTGTACCGTGTCACCCATCGATTCGCAGCCGCACGGCCCCATCAGTCATCCGGGCGTCTCCAGATTTTGATATTACAATGGGAAGGGACCACTCTCCCTCCCTGCAGTCCTGGGCTGGGCTTGCTGGGTGTCCCTCAGCCTGATCCTGGTGTCACCTGCCCTGTCCTTGCTCCCGGGGACTCTGTGTCCCTGCAGGATTCTTATCCTGGTGCCACACACAGAGCTGCTCCCATGGGACAAAGGTGCAAAAGGGGTTGTGGGAGAAGCTGGAACCATGGTGACCCCTCCAACCAGGACTGAGTGCCGGGATGACGTCCCCAGGCTTCTGACCCAGCAGGACCTCGGTGCTGCTGTCCCCAGGCCGGCTGAAGTGCCGTCCCCGCCGCGCCAACCCACCCCGGCAGCCGGGCACCCCGCTGGCCCTGCCTAAACGTCTCATTAGAGGGATTTGCGGGGCTGCTGAGCCGGGCTGTAATCTGGCGCTCACCGTTCATTTGTTCCGGCGTCTCAGGCAGCCGGCGAAGGTCGCTGGATCTTTAATTACGGGGAGCCAAGCGGCGGGCGCAGCGGGGAGGAGGAGCAGCTGCGGGCAGGCGGCCCGAGAGCGGCGAGCGCGCCTAACGAGGGAGATGCTTTCTGCCCTCGGGACCCGGCAGGCGACACGCGAGCCGCGTTGTCACAGCGGCCTCGTCACAGCCAGCCAGCCCACGGCCTGGCTGCGCGGTGACCGCAGCCTCGCCTGGCATTGCCGCCTTCCTCATCATCCTCCTCCTCTTTGTGTCACCTGTCCAAAGTGCCAACACAGCCCCTCACACCCCCACTCACACCCCCGAGCCCCTGGGGGTGTTTCTGAATCCCCCATCCCAAAGGATCCGTGTGGATGTGTGCACGGACACGGCTTGGATGGAGCTCTGAGCTCCCTGGGACACTGGAACCTGTCCTGCCCGTGGCAGGGGGTGGAACGAGATGGATTTTAAGGTCCTTTCCAACCCAAACCACTCCGGGATTCCATGATTTTGTGACCCAGGCTGGATTCCAGGTGTGCACGCACACACCTCGCTCGGTGTGTGACCCTTGATGCGGAGCCGTGGGGTGCTTGTGCTGCAGAGTGGCCCGAGGGTGTCGTGTGGCTGCCAGGGCTCCCAGGGGCGAGTGGCAGCACAGGAAAGTCACACCATTGTCCCTCCCCAGCGTGCTGTCATTAAAGCGCTGTCACCTCCCGTGCTGACAGGTGGGATCAGTGCCTGACACCGCTCCGGGCTGCGGTGGTCTTGGGGTGACAGGCGGGGGCTGTGGATTATTTGTCACCTCTCTCCCCCTGTCCGTTGCGGGCTCTGTCCCCCCAGCCTGGCGATGCCACGCAGCCCTCCCCTTGTCCCTCCCGCTGTCCCCAAACCCGCCGGGGGGGTGCAAAGGCTCTGCCCTCCGCTGCCAGGGGTCCCCACGGCGCTCGCAGTGCCCCCGGGGCTGGCTGCAGCCTGAGTGACAGCCTGTCGCGCTAATGAGCGCCGCTGCCGGGCCCGATGGCTGACACCCGCGGCCACCCCCTCGGGCCATCCCCGGGGGCTCGGGGGAGCTCTGGGGCGGGTGGGGGTGGCACTGGTGCCGTCCTTTCTCCTGAACGTCCCTGGGAAGCTGCCTGGGTTTGCCTGACCCTGCGGTCTGGGGGTTCCAGGAGGTGCAGGGACTTGGGAGTGTCCCCAGCCATCCCCAGCTGAGCCCGGCTGCAGGTCACGGTGGGCACTGGGCACCCCACAGTGATTCTGGGGCACAGCATCATCCTCCTGCCTCAGTCCCACCCTTCCTGGAGCATCCTCCTGCCTCAGCACATCCCTTCTGGAGCAACCTGCCTCAGCCCCACCGTTCCAGGAGCATCCTCCTGCCTTGGCATGGCAGTTCTGGAGCATCCTCTGACTCAGTCCTGCCATTTCTGGAGCATCCTCCTGCCTCGATGTCACCATTTTTAGAGCATCCTCCTGCCTCAGTCCCACCCTTCTCGAGCGTCCTCTGGCCTCAGCATTTCTGGAGCATCCTCTGGCGTCAGCACCAGCCTTTCTGGAGCATCCTCTGCCTTGGCGTCACCCTTCCTGGAGCATCCTGTGCTCAGTTCCTGCACGGCTGCAGCTGTGCCCACGGTGCCAGGTGCAGCTCCCGGCCCCGTCCTTGTCACCAGCGCGTCACCTCATCCCGCGTTTCCGTGTCTTCTGTCTCCCTTCCTTCCTCCCCCGTCTCCCTTGAAGACACACGCGCCTAATCCGCTTGTTAGCCTGTCCCTTCATCTAAAACCAATATGCAGCTGAATGCTGGAGATAATTAATTGATCAATTAGATAGAGAACTGCCTGTGCTCGTGGCACTGAGCACACAGAGGAGGGGGGGGCTGTGCCAGCACACCTGGCAGTGCCCACACCCGAGAGAGGGAGAGCTGTGTTCACCCCTGGGTGTGCTCCGTGTCCCCACCAGAGGGGACAGGCCACCAGCCGAGGTGACCATGGGTGCTGGCAGCTGGCAGAGCCCTGGTCACCTGCCCACATGGGGACACAGCGAGTGCACCTGACCCATGTCCCACCTGCCACCCAGCCCAGCCTGGACGTGGGTAAGGGATGGGGCAGTGCCAGGTGCAGGTCAGAGCGCTACTGGCACCTCCTGTGTCACATAGACTGTGTGACACAATGACACCACAGCTGGGAGGGTACAAGTCCTCCAAATCCTACCCGGGGTGGCTTCTTCACCCTGGGCCCCAACACCCCACTCCTCCTGGCTGCTGCTGTGCCGGGGTGTCCCCAACCATCCCAGAGCACCTGGAGGAGTCCCGGTTGTCAGGGTGGGGGTCCCAGTTGTCACAGTGGGGTCCCAGCTGTCCCAGTGGGGTCCTGGCACCCCGAGGGGGGGCTGCCAGGCAGGCAGGGTGCCGCAGGGAAGTAAATAATGCAGCAAACCCATGTCTGCCAACCCCCTCCTCCCCAGGCTTTGAAAAGCAACACATTACCCTGATCTCCAGACATGAGTTTTTGTCACCAAACAGGGTGATGAGGAGACTTTGAAGCAAATACAAACACCGGGAAAGGGAATACATAAGAAGAGAGTCGCGTGTTCTCTTCAGAAAACAATTGTGGTGTCAACTGCATGGAGCAGCTCCGTGGAGGGGGAGCTGCTAACCGGGAACCTGACAGCCCCAAACGCCAGGAATTATCATCCAAAGGATGAAATCATCCCTCTGTTGACAGGGCTGCAGTGCCTTCCCTGTTCCAGGTCACACGGGAAACCCCTTCCCCTCCACACCTTGTGCCAGGTGCTCTGTGTGCCCCCACCTCTGTGCCCCCCAAAGCGGTGGCATCGCTGTCCCACTTGGGGACAGGTCTTCTCTTCACCCTCCTGTGCTTTGTCACCTGTCTGGCACACTGCAGGCTGGCAGCTTGCACACCTTGCACCAGCACTCACACCCTGCACTCCCCCTGCTCTCTGGACACCCTCACGCCTGGCCCGGGGCACTCACACCTTCCACGCTCCCGCCCCACACGCTTCCCATGATCTCAATCCCCACGGATGCTCTCGCCCCTTGCACACTTCACCCCCGCGGTCCTGCACGTGTCCCACCTGTGTTCCCCTCCCCTGGAGCTCCCAAAATACCCTTTACCTGTGTGTGGAGGTAAAGGCAGCGCTGTTCATAGCCTGGGAGATGGCATCACCCCGTAGCAGGTCCCTCTGTCCATCTGGAATTCACCTGGGCATTCAAGGTGCTTGGGGATTGGGGTGGGATTTGGAGGGTCTGTCCTTGAGCCAGGCCCTGCACCGGGAGGGCTCAGGACAGAGCTGGGCTTGGGATGCTGCTCCTTCACCCCTTGGGGGGCCAGCGAGGGCTGTCCCCGGCTGACACCTCCATGTGGGGACCGCGGGGACTTTGGGGCACAGGGTGGCACCTTTGCATGGCACAGGGGTACCTCCTTGCCTGGAGGTGCAGCTGCACGGATGCTGTGCACCCACACTCGCAGCTCTTGCACAGTCAGCACGGGAACACTCAGCCCTGCACCATCATTCCCACCGTGCTCACACTCACCCCTGCAGGAGTATTTCCACCTGCTCACACTCATCCCTGCAGGAACAAATCCAACTGTTCACTCTCATCCTTGCACCAGCATGAACACTTCCATCCTGCTCACACTCATATCCCTGTAGGAACAAGTCCAACTGCTCACACGCATCCCTGCAGGAGTAAATCCGTCTCACACTCACCCCTGCAGGAACAAATCCAGCTGCTCACACTCATCCCCGCACAAACACTTCCAACTGCTCACACTTAACCCTGTAGGAGTAAATCCGTCTCACACTCATCCCTGCACCAGCATGAACACTTCCACCCTGCTCGCACTCATCCCTGCAGGAGCAAATCCAACGGCTCACACTCATCCCTATATGAGCACTCACACCCTGCTCACACTCATCCCAGCACAAGCAAATCCAGTTGCTCACACTCATCCCTGCATGACCATTCCCACCCTGCTCACACTCACTGTGAACCCCCCTCTGGCCCTGCACACCCCGCTCACTTTCTCAGGCCTTGCACACTTTGCACACTCAGGCCCTGCACACCCCTCACCTCTCAGACACGCCCTCGTGTTCCTGCTCACACCCCCCTGTTCCTCCCATGTGCCAGACACAGCGCCCTGGTCCCCCCCGCCCGCGCCATCCCTCGTGCCTGGCACACGTGCATCCCAGGCCACGCTCCGGGGAGCTCCCTGGCAGGATCCCAAACCTGCCTCTTCCCATCCCTGCGGCTCCGGGTATTTCTCACCCCTTCCTACAGCCCTGGACCCCAAACCTTGCTCAGCTCCCACATCCCCGCGGACACCGCTCCACGTTCCTTCCTCCCTGCTCTGCTCCTCATCCACCCATCCATCCATCCATCCATCCATCCATCCATCCATCCGCCCGTCTCCTGACACCTTCCCGCGCCCAGCGCTGTCTCCCTTCTCCTCCCTCTTTATCTCCGGCTCCCAGCTGCTTCTCGCCCCTCCCCGCTGCTCTCTCCATCCCTCCTCTCCCCATCCCTCGCTCCCGCCGCGGTTATCGCTCCCTCGCACACATCCCTCCTCCCTCCCTCCCTCCTTCTCCTCATCCCTCCTCGCTCCTCTCCCCGCCGCTCATCCCTCCAACCCCACATTCCATCCCTCTCCATCCGCCGCCTCTCTCGGGTCCAGCCTCGGGGCTGCCACCCGTCGCCGCGTCCCCTGGCTCGCGTGTCCCCTCGGTGTCCCCGCCGTGCCCCGTCTTACCCCGCTGCCGCAGCCTTTAAAGTTTCAATCAGGCTCGGCTGGGAGAGGCGGGGAAGGCTGCGCCTCCCGCTCCCAGCCCCGCGACGCCGCGCTGCCACTCTGAGTGCTCCCGCCTTATAAATTTTACATTATTACCCTCTTTAAAGTATATAAAATAACTATTCATAAATTATTGAGGGGAAATTTAAAATACTACAAATGTTTATAAATGTTTATCAAGAGGTCTTCAGAAGTGAGCGAGCGGAGCCTGAGTGACTTCCCACGGCTGGCAGGAGCACGGCAGCCGCCCCGGCCCTGCCGAGGGGGGATTTTGGGACAACCCCCAGCTGGGGACTGGGACAGGCTCCCCGAGCCTCGTTAATTCCCGTCCCCGTGGATGGTGAGGGACAAATTCCCCTCCGTGCGCTGTCTCCGGGTGCCAGCGGGGCTCCGTGTCCAGGCGGCCCCATCGCCTGCTCCGGTGTGATCCCACCCCGGGGCTGCCCCTGGGCGGGGACAGATGGCCTGTGCTGCTGGGGACATGATCTGACCCACTGGGGACACGTCCTGACCCACTGGGGACATGTCCTGCCTCACTGGGACACATCCTGCCCCACCGGAGATTTGTTCTGCCCAACTGGAGACTCGTCCAGCCCTGCTGGGAATGAGTCCTGCCCTCAGGGGACATGTCCTACCTTGCTGGGGACACCTTCTGCTCCTCTGGGGTCACATTCTGCCCCTCTGGGGTCATGTCCTGCCCTTCTGGGAACATGTCATGACCCACTGGAGGCACATCTTGACCCACTGGGGATATATTCTGCCCTGCTGGGGACATCTCATGACCCACTGGTGACACATCCTGTCCTGCTGGGGACACATCCTCCTCTGCTAGGGACATGTCCTGCCCTGCTAGGGATGAGTCTTGCCCCATTGGAGACACATCCTGACCCCCTGGGGACACATCCTGACCCACTGAGGACACGTCCTGCCCAGCCTGGGGGATGTCCTGCCCCACTGGGGCTGTGTCCTGTTCCCCAGCGAGGGACAGAAGGGCACACAACCCCTGTGTCCATGCAGTGCCAGCTGGCTCAGCCATGGCACAGCTGTGGGCACTGCCTGGCAGTGCTGGTGCCTGCTGGGAGCAGAGACAGGGGACACGGAGCGGTACTGGAATGCCGGGGACAGGCAGGTGGGAATGAGTGGGAGCGAGTGGGAGCAGGGAGTGGGACATGGCCCAGGGTGTGACAAAGAGATGGGCACAGCTCTGGCACCCACCAGCACTGACACACACGGGGGGCACCTCCCTGGCATGGCACAGCAAATCCCTGCAGGAATGGCACTGCCAAGCCAAGGCAGCTGGTATGGCACAGCCCTGGGATAACCATGGCACAGCCCTGGAATAACCATGGCACAGGTCTGACAGTTACGGCACACACCTGGATTAACCATGACATAGCCCTGGAATAACCATGGCATGGGCCTGGGATAACCATGGCATGGACCTGGAATAACCATGGCACAGGTCTGACACAGACATGGCACACCCTTGGAATAACCATGGCACGGCCCTGGAATAACCATGGCACAGGTCTGACATAGTTATGGCACACACCTGGGATAACCATGGCATGGCCCTGGAATAACCACGGCACAGGTCTGACACAGACATGGCACACACCTGGAATAACCATGGCATGGGCCTGGGATAACCATGGCACAGCTCTGGAATAACCATGGCATGGCCCTGGAATAACCACGGCACAGGTCTGACACAGACATGGCACACACCTGGAATAACCATGCTATAGCCATGGGACAGCCCTGGAATAACCATGGCANCATGGCATGGCCCTGGAATAACCATGGCAGAGGTCTGACACAGACATGGCACACACCTGGAATAACCATGCTATAGCCATGGGACAGCCCTGGAATAACCATGGCACAGGTCTGACATGGACATGGCATGGTCCTGGAATAACCATGGCGTGACCCTGGAATAGTTATGGCACAGCCCTGGCATAGATGTGACACAGCCCTGGCATGACCATGGCACAGCCCTGGCACTTTGACCAGCATGGCAAAGCCCTGCACAGGGATCCTGTCCATCCTCTGCTCCTCTTCCCAAATTGATCCAGAGTTCACCCACAGCCAGGGTGATGCCAGGGTAGGAACCACCTCCCCAGGGAAATCCCAGTAACTGGGAAAGCCTTGTCCCTGCGCAAATCCCAACTGCCCACACCCCACTCTGCAGGACATGGCCACCACGGCCACCGGGAAGGGACAAACCCCCGGAGTGGTCACTGCGGGAAGGCCAGCAGTGCCTGGAGCCCGTGCCCACCACGGGGTGGCAAAGGAGCTCTGCTGAACCCCGGAGCGCGGCTGCCAAGTGAGCAGGAGCCGGGCGTGGATGCTCCGTGATGCCGGCGCTCCCAACAAGAGCTGCCTGCAGGGATTGTGTTTAAAGCGCCGGCTGATTGGGGTAATCATGGGAGCAGGGAGTGCATTAGCTGGGAAGGTTTATAAAGGGAAATTAAAATAAAATTGGATGTGACAGAAAAGTACATGGAAAATTAGGATAAGAATATGAATATTTATGGCTGCGGGAGCACGCATGGGGAAAGTGCTCCTGTGCTCCAGGCCACCCTCCCTGCTGTGGGGCTGGGGCACGTCCTGGGGGTGGCACCCGGCTGTGGGGTTGGGGACAGCCCTGGTGGACACTCTGTGCTTCACCCTCGGCCACCATCGGTCACTGCTGGTCACCACTGACCTGCAGGGACCGCGGGGTGGCGGAGGTTGTGACATCCCAGTTGCACACCCACACGTCCCTCGCGTCATCCAGGGGTGTCTGCAGGGCTGGTGTGTCCCGGTGCTGGTGGTGGCACCGGTACAGGGCCACACAGCTGCGGTGATGGCACAGGGACGGGGACAGACACAGCTGGTGGCAGGGACGAGGGGGTTGGCACCGCGCGGTGCTGGCACACGCCGAGGCTGCTCCTGCAGGAATTAGGGCACTGGGACAGAGCCTGGGCTGCCAGGGTGGCACGGCACAGCTGTGCCCTGCCCGCCCAGCCCGGCCCCGCAGGGCTCTCACCACAGCCAGGGACCCCCAGCCTGGTGCAAAGTGCCACCACCCCGCTGGGGACACCCCGAGTGCCCCCACCCTGCCCAGAGCAGCGCCTGCCCTGCCGGACCCGGGGGCTGCCATCCCCCTGTCCCCTCCCGCTGTCACACTTAGAAGCCATTAAAATAATTGAATGCTTTAAATATTCAGCGCTCGGCTTAAATATTCATCAGCGGAGTTATTCTGATTGCTGAACTGCATCAGCACGGGCTGGGAGATGGCTCCTCTCAGCAGAGCCCCCCCGGGCCCCCTGCGCAGCCGTGTGCACCCCAGCCTCACGTGGGCACACGCGGGCACGCGTGGCACTGCACACGCGTGTCACACATGGACACATCCACGCGCCTGGCGTGCACAGAGAGGGAAGCACGGAAACACCCCCAGAGCAGTGGGGTGGGCGCTGGGAGCACTGGGGGGCACTGGGAGCACATTTGAGGGTGCATTGTGCCCCACGCCTGAGCTGGGATCCCCTGGTGAGGCCTGGGGACATTCTCAGTGCCCGTGGGCACGGGAGGAGCATTTCTGACCCAGCCGGCTGGGCCCATCCTTACCCTTCCCAAGTGCCCGCGGCACAATCCCACCCCTCCGGCTGCTGGGGATGCTCTCCTGCAGCTCGGTGGGTGTGGCACCAGGAGCTGCGTGCCAGGGTGATGGCAGGGCCATGGAATCACGGAATGGTTTGGGTGGGAAGGGTCCTCAAAGCTCATCCTGTTTCCCCCTGCCATGGCAGGGACACCTCCCACTGTCCCAGAATGTTCCAGCCTGGCCTTGGGCACTGCCAGGGATCCAGGGGCAGCCACAGCCGCTCTGGGCACCCTGTGCCAGGGCCTCCCCACCCTCCCAGGGAACAATTCCTGCCCAATATCCCATCCATCGCTGCCCTCTGGCAGTGGGAACCCCTTCCCTGTGTCCCAGCACCCCATCCCTTGTCCCCAGTCCCTCTCCAGCTCTCCTAGAGTCCCTTCAGGCCCTGGAAGGGGCTCTGAGCTCTCCCTGGATCCTTCTCCTCTCCAGGTGAGCACCCCCAGCTCTCCCATTCTGGCTCCAGAGGGGCTCCAGCCCTCGGAGCATCTCCATGGCCTCCTCTGGGCTCACTCCAGCAGCTCCAAACCTTTCCCGGAGGCAGCTCTGCAGGTGGGGTCCCCTGAGGGCAGAGCAGAGTGGGAAAATCCCTTCCCTTGACCTGCTGCTCCTCTTTGGATGCAGCCCAGGATGAGCCCAGCCCCGGCCAAGCCCCCATGGCCTTGGCGCTTCACCCTGAGTATTTCCTCGGCCCCCAGATGCCCCCCAGGATGGCCAGAACTGGGTTGTGGGGGGAAAAACATCCCTGGAGCATCCCTTGCAAAGCCGGGGGTCAAAGCGGGACCCCAAGAGCATGGAGAGCTCTGCTCCACGCTGGGACTCTCCATCTCCACACCTCCTGCTGGGTTTGACAGCACCTTGGTGTAATCTTCCATTAGGAGACAAAAGATCCTTGCTCCACACCTCTGTCCCTGGACTGAGGCACCTCTGTTCCTGCCTGAGAGAAGAGCAAGGGGAGGAGAATCAAGAGCTGACATCACCCGTGTCTGGGAGTGAGGGATGCCTCGGAAACAACTTGCCAGGGGCAGTGAAACCCCTGGGTACCTCCGGAGATGGGTGAAAGCAGAGCCAACACCCGCTTTGGAAAGGATTTTCCTGGTTCACCGAGGTGGGAGCCTGCGGGGAGCCTGCACAGCCCCAGCCAGGATCCAGCTCCCCATCTGGAGTGTGGTGAGGAGCAGGAGCTGATGTTCAGCACCTCCTGGAAGTGGGGAACTATTCCACCACGCACAGCCTCGGTGCCCACCATCCCTCTGCAGAGCCCAGACCCTTCTGGGGTGCACCCTGCACTCCCAACCCTTCCTCTGGGTGCTGCTGGTCAATGAAAACCTTTTCTTCCTCTCGCCCAGGGCTCCTTTTCTCCCCAGCAGAGCTGGCAGGGAGGAGATTCCACGTGGGCGCTGGCGCCGGGGCGCATCCCGCGTGCGCACGGGCTCCGGCATGTGCAGGCGCGCGGAGAGGTGGGAACGGCCCCGGCAAAGCTCTGCAAACAGCCCTGATAAAATTGTTCCTCAAATACCTAAAGCAGGCTTAGGTTGAAGCAATCTGGCTCCAAAGACGGCTCCCGCATACATTTCGCGGGCTGGAGCTGCATCTTTAATCCCGAGGAATCGAGAGCTTTGCAGCCGCATTTGCCATTCAGATTTGCACGGTGGCGGCGGCAGCAACCAAGAAAGGGGGGCAAAGGGGGCTCAGGGGGGTCCCAACTCCACCCTGCTCAGCCAGACCCCAAAAAAGCCAAGCAGGGATGGCTGTGGCCCTGCACGGCTGCTGAGCGCCGGGAAGGAGTAGCTGGTTTATCTGATATGATTTAATCAGCCCTATAATTAGATTAATTTGTTGATTTGATAGCAACCCATTTCTCGCTGTTAGGTTTGTTTATGTGTGTTTTATGCTCCGGTTTGGCAATAAAATAGGAACTGAGGAGGTGGGGAAAAATCTCTCAGAGTGCCCATGCTCTGACCCTACGGGTGCCGGGCTGGACATGCGCATCCTGGGATCCTGCTGGCTCCTCGTGCGGGGCGGGAACAGGCAGGGAACAGCCTGGCACAGGGTGGGTGCATCCCTGCGGGGACAGCAGGAGGGATGGCGGTCCCAGGATCCCGCTTCAGCCACCTCCCTGCACCCTACTGCCAAAAAAAGGAAAAATAACCCCAAAGTTGTTCAGCGGGGGAGTACCGGGGTTGTGGTAAACCAGAGGATGTTTGGCACGACAGGGAGGGGAGAGAGGGCTTTGGAAAGGCTTTGCTGTGTCCTCCAGGCTCTGCTTGGCACGGCGTGGCACAGCCTGGCACGGCACGGCCTGGCAGCCGGCAGCTGCTGCTGATGGATGCGGCCGGACAGGGACCTCATGGTGCCTTTAGGAGCAGCCCTGCCTCCCTCTGGTCCTTCCCTGGAGCCGGGAGCAGCACCAGGGACAGGAGAATTCCCAATCGCCTCCCTATCCTTGCTGTTCCCCATGGATCTGGCAGGACGGGAGGTGCTGCCTCCCCCAAGGCGGCTGCTGGCACTGCCAGGCAGGTGCCGGGGACAGCTGTGCCACCTCCCGCCGCCGCCTCAGGGCCGCCTCCGCAGCAGGTGATTCCTTCCCCAGCGTGGCATCCCCGCGCGTGCCAGGCTGGCAGCACGGGAGCCGGGCTGAATAATCCCAATTAAAAGCGCGGAATTCGGGGAGGGCTGCGGGGCGCGGGCAGGAGGAGGGAAGGCAGGAGCGCCGCGGAGCGAGCGCCGAGGTTCCGCCGGAGAAGCCGGAGCGAGGAGCGCTTTGATGGGCAGCGCCTTTGATCAGAGATCTGAATCCAGCCCTCACGTTTCCCCGTGTGAGCCCGCTGCCTAATTACCACATGGCAGGGCCGCGCCGAGCCCTCGGCACGTTGCTGGAATAGATTTCCCTGGTCCAGCCTGGAGAAGGACATCGATCCTGCCCACAGCCGCAGGCTCATGCTAAACATTGCGTCCTATCGATTTTTTCCTCCCCCCCCCACCCCTTTCTTCCCTTTTTCCCTTTTCTTTTTTTCTTTTTTTTTATTTCTTTTTCATAGGAATTTTCTTTATTTTCATTAAATCATTAATCAGGGAGAAATCTACATTTTTATCATTTCTATGGCTGGAGAGGAAGAGAGGAAAGTTATATTGCCATAGAAACCGTTCCCTACCATTCTCAGCCTCCGAGCAGTCCCTCTTGTGCTGTCTCTTGTCAAAAGGCGTAATTGTTGCTCCTGATCTTCACTGCTCAATTAGCAGTGATGTCTCCCTTCAAGTTAATTGCTGGAGATGGGAGGAAGTAGGACAAATGTAACCTTTTAGATGAAAAGATCTCTCCCCCCCGCTCCTTCCCCGCCTTTCCTCGCTGGCAGGCACTCGAGAGCCCCTCTGCAGCGAGGGGTGGTGGGGGGAGCCCCCCTGGCCCGGGCATGTTCCATCCATCCCCTGCTCGCTTCTGGAGACCCCTCCCCATCCCCCTCATCCCGTTATCCATGGCAGGACTCCTCTGGATCCACCCTCGGTTCCCCCAGCCCCTTCCAGACCCAGCAGCACCAGCTCAGCCTCTCCCCTGTCACCTCCACGGCACTGGTGTCACCCATCCCAGCACCTCCTGAGCTGGGACAACCTTCCTGGAGTCTCCAGGACTGGTTTGGCTCCCGTGGCTGCAGCAGAACTTGTCCCCCTGCAGTGACAGCGATGGCGTGGCCGCGGTCCAGGAGCAGGGGGACACCTGCCCACAGCCAGGACTAAAAACTGGTGACAAATCCGGGCTGAGGGTGAAGGGCGGAGGTGGAAAAGTGAACAGGAGGGTTTCATCCTGCAGGAACAACACAGAGCAGCTCACAGACCTGTCTGATGGCAGCAGTGACTCCAGGCAGGAGCAGGGCTCGGGAGCGCTGCCTGGATGGAGGCTTTGTCACCCTCGAGGGATGACAGACGAGCCAGACAATGCATTAAAGGGAGGAGATGTGTGGCAGCTGCCTGGACCTCGGCAGTCTGATGAGGAGCCCTTCAGCACCGACTCGAGTGTCTGCGAGACACAAATCACCCGGGCCAGGCACGGCGGGCAGGGTGGCACCGCCGAGTGTGTGGGCTGGCAGCGCTGGCATGGGGACACGCAGGGACACGAGTGGGGACAGGACAGCCTGGTCAGACCTGTGGCACAGGACACTGTCCTTGTGCCTTGTCATGGAATAAATGAACCCCTGAAACTCAGGGTGGGGGGGAAGGCAACATGGAGGACTGGAGGATGGAGGGTGTGAGGGCATCCAAGGTGTGGCAGCCAGGAGCTGGACACAAGGGAGGTGGACACAAGGAAAGAGGGTGTCACCACCCCTGAGTGACTCTGGGGCACGCTGTCAACCCTGGAAGACACCGAGAAGGTTTCAGGCAGGTCCAGGGGACAGAGAGTGACACAAGGAAAGCTGATGTTGCCTCCTGAATCGGGGAATCATGGAATAGTTTGGGTTGGGAGGGACCTTAAAGCTCCTCCAGCCCCATGTCATGGACAGGGACACCTCCTGCTGTCCCAGGCTGCTCCAAGCCCTGTCCAGCCTGGCCTTGGACACTTCACCCCAGGGCCACCTCCCAAACGCTGCCCTGGCCATGGATGCACCTTCTCTAAAGCTTGGGATCTTCCTGCAATGCTTGGGAAGCTCTGGAAGATCTTTGAACCAGGAATAAAACCACCATGCGAGGCTGAAAAGCGACATTTTGGGGCTGAGCACGTGGAGGAATCACTCGAGGACGCTCCCCTGCTTGGACGAGCGCTTCTTTGTCTCCGCAAGGTGCGGAGGAGCAATCGGCAGCCGGGGCTGTGCTCCCGCTCCCCTTCCGCGGGATGCAAACAAGCCCTTAACATTTCAGCGAAGTGGCTCTGCTGGTGGGGCTGCGCAGGGTGCCGAGAGCCCACTCGAGAGCACCGCGTGACCGCGGGGAGGTCGGGGGAGGCTGGCGGGATGAGCGCATCCCGGGGCTCCGGGCAGCTCCGCGCTGGCGGTGGGCGACAAGGGTGACAAGAGCGCCCATCCCCTGTCCCCGGCCCCGCCGCCAGCCCCCGGCTCCGCGGCTCCGGCTGCAATTACAGCTCACCCCGAACGCCGCATTAATGTCAGGCTCGCATCTCATTTCCCCAGCGCCAGGTAAGGAGGGGCCGGCAGGCTTGGAGAAGGATCACACGTGGCAGCTTTTAATAGAAACCCGCCCGCCTGTCACTGGCGGCTCATCATCCCTCTTGAAACGGTTGCTAATTACCAACGAGCCGTGTTTGTGTTTCGGGTGTGACGTTCCCCTCTGCAGCCCCGCTCCCCCTCCTCCCGCTCCGCACCCAGGCTGGCGGCAGCGCTCGGGGGGCTCCGGGGGAGGTGGGAGCTGCAGGGTGGGCTCCAGAGGGGCTGCAAGGATGTGGTTCCTCCAGAGATGGACTCAGGGCTGGCTGGAAAATGGCTCCCTCCAGCCGCTCTCTCCTCCCTTCCCATCTTCCACGAAGGACACAGCTCCTTTGGGACTGTCCACAGTGTTAAACCTGACGAGATAAAGCTTTGGGGTCACTCCTGCCACCCCCTGCCATCCTGGTGATGCTCTCTGGACCAGGACACACCTGGACCAGGACACCCCTGCCACCAGTTGTGCCCAGGCTCAGCCTGCCCCATGCCATTGTCCCCTCAGAGCCTTGCTGCGGGCTGTGCCCGACCTCCTGGGGACACCGTGACATGAGTGGTGGTACCATCAGCTGCCCTCCTCTCCCAGCTGCTTCCCAAGGATGTGTCACCTTTTTCTCCCTGGCTGGTGGGGCAGGGATGAGGTGGGAGCTGCTGCAGTGATGCTCTGTGGGTCCTTGGGGCTCTGACCCCATGGGATGCCTCCTTCACCTCTCACCCTGGTTTGGGACCCCTCCTGGGAGAGCACCAGCCATGGGGCTGAGGAGGCATTGGAGAGCAGAAAGTGAGGTTGGGAAAGGGGCTGGAGCCGTTCCAGAGGTGTCCCAGGGAGGTGCAAAGCTGAGCAGCCCCTGCCACGCTGTGACCCCCAGCCCTGGGTCTCGCACTCTGTCCCACACCCTGGGGCTGCCCCACGCCCCTCCTTGTGCCCAGTGTGATGTGACACTGAGTGCTGGAGCATCTCCGCATGGCATTCTGGGTCTGGAGAGGGGCTGGAGAGAGGGAATCTTTGCCATGCCCGGTTCTAACCATTCCCAGTGCAGGGATAACACCTGGGACACCCCCCAAGAGGGAGATCCCTGTGAGGGCTCCTCCTGCTCTATGCCAGCGCCAGGAACTCCCTGCTGCCATCCCATCCCATCCCATCCCATCCCATCCCATCCCATCCCATCCCATCCCATCCCATCCCATCCTATCCCATCCTATCCCATCCCGTCCCAGTTGTGTGCAGAGCCCAGGGGTTCTCCAGCACTCCGGGGGCTCAGGAAGGCTCCTTTATCCCAGGGAAACCCATTCCCTCCTCCCAGCGGCACCGGGGATGGCATTGGGATGGGAGAAGGGCGGGAGCAATATGGGAGACCCCCGTGTTTACCCACCCACCTCCCGAAGGCGGAGGCAGCCGCTGTTTCAGCGGTTGGAAAGGGGCCAAGGCAGGTGCTGGGGGAGCCCACCCGGCGCAGGGAGAGGCATCCCGAGGCACCCAGCTCCCGGGGGCTGGCCGGCTCCTGCTGCCACCCGGCTGAGTGACAGCTCCCAGCCCCCCAGCCCACCTCCCCCCTTGTCAATCCGCTGGGGAATTATTTATCCTGACAATAGCAATTGTCTGCACGGGCCCTTCCCCCTCTCCAGCACCTACCCCAACAAAGGAAATCATCCTGATATGAAAGGGAAAATTAAATTACCCCAATAAAGACTTAGTGCTGCTTTAATGACATCACCAGACTCAGGCGCTAATTAGCTGAGTACAAAGGAAAGCTAAATGTGAAAACGTGAATTTCTGTTCCCTTTTCTCCTGTCGTGCAGTCTCGGGAGTGGGAGTCTTGGCAGGCATGGCAGGAGGAGCTGCTCCCACCCGGCCGGGCGGCTGCTGCTGCGTGCCAGGCTCTGGCAGCCGGGCGCTGCCCCAGCCGAGGGGGAAGAGCTCCGGGAGCTTTTGGGAGACGGGTCCAGCAGCTGGCGCCCGTCTGGATCCATTCAGGGATCCCCGGGCTGCTCGTGCTTGAATCCTGCTCGGTGCCATCGCTCTCGGCTGCGGTCTGTGCTTGTCTCACCGAGTTCAGGCACCTGCACACCCCCGAGGAGTGGAGCTCACACCTCCCTGCCCCGAGGAGAGCCCGCAGCACCACGGAGCTGCTCAGCCGCGGGGTGTCAGCGTGGTGGGGACACGGGGAGGGCCAGGGGACAGCTGGCCACGGGGAGGGACAGCAAACACGCCACGAGCAGCAAGCCCTGGCCCCGGGGCTGCCTGCTGGGACCAGAGCGTGCCCGAACCAGAGCGCTCCTGGGGAGAGGGAGTGAGCAGGGGGGGAATTTTGCATCTGCTGTTTCCCTCTGTATTTGGGACGTTTTTCCTGTTGGAAGTGCTGCTATGCCTAACCCCACCCGGGATAATTCCTCCCTCCGGTGGGGCCCTGGGAATGCGGAGGGGATTCCAGCAGAGGGGATTCCAGCAGAGGCTCCAGAGCTGCCCGCAGGTGCTGAGGCCGAGCTGCTCCTGCTCCTGCTGGATGCAGGAAAAAGGGGGGCTGCTAATACATAAAGCTTCATTTTAATTAAAGCTGAAATCATCCCCAAATCCAAGATACTACTGCTTTTACCTTGAACGTCACCCCAGCCCACCGGTCAGCACTCACAGCCCCTCCCCAGCTCATGTGGTCATCCCAGAAAAATTGAGGGGGGCACTTCCTGGCCCCTGCTCCTTTCAGGCTGTCCCCTGTCCCCTGCTCAGGCCGGGCTGGAAGCACCATCGCTCTGCCCCAGTGCCACCAGTTGCTCCCAGCTGTCCCCGAGGGAGGCTGGCCCCGGGGCACGCCCTGGGCAGGCAGTCCTGCCTGCAGCCTCGCTGCCGGGCCCCCCGTGTGGTGGCACCTCTGGGGACCAGCCAACCCCCCTGGGGAGTGAGGGGACGCTGGTCACCCCCTCCCCACACCCCCACCTCCCGCTGCCGGGGCTCAGCCGGGAGGGATGGGTGTGAATGCCTCGGTGCCTCCTTAAAATGACATCGCTGGTCTCCATGGCAACTCTTCTCTGCCTTTCGCCTCAGACCAAGAGCATCATCTGCTCCATCATCCCCGCAGGCCAGGGCCCGGCATCCCCGCACAAGGGCTGGTGGGATGCTCAGGCTCCGGCAGCCCCGCCTGCCCCACGCCTCTGCCCTGCTGGCAGTGCCAGCTCTCCAGCCGGGCTGGTGTCCGGCAGGAGGGGACACACCGGGCTGCAGCATCCCGGTCACCAGCTGCCTGCAGCCCCCTGCAGCCCCCACCCATTCCCAGTGCTGCCAGTGCCCCGGAATGCCCAGCTCAGGGCACAGGGATGGGGCTGGGACCGCTGGTGTCCTGTCCCCACCCCAAACACTTGCAAATCCATGGCAAAGCCCCTTGCTCCATGTCCACCTCCTGCTGGGGACAAGCCGGGTGAGCTGGGAGGCCGCCGAGCAGCCCCGGTGGAGCAGAGGGGGCTGAGCCAGCGAGCCCAAGCTGCCCATCAAGCGCTCAGCCCCCGCCGCGACATCGAGAGGCCGGTGCTGAGCAGCGGGGAAATTGCCCGGCACTCCAGCAAATCCCACCGCCCGCTGCCAGGCGCCGAGAGCTGGCCCTGGCCTCCAACCTGGCACCTCCCTGCTTGTCCTTAAACCTCTCTGAGCTGCGGCGTGACGGCAGCTGTGGGGAGCTTGGGTGGCTGCAGGGACCTGGGGTGGCACAGATCTGTCTGGCCCTGGGGTGACAGGACCCTGGGGATGGGGGCTGCCAGACCCCGGGCACTGTGAGGGGGGGCTTTCCATGGGGATGCATGCGGGGAGCAGGGAGAGGTGCCCATGTAGAGGTGCACAAGGGCTTAGAGGTGGCATGAGGGACAGGGACAGGTTTGGGGGGAACAAAGGTCCTTGTGCTTGGAAGGACACCCGGGACCAGGGGTGTGGGGTGAACGCAGAGGGACAGGGAGTTGGCACACAGGGATGGAGAGCACCCGTGTGTGTACCCAGTGATGGGCAGAGGTTCATGTCCCCTAATGCCACATTGTCCCCTCCTGCTGGGAGGCTTCAGGGCTGCCTCAGCCCTGCCCATGTCCCACAGCTCTGCCAGCTCCCCAGGGAGCTTCCTTCCTCCTCTCCCAGCTCCTTAGCCAGGTGCCTTTGCCCGGTATCTGCGCAGCCTCTCCCTGTGCCTGCTCTCGTCCCGTTATTCCTGGTGCTGGATCCGCGCACAGCCACCCCCTCCGCGCAGCATCCCGGCGTGTGTCGCGCTGTGTGGGTGTGTTTATTTATAGGGCTGCTGCAGAGCCCGGCTGCTGCGTGGGGCCTGCAGCCCCCCACCCTCCTGGGCTCCCTTCCCCGCTTCCCAGCCTGGGCACGCAGCAGCCACGATCCCCCGGTGCCTGTCACGGAATCCTGGAGTCACAGGTGGGAAGGGACCTCAAAGTTTGTCTCGTTGCCATGGGCAGGGACATCTTGCACAATCCCAGGTTGCTCCAAGCCCCATCCAGCCAGGCCTGGCAAACTCTGCCCTGATGCCAAAGCTCCCTGTGATCAGCCCCTCGCGCCCCAGTGACAGCGGCCACCAGACCTCCGAGGGCACCGTGCCAGGGCCAGCACGTGGGACGGGGTCTGGATGCCGCAGCCCAGCCCCGCACTGGCTGGCCTCTCATTTGTCCTCATTAAGGGCTGGCAGGGTGTCTAATTAGGTGGTGTGAGTGCCAGCGCCCCGCTGACAGACACCTGTGCAGACAGCCCTCCTCCTCGGCCTGCCTCGTAATTACCCTGCCGGATGCCGCCGTGCCGCCCGGCAGGACCTGCTCAGCCTCGCCGGGACGTGGCACGCTGCCAGGTGCGTCTGGCACTGTGTCCCTACGGCACACAAACCCCGTGGCATCCTCGGGGCACGGCCCTGAGCCCTGTTCTGGTGGGTGCCGCCAGCACCCAGCCATGGATTGGCACCTCCGGGTGTCCGAGGCACGGGGCAGAGTCACCCCAGCCGCCTTTTGTGTCCCTTTGTTCCCTGCTGGGCTGTGCCCTGGGTGCTCAGATCCACGGATGGAGCGAGTCGTGCCCGTGCCCACCCGTGTCACCCACCCCAGCAGCTCGTGGGCAGGGGCACGGTGAGGACAGGCCGCCCGCGCAGCCTCGTGAACTGTGCAGGGATAACGAGCCAGCGGCCGCTTTAATTAGATTAATTGGCTCCCATTCGGCTCCCGAAGAGCTGTCAGGCTTGCAAGTGCGTTCCTGCTGTACCTGGCTAATTACGGCGCTGCGGCCGCCACTCGGCAACGCTCACGGCCACCGAGAGCTGGCACTGGGCAAAGCCGTGCCAGGGAGGTGCTGCTGGACGAGGAGGGGACTTGGGGAGCTCTGGCTGCCAAAATACACAGGAGAAGAGAATGGGGAGATCACGGGGTGCTGAGGATGCTGCAGGCTGTGTAGAGCTGCTGGAGAGCTGCTGTGAGGATCTGGGGCACAGGGTGGGGTTGGGGGAGCCCCAAAGGATTGGGATCAGAGCTGGGAAGGTGTTGGGACAGGAGCCAGGGATGGGGTGTCCACAGGCTGGGGGGGAGCTGTGCCTGAGCCCTGGGGGCTGGCAGGGACGGGTGGACACTGGGATCAGTCCCTGTCCCTGCTGTCCGTGCCCTGAGGAAGAGGATGGCAGGAAGCAGGGGTGGCACCCTCCGGGCGGGATCTCTCCCAGACACACCGAGCTCCTGCCTGGCACTGGAGCCGCGCTGAGGCACTGGCTGTTTATAAACGCCACTCGTGAGAGGAGCAAGGAGGTGACAGCCTAAAAATAAGTGGCTGGGCCAGGGTGGCGAGGCACCGCTTCCCCGCGGAGCGGGAGTGGGAGGCAGAGCCGGGGGATATCTTTATCCCTCTCAGCCCCAGGCTGTCATTACCGTGCCCACCGCAGACGGAGCTGCCGCCTTTGCCCACGCACTTGACCTGTGCTCCAGGGCACCGCGTTTGCCTGGAGGAACAGCCACCCCTGTGGGAGAACAGACAGGCTGGGGAGCAGAGCAGGGCAGCCCCGGAGGGAAATAATGGGCCAGATCCTCGTTCACATCCCAAACAGACACCCCACAGCCCCACAGGGGACCGGGATAGCGGCACCCCGAGGGTTTGCCCAGCTGTGGGATCGCAGCAGCTCCCCAGGGTGTCTCCCAGGAGACACCAGCACACACGGATGGGTTGGCACACGGGTGTGTGCAAAACCCAGCTGGTCCTTGGCACAGGCATGGGCTGCACCCCGTGCTCTGGGGACACCCACCCGCTGCTTGCTGTGTGTGCCACCCGTGCCAGCCCTGTCCTGGCATCCCTGGAGGATCCTTGGGGGATTTTGAGTGTGGGTTCATCACACAGATCAGCAAGGAACCCCCAGCCCCACCGCGGCTCCCCAGGATACTCCAGGGACCCTCAAACCCCACCTGACCCTCTAAGATACCAACCTGACCACAAAGCACCTCCCTGAGCGCCAGCGCAGTGCCCGGGGACATTGCCCAGCCTCTGAACCCTGGCACACATCCTGGCCATGCCCCTCCCCGAGCGATACCCACGCAGCGCCCCTCACTGCCCCCCACACGGGCATCTGGCCCGGGTGACAGCACCAGCGGGCGACAGACGAGGGCAGCAGGCGGGGAGAGGCGCGGGGCGGAGGCGAAGGCAGCCGGCTGCATCCTCAGGTGTGCGTAGGACACGTTCAGCGGGGAGCTCGTTAGCCGAGGCATCAGCAGCCGTGGCAAAGAGCTGACGCGGCTGCAGCGCACACATCCCGGGGGCTCCCAGGGGATGCTGCGCTTCCATTCGTGCCGCACACGAGGCCCCCGGAACAGACGCAGCTCGGATGGAGTGATTTTTTTTTCCGCTGGTGAATGTTAATCCTGCCTCAGTTAATGCCTCTGCAGCGCCTCGCCCGGACCCCCCTCCAGGCTGGCTCCCACCCGGAGCGTCCCAGGGCGTCCGTGGGGATGGAGTGGGGTGTCAGGGGGGTCTGGTACCGCCGGCTCCTTTCCCGGGGTGGATGTGGGAAAGAGCGGGATGGTGGGAGCGGAGAAAGGGATTCCCCAGCTGGCGAGGAGGAGGAGGAGGATGTAATTGTACGGTACAGATTGAGCCTGTCAGGCGTCCCTCCGACAGCGCATCCCGGGGCACCTTCACCGTAAATAATAAAGAACAGCCCGGAGAGGAGGGGATTAACAAGGACAGGCGAGGCACTTAGTCCCTAATTGATGGGCTCGTGTTCCTGCGGAGGCTGCAGCCGCAGCCACCCTGATGCCATCGCGGGGAGCCGGAGCCTCCTCCCCGCGGCTGCTGGGGACATGCAGGCAGGGGAAAAGCAGGCAGGGAAATGAGGGAAATGCAAGCAGGGAAATGCAGGCAGGGAAGAAGCAGGCAGGGAAATGAGGGAAATGCAGGAAAGGAAATGCAGGCAGGGAAAAAACAGGCAGGGAAATGAGGGAAATGCAGGCAGGGAAAATGCAGGCAGGGGGGAAAACAGGCAGGGAAAAAATGGGGAAAAAACGGGCAGGGAATGCAGGCAGAGAAATGAAGGAAATGCAGGAAAGAAAATGCAGGCAGGGAAAAAGCAGGCAGGGAAATGCAGGCAGGGAAATGCAGGCAGGGAAAAAACAGATAGGGAAAAACAGGGAAAAAACAGGCAGGGAATGCAGGCAGGGAATGCCGGCAGGGAAAAGCAGGCAGAAAATGCAGGCAGAAAATGCAGGCAGGGAAATGCAGGCAGGGAATGCAGGCAGGGAAATGCAGGAAAGGAAATGCAGGCAGGGAAATGCAGGCAGGGAAATGCAGGAAAGGAAATGCAGGCAGGGAAAAAACAGGCAGGGAAATGAGGGAAATGCAGGCAGGGAAAATGCAGGCAGGGGGGAAAACAGGCAGGGAAAAAATGGGGAAAAAACGGCAGGGAATGCAGGCAGAGAAATGAAGGAAATGCAGGAAAGAAAATGCAGGCAGGGAAAAAGCAGGCAGGGAAATGCAGGCAGGGAAAAAACAGATAGGGAAAAACAGGGAAAAAACAGGCAGGGAATGCAGGCAGGGAATGCCGGCAGGGAAAAGCAGGCAGAAAATGCAGGCAGAAAATGCAGGCAGGGAAATGCAGGCAGGGAATGCAGGCAGGGAAATGCAGGAAAGGAAATGCAGGCAGGGAAATGCAGGCAGGGAAATGCAGGAAAGGAAATGCAGGCAGGAAATGCAGGGATGAGAAATCAGGCAGCTCCAGGGCACAGCAGGCAGCTGGGGCACAGCACCAGCACAGAGGGGATGAGAGCCCCTTCCCACGGGATTCACAATCCCCTGGATCGTGGGGTCCAGCCAGGTCTCAGTGTTTTTCCTCTCATCCTTGATTTAACCCCTTTTCTAATAAATATTGAGAGGAGGGCCCAAAATCCCGGTGTCTTGCCCCATCCCTTCCTCACAGAGACTGGGATCAGGTTGTTCCACCTGCTTTCCCCCAGATTTGGGGCATCCCAGCCGGGCAGGAGCGGGGAGCAGGATGGGGTCCCAGACAGCTTGAATTTGCACGTGGGTTTGGCTGAGCTAAAAGCAGCTCTGGGAGGAGGCTGGGCCACTTTGGGAGATATAATTATGTATAAAAAAAGCTTATTCTGGTCCCTGCAGGGAGGGGCTGTGTCCAGCTCTGTCAGTCAGGATGTGCTGGGACCTGCTGGGACCCCAGGCCCGGCCTGGCCACTGTGGGGGTGTCCCCTCCCGGTCAGTGCCAGCGCTGGTGCCTGTTCCGGCAGCGTGGCCTGGTTCCCGTCCCGGATTACCCTCTCCCCACCGGTGGGAGGGGGAAGCGCTCCCCGAGTGCCAGATGGTGCCGTTTAATTCCTGTTCTGGGTGAGGCTGGAATCTGTTCCTGCCCGTGTGAGCAGGACCCCAGGAGAGCGGCGCAGGCTGGGAGCCTCCCGCCTTCGGGCACAGCTCCTTCCCCTCTGGAAACGGGAGCAGAGCATTCCCAAAATCACCCTCTGAGCCAAAAACACCCCTCGCTGTGTGGGGCAGTGCGAGTGTGGTGACCCCAGACCCTTTTGGGGTATTTGGTGGCCCAGTGATCCCTGCTCCCTGCCTGCAGCCCTGCCAGCTTCCTGTCTTTTCCCTGAGCCGGACGAGCAGGCTGGGATGTGGGAGCTGAGGAAGAGGAGGGGGTGAGGAAGGCAGGGAGCTGTCCGGGGAGGCAGCGGTTTCCCAGGTGCTGCTGCCAGATTGCTGCCCGTGGCCTCCGCTCAGCTCACAATTATCTGGGGTAATGGCAGGGGAGGGTGACCCAGATAGCGCGGGGAGGAGGATAATAAGGAAGATGTAACCGAGGCTTTGGAAAAAGGGAAATGAGGGGGGGCACATGGGAGAGGGAGGAGAGAAGCTCCAGGATGAGCCCCGAGCTGGGATGCTGATCCAGCACAGCTCGGAGCATCCCCATGGCCCATGTCATCCCTAATCCAGGTAATGCACCCCCGGTAAGCAAAAATATCCTTTCCCGGATCGATGGTCCCGCAGGGTTTGGGGTGGGAGAGGGCACAGGCAGAGGACAGGGCTGGCAGCTGTGTCCTAAATGGAATTTTCCTTGCCCGGTGAGCACTCCTGGCTGGGCTGAGCAGAGCGGGGCTGCACGGTGGGACACAGCTCTCAGCACGGAGCTGTCCCCAGGTGTCACAGCCCCAGGGGCCTGTGCCAGAGGGCACCTTGGGGACACACCTGCAGGTCAGCCCAGAGGGGCCTGGGGCTGCTGCCCTTGCTGGTGCCCCCTCCCGCAGGGCCCACGCAGCAGTTCTGGGCCCGGCCGGAGCGATATTCCATTATAAATCTCCCAGCCCTCTGCCATCATCCCTGCTCCGCGAAGAGCTGAGGAAGCAGAGGTGCGAGCCAGCGCTCGTCCATCACCTGCAGAGATGTCCCCACGCTGCTGCCACCTGCTCCGGCCACCTTGGCAAGCTGCTGCGGCCGCTTCCTGGCGGGAATGCTGCCTGTTCCTCTCCTGGACTCGATTTCACCCCGGCCCATCCTGGCCTGGGGCAGAGCTTGCTGTCCGTTCTCCAGCAGGACTTTGGAGCTGATTTTCTGAGCCCAGGAATGCAGGGGATCAAAGAAGGGCACTGCCGGTGGTGCTGGGGATGCGCCAGAGGGGCAGAGCTCTTCATTTAACACCAAGGAAGCTGGGAATGCTGCGGGATCAGGACAAGAGGACAGCCCTGACTTGTTCCCAGCCATGCTCAAAGCGAAGGCTGAGGGTCTTTGTCCCAGCACGGTGACACAGAGGTGACACATCCACAGCACGGAGCCAAGTTCCAGGATCTCTGCTCTGAGCTGCAGCCCCCAGTGAGGCACAGGACCCCATTCCAGGCCTTTTTTTGGGAGCAGGGTCTGCCCTGATCCTGCAGGAAGAGCAGCCCCAGGGAAGGGAGCTGCAGGAAAGGGACATTCTGCTCCATCTGGGTGTGATGAGGGGGCTGCTGGTGACCCCACCGAGGATTTGGGCTGGAAAGGAGTTGCTGGTGTGGGAGATCATCACTCCAGGGGGGAGCCCGTGGAGCAGCAGCAGCGTTCCCAGCAGCCCCGGCTCATCATCCTGTGATATTTAAGTGGCAGGAGAGAAAATAAAGCAGGGGAGGGTGGGATGAGGATGAGCTGGAGGGAAGGGAGGAGCTGCCCCCCTTCCCTCCCACACCTCCCCACGCCTTCAGGGGACCGGGTGGGCTGGGGTGACGCTGGTGGGGGCCAGGCTGGGCTTGGAGGCAGGGGGGGACACTGGGGAAGGAGGACGACGTGTTCCGTGACAGGCTCGAACGTGACTCAACGTCACCTACTTTCCACCACGACAACTTCTGCTGCTTCATCTTCTCCGTGCAAATCTGGGGCTCGGGGAGCTCTGAACGTGGCTGTGCAGGGTGATTAGGGGTTGAGGCCATGAGGAGGAGGAGGAGGATGAGCCTCTTCCCCCTTCCCTCCCCTCCTGAGCTGCCTCCGAGGGCGCGTCCGCCCCAGGGAAGGGAGCACCGAGAGCCCTGCAAAGCCACTCTTTTATTAATTGAATATTCAATTTTCAAAATAACCTTGAGGAACTAAATGAAGAGGCTGGGAAGAGATAGCTAATTGTCAGCTGCACCTGCTCAGCACACAACCACGAAAATGCTGCTTCCAGCTTCCTTCCAGCCCACTCACACCATTTAGAGGATTTTTTTTCCTCCCCGAGCCGTTTATGTCAGCACAGAGGGCACAACAGCCTGGCAGGGCACAAGCAGCACTCTGGGCACCAGCGTGGGGTGTGAGGGGCAGATGGAAAGCTGGCAAGTGGCTCATCTGCCCCCAGGGGATGATTTTTTTGTGGGGCTGGGAAGGCGGGTGGGACGCGCAAGGGGCAGGCAGGGGGGTGCAACGGTGCCAGTGCCGTTTGTGGGGGATGCAATGGCTGCAGGGGTCACCCTGCACCCCAGATTGTCCCCAGAGTCACCAGGACAAGGCTGGGGCCCTGCTCCACGACTGCCCACAGTGCTGGTGCTGGCTTCTCCCTCCTTCCATTGGGAGGACCGGAGCCACATCCTGACCCTACCTCAGTCTGGAGAGGCCCTGGTGTTCCTCTGTGCCAGCTGTGCCCATCCAAGGGGCAGCAGGAACAGCATCACTGCTCTTCCTGGGCGTCCTGAGCCCCCCAGCCTGGCCCTCCTGGGGGTCCTGACCTCCTCCTCCAGCCTGGGCATCCTGGGGGGTTCCGAGGTCACCCAGTTTGTGCATCCCAGGGGTTCTGGGCGTCCCCAGTGTGGTCATTGAGGGGTTCTGAGCCCTCCAGTCTGGATATCCCAGGGATTCTGAGCCCCCCCAAGCTGGGCATCCTGGTGGTTCTCATCCCCTGCTGTCCCAGGACATCCCAGGTGTTCTGAGCCATCCCAGCTTTTTTATTCCAGGTGTTCTGAACTGCCCACCCATCCTGGGCATGTTGGGGGTTCTGAGCCCCCCCCAGCCCGGCCATTCGGGGGTTCTGGCCCCCCCTCAGCCTGGTCACTCCGGGGTTCTGACCCCCCCTCAGCCTGGTCACTCCGGGGCAGACCCTGCCCTGCCCACCTGAGCCGGGAGCTGCAGGAGCCCGGTCACCTCTGCGGTCACTGCAGCGCTGCCCAATGCCCGGGGACAGGCCGGGCTCCGCTCCCACGGTGGCAGGGAATGGGCAGCATCCTCCGGGAGAGCTCCAGCCCCGGGGGCAGCCAGCCCGGGCCAGATGCTGCCGCTCACCGGCCCCGCTCTCTCCGACTCGCTGGCTGCCTCCACACTTGGCTGCATTAATAATCAGCCGGCTGATGGGGAAGGATTTACCAGCTGTTTTTCATGACTCCATTGGCCTCAGATAAATCAGGGAAGGGGGTGTCGCGCGGCGCTTGCCAGGGGCCTGATGGATGGTGCCGAGCGAGCGGATCGCTCACACGCTGACACTGCCGGGCTCCGTCAGGCTGCCGGGAGAGCGCGCGATTGATTAATGGCCCCAATCAAGCACCGAGGAATCGCCGGGGTGGTACCGAGCCCTCGCCCCCCTCGCCAGCATCGCCCCGCCCCGGCTCTGCCCCACGCCGGGCCCGGTGCGGTGGAGGGGGGACTCCCTCCCGTGGTTGCCCAGCTCGCCCAGTTTGCCCAGCTCGCCCAGCAGCCCGGCTGGCGTGGGCAGCTCAGCCAGGCGCGGCTGCAGGATGGAGATTAGCGCTAAAGAGCTGAGCACACACAATATTTCCAAAGCAATTGCAAGCGAAGCAGGGAGCAGCTGTGGGCTGAGCAGCCCTGCCTCCCTCAATCCCGGCAACATCTGGACGCGGCAGCTGTGCCGGCGAGCGAAACCTGTTCGGGGCGAGGGGGAAGGGTGCGGGACCCCATCGCTTGTGACGGGAAACCAGGTCCCTGCCGGCGGCGGAATCCTCCAGAGGCACCATCCCCGCCCTGCGCTTTAGGGCAGGGTGTGGGGGGAGCCCCTCCTGCGCAGGAGCTGCTGTAACCCCACCCCGGGACTGAGGAGGACCCCAAAAACACGGTCCCCAACCCAGCAGACCTCGGTGCTGGTGGTGGCAGTGCTGGAATGTGAGAGTTGCATGGCTGGTGTCGCCTCCCAGTCAGATGCTGGCACACAGGAGGCTTCCTCTGTCACCCTGTCCCGTTCTGGGGCATTGGGGGCAGCCCCTGTCCCCACTGAGCCCTCCTGGGGTCCCGAGGCAGAGCCCCTCTCCCGGTGCCAGCCCTTCTGCCTGTGCCAGGGAGCACCAGGGAGCGGCCGCGCTTCACAGGGCTTCCAGCAGGAGCCCCTTGGAAGCCAAAACAGCGGAATTATCCCGTTTAATTTGGGGGCAGGTGGCAGTGCAGGTCAGAAAACACAAATGGAGACCCCCCCCAACTGTTTGGGGTGCATCAGCTGTATCTGGAGCAGGGCAGGGGGAGGGTTTGAGGCTGTCCCGTGCCCACCCCATGCCCCACAGGTGGCCACGGCCTCTAGAAGGAGCATTTCCCTGCTGCACCCTCCAGCCTATGCCTCTGGATTTTGGGAGGGCTCTCCCTGGGGTGCAGGAGGCTCCTGCCAGCCCTGATGCCTGCCGGGGGTGGGAAGGGCATCCTGTGCAGGGTCGGGATGAGGGGAGTGGAGCAGAACTCCCGGATTTTGGGGTTGGTGGCAATAAATCCTCACTGCGGAGGGAATTCAGCCACCTCCAGAACAAGGTTAAATAAACAGCTCCTGGGAGCTCCCGAGAGTCCCACAGACACACACAGGGGTGGCAGGGCACAGGGGTGGCAGCGGCAGCTCCTGGCCCTGGAGCTGGTTTGCTCCATCTCGGAACACGTCCCCAGGGGTGGGGTGGGGACAGCCACGGTGCTGTCCCCTCCGTATGGGGCTGGAGTGTGGGCACAGGGAGGGATGCACCAGGAATTGTGTCCCTCCTGCAAACCTTCGGCTGCTCAACCCTGCCTGGAGCTCTGCGGCGCTGCCAAGGCTGCAGCAGCAGGGTTGGGGGAGAAATGGTAATTTCTTGCACGGTGCAGGGGGTCACAGAGCATCCCAAATCTGCACTGGAATCCCCCCAGGCTGGCTCCTTGGGACCTGCAGCACCCCCGGGAGCATTCCCAAGGGAGCCAAGGTGCCCTGGGGTGCTGCCAGCCGAGCAGGAGGGTGCCAGGCTGGTGCAGCTGCACATCCCCGGGGTGCTGGGGTGGGCAGGACGAGGGTGAGCACCCCAAGACCTAGCAAATATCTCCATGGGCTGTGAATGGAGAGCTTTCCCAGCAGCCTGGGAGCGCTGGCACATTTTTAGACGTTTTGTTCTCCCTGTAAATCCATCTCTGGGAGTGAGTGCGGTCGATTGATTTTGTGCTGTGCTGTGCTGTGCTGGCAGCACCTGCTCGTGCTGCCTCCTGCACCCAACGCCAGGCCTGGAGCACCCCAAGCACCCAGGGAGGTGACAGGCAGGGGACAGGGACTGGGGGACCTCGGGGATGTCACCTGAATGAAGCAGGATGAGTGAAGGATATGGGAGAGAAGGGTGGGAAGGAGGAATATGTGGGACTGGGGGTGTGGGTGCTTCCCAAACCTGCAGCGTGTGGAGAGAGCGAGTGTCCCAGCAGGGGAGGGACCGGGAACACCCAGAGCCCCCAGCTGAGCCTGGGATCAGCTGCTGGAGCTGCTGGAAGCCGCTGGGCAGGTGGGGATGGAGCTGAGCAGGACAGGGACCGCAGGTGACCCATCCTGTGCTGTCCCTCACCCAACGCCACCGCCCCGCTGAGCACCGCGCCCACCCCTCCGAAGGTGGCACGGGACGTGTGACCGCCGCGGTGTCACCGCCGCTGCCTCGAAGGCCACGGGGACAGCAGCGGCTCGGCGGGGACACGGCGGGGCTGCCGGGGAGCCGTTCCCCCGTAATTGCGGAGTGTTTGCTGCGCTGCCGCTTTGCCATGGCAACGCCAGCCCGGCGCGCCGGCAGCCTCGCAGCACAGATTGTTCCGAAAGGTCACCGCCGAGGGGCGGGGGGCTCGGCACGGCTCGGCACGGCTCGGCATGGCTCGGCATGGCTCGGCCGGCAGCGCTCCGTGTTTGCGGACCGGGAGCGGGAAGGGAATCTTGGCCCCTTCCCGGGAATTAGCGCCACCCGGGGATGGTGACACCCCGAGGATGAGCCCTCCGGGGTGGCGGAGCTGCTGCAGGGGACTGGGAGGTGGGCATGGCAGTGGGACACGGATCTGTGGGGCACCCCAGGGTGTGGGGCAGCGTGTGGGGCCACGGGGTGTGGAACACGGACACAACGGGCAGCACCAGCCCCACACTCCCGGCTGGTTTGCTGGGAATTAGAGGTGACCCAAACAGCGTTGTCCAGGTGGGTGGCAGTGCCACTGTCACCCCTGTGTCCCCAGGGACTGGGTGACTCCCAGCTGTCCCTGGCAGAGCACTGGTTCCCAGCACAACCAACATTCCTGTGCCCGCTCCCATCCCAGCGCTGCCACCACAGGCTCGGGAGGGATGTGTCCCACACTGAGATGCCACCCGGTTTTGGGAGCTATCCTGGCTCTGGATCACGAATCCTGCCAGCCCAGCACAAGTTTGGATGCCCACCTGAACAGAAGGAGCCAAAGTCCTCGCATTCCCTTTTCCAGGACCCCCTCCTTGGCCCCCACAGCCTCGCCAGCGCCCCTGGAGCCATCGGGGTTAAATATTCAGAAGCACTCGCTGTGCACATTTTGTAAAGATCAAGCGGCTCCCAGGCCTGGCAATTCCCTTCCCCTGCTGCCGGGGATGCGCCTTAATGAGTTTGCAGAATGATACATTTTTAAAGTCATTATTTCCGGCCATGTTCAAAGTTCCAGCATTTCCTCTGCTCCAGTTGCTGCGGCGGCCGCCCCGCTGTGTCCCTGCCCAGGGGTCACGGAGGGGGACACCCCACGGGGATGGGGCACCTGGGGAGGGGCAGGGGGCTGTGGGGATGGGGTGAGGAGGGGACCCACAGGGGACCCCCACCCATCTCCTCCCTGTGCTGCTGCAGGACCTGAATGGCCTGGGGGTGCTGGGGACACAGATCCCTGTCCTGCCTGGGGACATGGGGACACGGATCCCTGTCCTGCCTCATGACAGCTGGAATATTGATCCCTGACCTGCCTGGGTACATGAGGGCACTGATCCCTGCCCTACCTGGGTACATGGGGGCATGGGGATATCGATCTCTGTCCTTCCTGAGGCCACAGGGACACTGACCCCTGTCCTTCCTGAGGCCACGGGGACACTGATCCCTGTCCATCCTGAGGCCATGGGGACACTGATCCCTGTCCATCCTGGGTCTCGGGGACACTGATCTCTGTCCATCCTCGGTCTCAGGGACACTGATCCCTGTCCATCCTGGGTCTCAGGGACACTGATCCCTGCCCTGCCTTGTGCCACAAAGGCACTGATCCCTGCCTTGCCTGGTGAAAATTGGAATATCCATCCCCATCCTTCCTGGGGCTACGGAGACACTGATTCCTGCCCTGCCTGGGAACATGGGGACACTAATTCCTGCCTTACCTCAGACCACAAAGGCACTGATCCCTGCCTTGCCTGGTGAAAATCGGGATATGGATCCCTGTCCTTCCTGGAGCTATGGAGACACTGATTCCTGCCCTGCTTTGGGGCAGGGTGAGACCGATCCTTGCCCTGCCTGGGGCCATGGGGACACTGCTCCTGGCCTGGTGGAAATAGGGATATTGATCCATGTCCTTCCTGGGGCTGTGCGACACTGATCCTGCCGTGCTTTGGGACACGGGACACTGATCCTGCCGTGCCTCACAGCAATAGGGAGGGGATATTGATCCCTGTCCTTCCTGGGGTCAGGGAAGCACTGATCCCTGCCCTGCCTCAGGGTATGGACACATGGATCCCTGTCCTGCCTGGGGCTGTGAGGACATGGATCCCTCATAGCAGTGGGAATATCGATCCCTGTCCTTCCTGGGTCACAGGGACACTGATCCCTGCCCTGCCTGGGGACACAGGGACACCGATCCCTGCCCTGCCTGGGGCTGTGAGGACATGGATCCCTCATGTCAGTGGGAATATTGATCCCTGCCCTGCCTGGGGTCACAGGGACACTGATCCCTGCCCTGCCTAAGGGTATGGACACATGGATCCCTGTCCTGCCTGGGGCTGTGAGGACATGGATCCCTCATGTGAGTGGGAATATCGATCCCTGCCCTGCCTGGGGTCACAGGAGCACTGATCCCTGCCCTGCCTGGGGACACAGGGACACCGATCCCTGCCCTGCCTGGGGCTGTGAGGACATGGATCCCTCATGTGAGTGGGAATATCGATCCCTGCCCTGCCTGGGGTCACAGGGACACTGATCCCTGCCCTGTTTGGGAACACAGGGACACTGATCCCTGCCCTGCCTGGGGCTGTGAGGACATGGATCCCTCATGTCAGTGGGAATATCGATCCCTGCCCTGCCTGGGGTCACAGGGACATGGATCCCTGCCCTGCCTGGGGCTATGAGGGCATGGATCCCTCATGGCAGTGGGAATATTGATCCCTGTCCTGCCTGGGGTCACAGGAGCACTGATCCCTGCCCTGCCTGGGGCCGTGGGGAGGTGCCGATCCCTTCCCGGCTCCGGGGGCAGCACAGCACAGCTCCCTTGGCAGGCTACGCCAGGCAGGTGCAGGGGCCCAGTACCCCCCCGGAGCCCCCCAGCAGCGGCCCCCCGGTAATTGTGGGTCTGTCTGCGCTTAATCACAGCCTTGGGAGCAGCCGGAGGGAGCAGCAGCTGGGAGGTGCCATGGAAACGGCCCCGGAGCTGCTGCCGGGCTGGGCAAGGGGCTCTGGGACCCGGCAGCTGCTTCCTGCATCCCTTCCCTCCACCCCATCCCAGCACAGTCCCTCTCCAGTGTTCTCTTTCCCACTCCCTGCTTCCCGCCTGGAATTTTTTTCAGGTTTGACCAGATATTTCAGCTCTGGGAGGGCTGAAACCTGAGGCACCGAGGCTTTGGTGCAGCAGCTGGGGATGAGACTTGGCACAGAAATTTGGGGACTGGCGATGCCACCGCCGATGTTCCCACGTGCTGCCCTCCTGTGTCACCTGCACAGCTTTGGGAGTGGTTACTGCGGGCATGAGGACCTTTGTGGGCAGCTCACCCAGCCCAGGGAGGGGACCTGGGGGCTTCCTTGTCACCTGCAGCCCCACACGGGGTGTCCCCACACGTGGCCATGGAGGTGGGAGTGTAAGGATCGCCTGGGGGGTGCCACCAAACTCTGAGCCCCGTGGGCTGTGTCCAGTGTGGCCTGGGGGACACCAGAGTCACACCACTGGACAGACTTGGCTCATGGCAGGCTGTGGGATCGGCTGTTGGCACATCCAGAGGGGGAGTGGCCAGGAATGGTGACACCCTGGGAGGGTGAGGGTGGCAGGGCTCGCTTGGGGCTCCCCCCTGGCTACTCAACATCCCCGGGAGGTGCCTGGGCTCCTTTATCCATCAAAAACTGGGTGGGAACACCAGCACTGGTTGCCTGTGGAGGGATTTTGGGATTCATTCCTGTCCCAAGATCCAATCGCTGCCCGTGGGCACCTCGGGGCTGCTCCAGGGGGGCGCGGGCCGAGGCCATCGGGCGGGGGCTCCCTTGTCCCTCCGATCCGGGACACTGGGTTGGGGACACCGCGAGGTCTCCGCAGCCACCGCGCTGCCTCGAGATGGGGAGATACCGGCGGCGCCTCCGGGCCCTGGGTAAATTATCTCGCCTCGGTGTTCATTAATCAACAATTCTTATGTAAACAGACACATCGCGAGCCTCTGCTTCCCGTCACCTTGGCAACCGCACAGAGCCGACCCTGGCTCGGGATCTGCTCCGGGCTCCCACCTGGGCCGCAGCCCCGCCGGCAACTTTTTGCCCGCTCCCTTTTCCCCCCACACGGAGCCTTCAGGCTCCTGGGATCCTCACCATTGGATCCTCGGCCTCCTCATCATGGAATTCTGGACCTCCCTATTGTGGGATCATTAACCTCCCCATCATCGTATCCTGGACCTCCAAGTCATTAAATCTTGGACTTCCCCACCATTAAACCCTGGACCTCCTTAGCATTAGATCCTGGACTTCCACATCATTTGATTCTGGACCTCTCCTTTGCTGGGTCCAGGACCTCCCAATCATGGGATCATTGACCTCGCCATCATTTCATCCTGAACCTTTGGATTGTTGGATCCTGGACCTCCCCAGCATTAAATCCTGGACTTCCACATACTTAAATCCTGGACTTCATCATTTGATCCTGGACCTCCCCATTGCTGAATCCTGGACCTCTCTATTGTGGGATCATTGACCTCCCCATCACTGCATCCTGGACCTTTGGATTGTTGGATCCTGGGCCTCCCCATCATTAAATCCTGGAATTCCACATCACCAAAACCTGGACTTCCCCATCATTTGATCCTGGACCTCTCCATTGCTGGATCCTGGACCTCCCAACAATGGGATCCCCGACCTCTTCAGTGCTGGATTCTGGACCTCCCCACCTGCAGCAACCGAAGCAGGGAAGCAGCAGCCTGGGATGCCCTCTCAGGACAAAAGCGAGTCCTTGAGCTGTCTCAGGATGCAGCAGGAGCTGCCAGAGGAGCAGGCACTGCTGCCCCCCGGGGCTGCCCCCCAGCAGGACAGCTCCGGCACAGAATAGAAAAGCCCTGCGTGGGAGCTGATAGAAGCCAGAGGAGCCCAAGTCATTTGAGGCTGAAGAGAAATGTTAAAGACAGCAGGAAAAGCAAACATTAGTGGTAGCCATGTGGCTGAGGGGAATAGGAAGGGCTTTTACAAATATATCAAGGGGAAAAGGAAATACTGGAGAGTCAAGACAAAGTAGGCCCATTAATAAATGAGGAAGGATATTAAATTAATGATGATTCTCAAATGGCTGAGTTAGTGAACTACTTATTGAGAGCTGCCTTTAACAAGAACAACAAGGCAGAGTGGCTGAGACAATCAGAAAGCAGCCGAGGGTGCTGGAATTGTCCTACATGGAGCAAGGGGAAGAGTCGGCTGGGCCACGAGCCCCGGGTGGCAAATCCCGGGGTTGAGCAGCCCATCCATCTCCGCCCTGGCAGGAGCACAGGGAATGAGTGTCGGGAGCAGCCGGTGCCTGGCAGGAGGCCCAGAGTGAAAAAGGGGTCTGGGGGGACTCTGGATTCTGCCTTGGAGCAGCATGGGACTGGCAGAGCTGGAACAGAGACTCCCCAAGCGCAGCTCTTGCTGTGTGGATCCAGCTTGGGAATTGTCAGGGAACAGCCCCTGCATGGAAATGAGGAGGGGAAGGTGTCCAGGTAGCTGGGCCAGAGCCCTCCCGGTTCATTCCAGTTTGTCCCTGGAAAATCAGCCCCTCCAAGCCACCCTGCTGCTGTTTATCCTCCTTTTCATCTGCATGGAATCAACCGGTGGCTGCCAAGCCAGAGGCTGCTCCTGTGCCCACAGGAAAAGCTCCAGGAGGGAGAATTCCTGACCTTCTAGGAAGAGGGAAATCCCCCAAACCCCTCAGCTGCTGGTGGCTGGGAAGGGCTGGTTGGACCCTTGGATCAGATCAGGGCAGGATTGATCTTTGCTCCTCCTCCCCTGGGCACTGTGGATCAATTCCCTGGGTGGTGCCTGCGGATGGGGAGCAGGGATGGCCTGAAGGGCGGCTGGGACCGTGCCCCACACGTGGGATGTGTCCCTGTCTGCGTGGTGCACGTCCCAAACACCGGGAAAGGCACTGGGGATCCTTGGAGGGGTCCTGTGGAGTGGGAGGGGATGGGATAGTATTGATGAGATGGGACAGGATGGGATGGGATGGCATGGGACAGGATGGGGTGGGATGGATGGGATGGGATGGGATGGCATGGGACAGGATGGGGTGGGATGGATGGGATGGGATGGGATGGGATGGGATGGGACGGGACGGGACAGGATGGGATGGGATGTCCCCCCTCAGTGGGGTTGGACAGAGACGTGGGACCTCTCCTGAGACCCTGGGGCTCAGCAGACCCCACCCAGCCCCTCCTGCCCTGCCTGGAGGAGCCCCGAGGCTGCACAGGGACGAGGGATGATCCTTCCCTCTCCCCAGCACACCGGGAGCTGCCGGTGGCCGTGCCCAGCCGGGAGCACGTCCCGTGGCCGCGCCATCTGACAAAGGGCTCTGCGGGGGACAATGTCCGGGAAACGAGGGCCCTTGTCAATGTTTTATGGGCCCGGGGCTCCCCAGGGTGTGTTTACGGGGCAGTAAATGAAAGCACTCAGCCAAGTGACATTTGTGTTCTGCAAATGCGATTATTATGCATGATTAGCAGCCAAGTGCACTGCAAAACCCACGCTGCTGCCGGCGCGGGAGGGGAACCTGCCCGCGGCTCCGAGCCCCAGGAAGCTCCTGCTCCCCACAAAAGCCTCTCCGCGGGACAGCAGCGAGGAGGAGCCGAGCGGCGGCACCGGCAGAGATCCCGGGACCACCTCGCTGCCCCTCGGCTTCCCCGATCCCTGCCCGCTGAGGAGTTGCAAGATTCCCTCCCCAGCTGCCAGCCCGACTTTCCAGAGGAACGCATCCAAACCCACTTTTTAGCTTTAATTATTTATCTGTAACCAATTTGGCAGGAAAACCAATTAAACGAGTGGGTGATTAATGACCCGCTGATTCGCACAGGTACCTAATTTAAATGTCTATATAATATCCGAGCGCCTTTCGGAGATGCTTTGATGGCTCGGGTCAGGCCCTGGGTGCTGGACGGGCGTTTGGAGCATTCCCTGCTTCCCGATAGCTCCAGGAGCACGGGAGGGCTCTTTATCCCAGAAACTCCTCTGGATTTTCTCCCTCTAGGTCATCACATCCCTTCTGCCAGTGTTTCCCGCTTGGAAAACAGATGAGAAGGAGCTGATGGGACAGAGGAGGATGCTGTCCCCTGGGAAAAGCGCCCTGTGCAGAGTTCCAGAGCCTGGGAGAGACGGGCTGGTGTCACACTGTCCCCTCAGGACACTGGGCAGGGGCTCAGCCAGGCACAGATCGGGGCTGTCACCACCCAGAGCCACCCAGACTCTTCCCTCCTGCTCCAGGAGCTCCGAGCATCCCGGTTCTCCCTCACTCCACCCATCCTTCCCATGGCCAGGCCCGGCCTGTGTCCCAGTTTGAGACAAATTTGGGAGGAAATCTGGGAGGTGCGTGGGTCTGCAAACGGCCTCCTGGGCATCCCCGGTGCCACCAGGGCTGTGTGACACCTCGGTGACACCCCGCACTCCTCAGCCCTGCATCCCTGAGGGACAGACTCCTTGGTGATCCAGGTTTTCCGTGTTTTTTCCCCACTGCTGGGGCGAGTCAGAGCCGAGGCCGAGGGCTGCCAGACCCCAAAGTCTCTTGGTGTCCCTGGGGATGGAGCTCCTCACGGGAGCAGGGAGGAGCCAGGAATGTGCCCATTGTTGAGACAGAAACGGTAAATCCATTAATCTTTGGGAGCACAATTCACCGAGTGGAACAGAAAAGGAAAGGAGACACCTCATTTGTTATCAGGTGCATTGCGAGAGTCAGGTTCTTTAATTATCTCACCAAATTCTACAGCCCATTCATCAAGTGCCACCACCAGGCTGCCGAGATTGCCACCCACGGACCAGCTGGGCCCTGCCAGGGAGCCCAGGCGCTGCCAGCCCTCGGGCACGGTGTCCTGCAGGCACCGTGGGTGCTGGGGCTGCTCCTCGTCCCCTGGAACCCCCTCAGGGCTCCCTGGAACCCCCTCAGCGCTCTCTGCCTGGGAATTCAGCTGCTGGATGCACAGGCAGCCCAGCACTGTCACAGAATCACAGAATCACGGAATATCCTGAGCTGGGAGGGATCCACCGGGATCATTGATCTGACTCCTGGCCCTGCACAGACCCAACAATCCCACCCTGTGCATCCCGGAGAGTGTTGTCCAAACACTCCTGGAGCTCTGGGAGCTTTGGGGCCCAGGCAGCCCTGTCCCCTCCATGGAGAGGTGGCAGCCAGGCCAGGGCCATCCTTGTGTCCATTGGGGTTTAAGGAAAAGAGGGAGAGTTGCTTTTTCCACAAGCAGGCAGTGACAGGACAAGTGGGAGAGGTTTTAAACTAAACCAGGAGAGATTCAGATGGGATATTGGGCAGGAATTGTTCCCTGGGAGGGTGGGAGGCCCTGGCACAGGGTGCCCAGAGCAGCTGTGGCTGCCCCTGGATCCCTGGCAGTGCCCGAGGCCAGGCTGGATGGGGCTGGGAGCATCTGGGACAGTGGGAGGTGTCCCTGGGACAGTGGGAGGTGTCCCTGCCATGGCAGGGGTGGCACTGGATGAGCTTTGAGGTCCCTTCCACCCCAAAGCATTCTAGGATTCCATGACTCTGTGACACGGCAGCGTCCCCAGGGACAGGCCAGAAGAAGGGGTTTGGGAGCCATGTCCTGTGCTCCAGCACCTTGGGAATTGCTGTGGGATGAAGGAATCACCTCCCAGAGCCTGGGAATTGCCCAAACTTGGGCTGGCAAGGCTGCAAGGCCCTTACAGCTCCCAGAGCCTGCATTTGGCTCTATCCAGCCTGAAGCTTCCAGCTTCCCCTCCTTCCTTCCTTCCTTCCTTCCTTCCTTCCTTCCTTCCTTCCTTCCTTCCTTCCTTCCTTCCTGGATCCCGGGTTTTGGGGATCCTTTGGCTTCCCCTGGCACAGTTCCGTGCGGGCCTGGCCCAGCACAGTGCTGGGCAGGAGGGCTCTGGAGGGTCAGAAGAGGATGCTGTGGGATGGACGCAGGGAAGCAGAGTATGGCTGTGGCAGCAGGTGCAGGAAAAGATGGAAAAAAAGACGGAAAGATGGAAAGGAAAAGGATCTGAGGTGCTGAGAGGGTGGAAGCCTGTCTGGAATACATCAAAAGCGATGTTGGAGTGGTTCTGATAAGAGCAAAGAAAGCTGGGCCCCCAGGGGAGATCCCTGCTGGGATAAAGGATCTGTCTGGATACCCAGGAAGGGCAGAGGTGGCTGGGGGTGAGGTGTGGGGTGCACACTCACCCTGACAGGGGCTGCTCCTCCTCCACCCTCCGTCACTGCCTGCCACAATCCCTGGGGACTGGGAGCATCCCAGCTCCTGGAAGCTGCAGATGGAGCCAAGGGAGCTGGGCTGGGAGCTCTCAGGAAGGGCTGGACCCAGCTCCTGTCCCCGCCACCTTCCCCCAAAGCTCCCGGGAGGAAAGCTGGTTCCGGTCCATCTGGAGTCCAGATCGGCGGGGCTGGGTGAGTAATGCGGGAGTGGGAGGGAAGGCAGACATCTCCTGCGATTCCCAGCAGCGAGGAGGAGAGAACAGACTATCCTGGGAGCGCAGATGGGGCTGCGGGAGGGGGCTGGGATTCCCAGGCCTCTGCCGCATCCCTGTTCCCAGGGGGCAGGGAGGAAACACCCGTGGGGCAGGGTCCCGCGGTCCGGGTGACATCCCACGCCACAGCCCTGCGGTGACACTTCAGCTGAAGCCACAACTGGGAGCAGGAGAGGGAGAGGAGCCGAGGATGCCCCGAGCAAACCCTTCCCAGGGTGTGAAATCTGCAGCAGGAGCCACCTCACCAAGGCCACCATGCAGGCGGGGGGGACATTCCCGCAGTGCTGGCACTGACATCACCTCCCTCCCTGCCGAGGTGCCGAGCGAGGTTATTTTAAGGCCTGACACAGAGCCAGGCTGCCCCTGGGCACACAGCAGCAGTGCCAGGGTGAGGAGCAGGGATCAGGAGCACGATGTGTCCCCTCCGGGATGTCGCGACACCTCGTCAGCATCGCACGCGCTCGGTGACTTTGGGACAGGGACACTGAGCTGCCACGTGGTTCCGCTCAGACGTGGCCCTCTGGGATGTGATATCCCGAGGGAAATGCCCTTATCCGAGCGCTGTCTCCTCCAGCCCAGGCTGGAGCGGCAACGTGATGCAGGAGCCAAGTGTCTTTTGCTATGAATATTTGTTCTTTTCTCCCTTTTTTTTTTTTTTTTTTTGGTCAACGAAAACATTTCTGCAGGGAATGACTGTGACTGATTACATTTGTCAGGGTTTTTATCAAGCAATTGAAAGAGCCGGAGATTTTTTGGAAACCAAATAAGTGAAATATTTTGGCTGGTCAAAATTGTTTTCCAGTAAAAAATCCCCAGAAAACGCGGCGAGAAGCCGCTGTAGAAAATTTGCGGTGCAAATTAAAAATGTGTTTTTTTCCAAGGGAAAACAGCTCCAGGGAAAATAAATTTCTTAGCACCATCGGTGGAAGGATGCTCCGTGCTGGAGGCATCTCCCCGTGGGGTGCTTGGCTCTCAGAATGTGGTGCCAGGCTGGAGGAAAGCGGGTCCAGCTTTTGTCCTCGCTGCAAGATGGCTGCACAGATTTTCCTCGCTTTTCCCCCAAAATTTCACCTCTAGGCCATGGGGCTGGGAGGAGGATTCCAGGTGGAGCAGAGAGGACGTGGCGAGGAGCCCTGGGAAAGCTCAGGAGGTGCCTCAGGAATGGGATGCACAGGAAACGGGACGCAGAAAGGATCTGTGCCATGGCCTGGGCCACCGGGCCCTGAGGTGCAACATTCCAGCTGCACCTCACCTTGGATGTCCACAAAATACGGGTGGATATCCACCTAAACAGGGTTAAAATATTCCTTGGAGTCAGCTCGGACCAGTGGGAAGGGGACACGGACCAGGAGGCAGCAGGAAGGTGCTGGAGGCAGAGCTGGGATCATCACCACTGTGGGATGTGGTTTGGGATCCCTGCATCCCTTTGGGATCTGTGCCAGGTTTCCCAGGGCTCCTGCAGCAGTTTTGTGGCCTCCTTGTCTCTAAGCCCTGCGTGTCCCCTGCGTGTCCCCAGCGTGGCCTGGCCTGGGCTGATCCCCAACCCCGGCGCAGGCTGAGCTCTGTGTGGGGAACGAGCTGAGCTCTCCGGGTAAAAATAGCTCATGACCATGCAAATCTCCAGCTGGGTATTAATGCAGATGCAAATAGGTGCTGGCAAAGCTGGCAGAGGAGCCTGGCCCGGCCGTTCCCACCTGGAATTTGCGATGCAGGGGCTGCCGGTATCAGCTGGGAGCGGGGATTTGTTGGGCTGGGAAAGTCCTGGAGTGTGGATCAGGGCTGTGAGGGGAAGCAGAATCCCTCTGGATCACTGGGGAAGCTCCAAGGATTAGGAGGAGGCTCTGGGGAGGGTGATCACCCTTCCCAGCATCCCTCCTGTGGGTGCTGGAGGTCACCACCAGCACATGCATAGGGAAGAACAAAGCCACATTGTGGTCCTGGCACCAGCACGCTTCCCAGGGAGCTTTGACCACCCCAAAAACGCCACCCCGGGACCGGGCTGAGCAGCTGCTCGGAGCCAGCCGAGTTCTCCGCCCCCAAAACGCCTCACTGCCCCACGCCCCCGAGAAAAAACCATTTGCCATGGCTGCTGCAACCCCGTGCATGTCAGAAATACGGCTCCTGCGGGCACAGCTCCAGTCAGGAAGAGCCAGAGCACTCCACGGGCAGAGAGAGTCATGTGAAAAATGCTCTTGTTCCCTCTTAAGATGCTCGGAAGCAGCCTGAGGGCTTTAGCACTGTGCCGCTTTGGTTTAAGTTTCTCTAATGAGGTTTGCCTTCTATTACTGTCAGGGAACATTTTTCATTGTTGAAGCCACTGTAAATGCAAAGCCTTAAAAATGAGTTTCCATTTCAGATCTGACAGCTCAGCTGCTAATGTAAAATAGAGAAAAACCACAGATCAGGCTGCCTTTTAGTGCAATTAGCCCTCCAAATGGAGCAATTTACATTGGCACACTTGTGTATCTTCCTGCAGAAGGCAGGCAAAAAAGCCTCATTACTTAAGCGCAGACCTTTATGAGCAGAAATGAGGGGAAGAGAGGAAAAACACACCAGGGCTGGGAGCACCGGGCTGGGCCTCCTCCCTGGGTGCCGACATGCCGGGGAGACACGGGGCTGGGCCAGGAGCGCGGGGCTGGGCCGGGAGTGTGGGGCTGCCTCTGGATCCGCACATGGAGCTGTGTTCCCAGGCTGGATCCGCACATGGAGCCGCCTTCCCGCTGCCTTTGCACATGGAGCCGCCTTCCTGGGCTGGGTTCGCACATGGAGCTGCCTTCCCGGGCTGGATCTGCACATGGAGCTGCCTTCCTGCTGCCTTTGCACATGGAGCCGCCTTCCCGGGCTGGATCCGCACATGGAGCCGCCTTCCCAGGCTGGATCCGCACATGGAACGGCCTTCCCAGCCGCTTTCCCGATGTCTTTCCAGCTGCACATGCTCATCATGGAGCCATGGGCGCGTCCCTCGCCATGGGTGTGGTGGCCAGGGTGGTTCCCTGTGCCACACGCTCGGTTCCCTGTGCCACACACTTGGTTTCCTGTGCCATGTGCTCTTGTCCCTGTGCCACACACTCTGTTCCCTGTGCCATGCTCACTTCCCTGTGCCACGCGCTCTGCTCCCTGTGCCACACGCTTGGTTCCCTGTGCCACATGCTCAGTTCCCTGTGCCACACACTCTGTGTTCCCTGTGCCACACGCTCAGTTCCCTGTGCCACACACTCTGTTTTCCCTGTGCCACACGCTCAGTTCCCTGTGCCACACACTCTGTGTTCCCTGTGCCACACATGCTATGTTCCCTGTGCCACACGCTCAGTTCCCTGTCCCATGCGCCCTGCTCCCTGTGCCACACGCGCCGCCGTCCCTCCCCTGCCAGAGGGGTTGATGGATTACAGGAGCTCAGCGATTTTTCAGTTCCTGCCAAAGCCTGCGGGGCTCCGTTGTCCTTTCTGTCATGTGCGCAGGTGACTCCGCCACAGGGGTGTGCCATGGCCTGGGGACACTGTGCCACCCTGCCTGGAGCTGTGCTGTGCCCTGGGGACCCTGTGTCACCTCACTGTGGAGCTGTACCATGGCCTGGGGACCCTGTGCCACCTCACTGTGGAGCTGTGTCATGCCCTGGGCACTACACCACCCCACACAGAGCTGTGCCATGCCTTGGTGACCCTGTGTCACCTCACCCCGGGGTGCTGCAGGATCCCAAAATGCATTCCCCGAGGAGCTGCTGTTGTTTGTCAGCACCAGCCCTGTTTGTGTCCTCACTCCTCTCTCCGGCTCCGCGCCTGCATCCTCAATATCCTCCCAAGGCCGCGGCCCCGCGACTCCGGCCTCTCTCAGAATGAAATGAGGTTTCTTCGAGGCCTCAGAGCCCTGATTCCCTCCTTGCTGTGGCCTCCTCCTCCTCCTCCCCTTCCTGGCTCCGTCTCTCTGGATAATGAGGTTGGAATGGCTCCATCCAGCAGGTCTGTGAGGAGTCCCTTCCCTGCGAGAGCAGCGCAGACCTTGGGCCCCAGTCCAGCTGCTGCCAATTCCAGAGGCCCCTCCACGCATTTATTAATCCCATTTGCAAGGACAAAAGGGAGGAGGAGGAGGAGGAGGTGGTGGGAGGGCAGGACAGCAGAGGGGCAGCCTGGGAGCACCCAGGGATGGACTCTGCTGCAGGCAGGGATGGACTCTGCTGCAGGCAGGGATGGGGATGAGCTGGAGTTGCGTGGGTGGCTGTGCCACCGCTCCAGGCAGGGATAAATCAGAATTAACTGGGCAGTCATGAGCTGCTTTGAACTGGGCATGGCCTGGCTGTGTTGGCCCTGCAGAGATCGGGGCTGAGCCTGGCCTGCTGCAGCCTGGGATGGCCGCTGAGCCTGGAATTCCAGCCTTTCCGCTCCATCCCATTGGCTGACCTCGCTTCCTGGGCATCCTGCACCCAAATCTGTTGCTGTTCTCACCCTTCCAGCCCTCAGCACGGGGGTTTGGTCCATGGGTCTCTGTGCAGAGCTGGCTGGAGCTGCAGTGACCATCCCTGTGCGTCCTGGCAGGGTCAGCCCTGCACTTCAGGGGTTTGGGTGTCCCCTGAGGTGGTGACAATGGCTTGTGGGCTCTCCCCAAAGCCCCTGTGGGGAGTGAGGAGCTGTTTGTGCCTCAGCATGGGGGGCACGGAGAGGTGGAGCAGACATGGAGGTGGCTCTGGCTGACAAACGAGAAGCAGCAGTTCCAGAGGCCTGCACTGTCCCCTTTGGCCATCAGACCTGTCACCCCTCCCGAGCGACCCTGTCAGGCTGACACCGCGCATTTCCCACACACCTGCGCTGAGTGGCAGCGGTGACAGCCCCTTCCCCTGGCTCCTCCGCCATCCAGCCCTGAACAAGGCTCTCCGTGGCACTGCCCGGGACGGATGTCAGGCCGACCTTTTCAAATGGCAGCGTGACACCGACCTGCTCTGCTCACCTGAAACCTCCCCGCTGTTCATCCCCGCCATGGCAGCTCCACATCCTGCTCTTCCCACTCCCTGTCCTCACCTCTGGCACCTCCACCCGCACAAATCATCTCCTCATCTCCTCCTCCTCCCAACGCAGCCACCCACCCCAGCCCCGCCGGGTGCCGCAGGTGTCCGAGCGCCGCTTCCCATTGTCTCCCCTGGTTGTTTTGTCCCTTTGCAAGGTTGGAAATGATCCGCTTCCCGTCACCAGCGCCGCGTTATCGCCGCTTTCATTCTCTACAGCTGCTCTCACTTTTGTCTGATGCCGCCCGCTTTCCTTAACAGGCCTCTGCTCTCCTGATTGAGGGATTGTCTCCTTGGGTGGCTGGGAGAGAGTATTCTTCACAGCTTGGAATTATGATTCAAATTTCTCCGTTTAAATGTGCTCTTCCAGCTGATTCAGCTCCCGATTGTTTCCAGCGCGGCGGAACCGGCCCGCTCGATGCCGGAGCATGTTCGGCGTCGGGGGGGCTCGGCTCCAGCCACGCCGCGGCCGCTCGCACCTGAGCAGCCGCTGCTTTCCAGCTCGGAGATCAATTCCTCTTTATCTGCCGGGAGCGGGCTGATCCTGGCTTCCCTGGGCTGCCTGGAACTGTTATTTTATTGAGGGTATTGATTTGGCCCCTTTGGAGAGCGGCGAGTGTGAGACGCCAGCAGGACAGGAGATTAGCAGAGCTCTCACGCTGTCCCTCGCCCGCCGGGCAAGAGGCGTTTCAGGAGCTCTGCTTTGGCTCCCAGCGGATCTGGCTCCGATACCTGGAGCAGCCCGGCCTGCAGGGACACCTCCCACTGTCCCAAGTGTCCAGCCTGGACTTGGGCACTGCCAGGGATCCAGGGGCAGCCACAGCTTCTCTGGGCACTCTGCCCAGGGCCTGCCCACCCTCCCAGTGTCAGGGTTTGGGATACCTTTTTTTGTTTGTCTCTCCGTCTTGGAATTTTTCCCCATTCAAGTTGCTGGGGGGTATAATGGGCAAGTGATTAGTTACTGGAAAGCCATAATGGGGG